>CM060317.1:18498185-18500685 GCA_030674155.1 Stramonita haemastoma
CCCTGCCCTCTGCCCCCCCTCCAATGATTTCCAATGTCCTTCCTGTCTTAATCCCTGTGGTCAGCCAGGCAGTGGACAAGTGATTGATGTCACTGGCAGTGTAGCCTTGTATTGGTCAATGAAGGAAGCACCATCTGAGGCCTAATCCAGAACTATACTGCACACACAGTCCTGTGAACACCTAAAGGAAGTTTTGATTATAAGGGAAAAAATGGTCTTGGCTTTATGTTGTAGATCTTTTTTTTGAAAACTGTCATATCATTCCCTTTTTTTGTAAAGTTTTGCTGTTGGGCATTTCAGCACAGCACCCTTAATCTTTGTTTATAATTTCATATGTTATTTCCCTTAGGCACATAAGCCCTAAAAGCAACTTTTCCTATAGAACTAGAATAATTCCTGTGAAATAAGACTAAATCCGTAAATTTCTCTGGTAGAACAAGTTTAAAAGAATGTATCTTTCATGCAGTACTGTACACATTCGAGTCTGCTTATTTTTTGTTAGTTTTTCTTTTCGGCGGCAGCTGCAACTTACTTGATCAGAAAACAAATATTGAAAAACAACACAAGCTTCTTTGATTCATGTTGTTACATACTGATACTCAAACCCAGGCTGTTAATGATCAATCACTTGATATGAAGGTTTCCTACTGAAATACTTTATCAACAAAAACGTCGGCAATATTTTTAATCAGTCCCCCCTGGCTTCCCTCTGTATTTCCTACAGTCTTCCTTCCTCTCTTCCATTCTATCCTTCCCATCTTCTTTCCTTCCTATTAATTTCACCACACACTTCGCGTGGTCAGTGGCCTCAAGTGATTGGTTTTATAAACAGTTTCACCAGGCAAGGGGGTAAGAGAGGAAGTCCACAGTCCTGGGACAGCCGACACAGCCTTGAAACCGGACTGGAGCCCCGCGGGCCATCAGGGCTGAGGGCTGATTAGGGGTAAGGTCCTCAGTGCCATTAACACTCCTTGACTCTACCCATCAGCACGATCAAAACTATCCGCTTCCATCCACCCTTGCCTTTCTCCTGTCAATCTGAACTCGCCCCTTTACCTCTGCTCCCTGCCTCTGCCCTCCTAGCCCTTGATCTTGTCTTGGAGAATTCGATTTCCCTCCCCCTGCCATCAGCCCATTTCTTGAACTGCCGTCCTTGATCTTCGTCCTTTCTCCTTCTCTGCTGCATGCCAATGCACTTTAGTTCCTCCCTGTGAAGTCAATAGCAAGCCATGACCTGGTTTTCTTCAACGCAGTAGATATGTATGAACATGAAACAGTTATATCTTGATGCGTAGAACAGAACAACACACCAAAAAATATTACATGATGGTTTCAATTTCATTTAATGTCTCTTTTTACAATTTGTGGTTTTAGACGGGGAAAAAAGTGGTGACTGGGTGGTAGGTTGGCTCTAAGCTCCAATGCGCAAAGCCTGAGTAAGTATGTAAGTGTGGAGGGCAATCTGTTACCTATGCAGCAGACCCCCAGAACAGTAACTCTGTGCCTGATGAAAGCAAGCTGAATGGATATTTTTGCAGGGGTCTTTGTTATCTTTCACAATAAAAAAAAAGTGCTATAAGCATGTCTTGAAGAGACAAGACAATCCATTTGCAACCAGAAAGAAAGTAGCTGAAACAGTCCTTTTGAAAGCTCAATCTATATGTAAGTCACTTGGGGAAAACAGCAGGGATGCTGATTTTTTTGGTTTAAATCTTTCATTTCTTGTTGATTTCAAAAGTATGTTTGCATGACTGTGTCTTTGAGTGCATGTGTGTCTGTGTCAGGCGTCTGCGTGTGCACATTTGCATCTGTGCACATACTTGTCTATGTATGAATTACATAACATACAAAAGGATGCCAGTTCAAAATGCAGGACAAAAAGAGGGATACCTTCAAAATAATGCACAACTAGGGACACTTTCTTCCACCAGTTACAAAAGAGGCAGAGGTGTGTCAGTGCAGCACTCACTATCTGCCTGCCCTCCAGTAGATGGAGATGGAGAGTAGAGTTGACGAAGCGGTACAAATCAGACGTCTGAACTCCCTCAGCTTTCATCGATCTCCAATCAGACAGGATTGACAGTGAACTGACGGCCCGCCCCGGCACAACTGTGGCCAGACAATCTTCCCTGGTGCTTGACCTTTCTACCACGCTTAGGTCGACCTCCGACACCTGCCGTTACTACTGGCATCACTGCAATTCCAGTCATTTCCACTTTCCACCGCCTTCTTCCCCCTTCTGTTCTCCTCTGCTTTAGATTCCTCTTGAAGTCAATTTGCAGTCAGTTTCACGTTCAGCTTCCTTCTTTCCTGATCTGTTCACTCTCCTCTTCTGCTTTCCCCTTGAAGTGTCATTTCAGATGACAGAAGGGAAAGAGGATTGGTTGGACTGGTAAAGTGACTGACAGTTACATAATCAAATGTTTTACCCTCGAAATAAAGAATTTTTTTTCAATGTTTGAAAAATTAGAAAACTATATCCAGAATTCAAGTGGTAACA
>CM060317.1:18505685-18560685 GCA_030674155.1 Stramonita haemastoma
CGGTTTCATTAATGCTCATTAATACCATCTTATTGATTGAAGTTGGTTTTGGGTTTTTTTTACACAGCACTACTACTACTCTACACACACACCCATACACACACACACACACACACACACACACACACACACACACACACACCACACACACACACACACACCACACACACACACACACACACACACACACACACACACACACACCACACACACAACAACACACCACCACCACCATCCTCAATAACCTTCACTGTCTACCTGTCGTCCTTGTGTATGCCTTCAAGGTCCCTTGTCTACAAAACTGTGCTGTCAAGACTCAAGTTTGGGGGGGGGGGGTTACCTTCGTGCAAGGATAAGCTCTCTTTGATTGGCACTGCTCATTAAAGTCATGTCTTTATTATCTTTAACTCTGTGTGTGTATTTTGTGTGTGTGTGTGTGTGTGCGTGCGTGCGCGTGCGCACATGTGTGCGTGCGTGTATGTGTGTATTTGTCTGTCTGTCTGTCTGTCTGTCTCTCTGTATGATATGAGTGTATCTGTGTCTCGGTGTCTGTGTATCTGTATGTGATGGAGAGGGGTAGGGAGAGGCTTGCATGAGCAAATCTGCATGCCCTTGCGTGTGTGCAGATGTGAAAGTGTGCGTCCATTATGTACCAGGGCTTGTGTTTATAATTTGTGTGAGATAATGGTAAAACTATGCTCAAACAACACCTCCAGACACATAAATGAATACCCACCTGTTTCTGGCAAAACAATACGGACCAGCTCACTCCCTGATGATTGAAAAGAAGAAAGAAAGACAAACAGAATGACTGACTGAATGAATGAATGAATGAAGGGATGAATAGATAAATAAATAAATGAATGAATGACTCAATCAGTCAAATGTGGCTCTCTTATTAGTGGGCAAAAACGGTGGCATTCAATTTTTTTTTTAATTCACAGTTGGTAAACGTGGGAACCCCACTGGTAAACAAAACAAAAAAAAAAGATGGCTGTGTTACAGCCTGCGGGGTAAAACGAAGGGCCGGGGAGGGGGAGAGTCTTGACAGAGTGGACGACGTTGTGGTAAGGTTGAAGTGAGCCCAGTGGTTCAGTTCCCTGGGGAACTCCATCCATCTCCCACCTGACAGGACTGACCACAGATGGACCGATGACCACTAGGCACAACTGGGTGGAGGGGGCAAATGTCACCGTTGCCTTACCTTCGTGCCATCCCCTCAGGCCGACCTCCGACACCTACCATTTAATCAATGTCATAGCCGTTCTGCACCAGGCCATACCTTCACGTTTCCCTTCTTTTCTTCCTTTCCTTCTTGTCTTTCGTCTTTTTTTTTCTTTTTATCTGTTTTCGTGTGTTTTTTTCTTTCCTTCTTTCCGTTCTTTCTTTGTTTCTTCCTTTTTCCTTTTTCTTTTCTGTTTTTTTTTTTCTGTTACCTTCCATTCTTTCCTTGCTTTATTTCTGCATTCCGTTTTTTCCCTTCTCTCCTCAGTGTCTTTCTGTGTGTGTGTGTGTTTGTGTGTGTGTGTGTGTGTGTGTGTGTGTGTGTGTTGTGTGTGTGTGTGTGTGTGTGTGTGTGTGTGTGTGTTTCTTCCTTTGTCCCTCCTTTGCTCAGTTCTTCCGCCCTCTTACCCCCCCCCCCCCCCCCCCCCCTTTTAAATGTTTTTCCTGTTTGTGTCGGTTGTTTGCTTAATGTGTTTTTCCTTTGTAGATTTTTAAACGGTTATCCAATTTAAGGTTTACACTGCCTTTTAGAAGTAGTGTTAACTGTGGTCGCGGCATCCACAGAAAGTCAGCACCAGCACCAACAACTGTACAGAAGCCTACAGATGAGCGGGGGGGGGGGGGGGGGGGGGGGGGGAAGACAGATGGTAACAGAAGACCATCAGTCAGAAGTAACAAGACGGTGAAAAGTGCTGTGTACAAGATGCTTGGAAGGAGGGCTGTGAAGATTCGGTGTATCGAACAGTAAGCCTACAGCGTTACAGGCAGAAGTGGCAAATCAACTGAAAAGGCCAGAGAACTTATTAGTTGTTTCGGAATAAAAACCAGTAGGCTATTGAAAATGCGAGGATCATCTGCAGAATGTCATAGTTTTCCTATGTTTTGAGGGTGTTGCTGGGTTTTTTCAGTTTTAACTGGCTTTATGTTTTTAAGTCGATGAAATGTCAATTATTACAATAATTATTTTATGTCCTCCATTTGATGTCGTAGGCGTAGGCTATTCCATTTCCCTGAAAAACATCCCTGTCTGGAGCGGTGTAAGAGAGATAACTCTTGCCAAAGTTGGTTGGACACGTCGGTTTCACTTCCGGTTAGTTGTCTACGTGTGTCATGGCCGACAAAAATAAGAAAGAATCAACCCCTCCTCCCCTTCTTTTGATGCCCCCGGGTGGGGGGTTGACTCTCAACCCCCCTGATCAACCAAGCTTTCTGATGCCTGTTGTGCAACCGGAGCCGTCACTCCTAGGTAAGCTATATATCATGTGTTATCACTGTTCCATATTTTTGTTGACACAGACTGTTACTGTTACAGTGTTAGTGTTAGAGCTTGAGCTAGCCTAAGTGATGGGTGCTGCTGTCTCAGTCCAAAAGAAAGTGTGGAGTGGGCCCTAGCTGGGTTGTTTGAACCATACACTCGACAGTTCTTACCGTAAAATTTGTTTTGTGTGCTAAAGATCTACAGTTGTAACTGGTTCATTTGGTGCCAACAGAACTTATGTTTTTGTGTCTGTTGGAATGTAGTTCACTGATTGCAAAATAGAAGTGTTACTGGTCAGTGTTGTCCTTCTCAAGTTGTTTCATGTGATCCTGTTTCCCACTTTCTGATTGGGTAAATGTTCAAGAGGCTTCAAGAGGATGCAGCATATATCATGATATATCATTATATGTGAGCATCTGTAAGAGTCTGGCTGAATCCTGCTGAGCATCATCATTTGACTAAGTCAGTAAGTGTATACTATGTATCAACTATCAAGACAAGCACATGAATTGATCAGTGAATCACAACATTCAACAGTTGAATGTTGTGGTTGGTATAAGTAGGAGCCTACTGCCTAGTAGTTCATTCATACTGTGTGTGGTGTGTGTTGTGTGTGTGTGTGTGTGTGTGTGTGTGTGTGTGTGTGTGTGTGTGTAGCTTTCTTCAATTTAACGTCTCTTCACTCATAGTGTGTGTGTGTGTGTGTGGTGTGTGTTGTGTGTGTGTGTGTGTGTGTGTGTGTGTGTATTACTGTGGGTGTGGTGTGTGACTCTGTGTGTGTGTGTGTGTGTGTGTGTGTGTGTCACTGGTCACGTGTGTGTGTTACTCTGTGTGTATTACTTTGTGCGTGTGTGTGTGTCACTGTGTGTGTGTGTGTGTGTGTGTGTGTGTGTGTGTGTGTGTGTGTACTGTGTGTGTGTGTCACTGTGTGTGTGCGTGTGCATGCATGCGTGCGTACGTGTGTATGTGTGTGTGTGTGTGTGTGTGTGTGTGTGTGTGTGTGTGTGTGTGTGTGTGTGTGTGTGTGTGTGTGTGTGTGTGTGCTCTGTGAATACTGTCACTGTGTAAACATTGCATGTGTTTTTTAGTCCAATGAATATGTGTGTGTCACTGTGCGTGCATGGTGTGTCTGTGTGTCTGTGTGTTGTGTGTAGTGTGTGTCACTCTGTGTGTGTGTGTGTGTGTGTGTGTGTGTGTGTGTGTGTGTGTGTGTGTGTGTGTACTTTAAAATTCTGCCCACTGTCAAACTTGAAAATCATTTTTGTGCCATCAGCTCACAGTCATACTGATAGAGTGATATCGTATCCTGTGCGCTGTCACTCAGGTTTTGCAGACTGTTACTGTGTGTTAGTGTTACTTTTTCTGTTGCATTATACACTACAACAATTTGAACAACTGTGATTTTGATAAAAGTACATGTTCTAACCGTTTCATTGCAATCAATCGATATGTGTATGGTAGACTGCGCAGAGAACAATTTGAGCCTTGTTATTATAATTCTATTGACTATCAATAGCTTCTGCTTTGGTGAGGTTTGTTTGGGGTTTTTTCTTGTGAAGAGGGTGGGGGTTCAATTGGGGTTTTTTGTTATTTGTTTGGTGTTTGCACTTTTTGCTTGTTTGTCGGAGTTTCTTTATGAATCATAGTTATTTGTTTTGTTTAAATTTCTGATCTTTGGTTTTTGGGGTTTTTTTTTTTGTTTACCTGCTGTCTTGCTTATTTTTGTTTCGTTTAGTTTTCAGTATTACATGGCAACATTTTGCGTTACTACACATTTGCTCCTCAGTTTTTTTCTGTATACTTAAATTCCTCCTGCTGTTTCAGATGAAGACTGTGAAGCTGACAGCTTTGTGGGTCAGTCGCCCCCGACCGGAGCTTCAGCCCCCAGCGGTGGTGTCCCGACTTACAGGGGACCCCCGGGCCTGCGGGCAACACAATTTTTTCCAGGGAGCCTCCTCTCGGGAGCCAGTGACCCATTTGCACACATGGGAATGGGGCAGCCCCCTCCTCCACATTCTCAGCCACACGCTAGTTTCCCTCCCCCACAGCCGTACGGAGGGGCTGGTTCTCCCCCAGGGGTAGGGTTTTCTCCTGGTCCCCCCCCACCTGGAGGTCAGGGCTCGAGCATGATGCACCCCCCTCCATCCTCATCCCCTGCTGGGGTGGTGGGGGTGGTCCACCTCCTAGTGGAGGACCTCCCTCTGGAGGTGAGTTTTTTCTAGAAGTTTGTTCACCTTTTTTTGTTGGGTGGGGGGGTTGGAGTGGTTTTTTTTACTATCTTCATTATTGCCCACTAACCTTAATTTGGCTTAAAAGTCAGAGTTGACTTTACCCCCTCCCCCCTTATGAAAGGAAAAACACACGATCAATACAGGGAATTACTTGATAATTAATTCAAATCAAAGACAAGCGTTAGGAAACGAAAGATCAAGAGTACACCATTAATTAAACTTTTTTGGTTTAAAAAAATTGTTGTTTTTGATTTGATCTGGCTGTGTATTTGTAGTGAGTAAGATATTGAATCTTGATTTTTTTTTATATTTACAGATTTTTCTTTATGAAAGTGTACACGTTTGCTAAATTGTAACAGCATGAGGATGAGATAGACAAAGCAGATAATTGCCATTGATTAAAAAAATAATTTTAAAAGCAACAACAGTTTTTCTTTCTTGAGTTCATGTTTGTATTTGGGAAGGGGGGGGGGGGATGGAGAGAAAAGAGGGATGTAAGCAAAATGATAGAAGCAGACTGCTCTCAGAAAATGTTGCTGAAGTCAATATGATTAAATCAATAACATTAAGACTGAGGGTCAAGTAATGAAATATAAGTTTTTCAGTTTGATTGTTTCGTATTCTTTCATGTCAGAAGAACAAAATACAGGCAATATTTTTTAAAAGAACTCATCTTTCAAGATCACACTAAATCAAAAATCTATCTATTATCTATCTATCTATCTACTATTTATCTATCTATCATCTATCTATCTATCTATTATCTATCATCTATCATTGTCAAGGAGCGCCAACATCTACCGACAGAAAGGGCCCATGCGCTACGCCCAGCCCCCAGCGGGAACTACGCCTCGACCGGCCCCCCCGGCATGACCCACGCAGAAACCTCCATCCCCCCTACCTTCAACACCCCCCCACCCCCACCCCCATCATCAGGATCTACCTCCTTCATGACCCCTGCCCCGTCCAGCAGCGCATCCCCACCCCCACCCTCACCCTTTTCAGGGCCGGCTACTTATGAAGGGGTAGGGGCGCCCCCCTGGGTCCCCCTCCCCCCTCAGTGCAGTCCCCGGTGATACCTCCGGGGATGATGATGGGTGGGGTGGGGGTGTACCAGAGGGTGCGTCACCACTGGTGCTACAGGAAGGAGGTGGAGGGGCTGGAGATCTGGTACACCTTCTCCGCTCTGGACTCCCACAAGCTGGAGGAACAGTTTGCTAAAGGTTGGGTGTGGGGGTGTGGTGTGTGTGGGGGGGGGGGGGGGGGTGAGAGGGGGGGGGGGGGGGGGGGTCAGTGTGTGTGTGTGTGAGAGGGAGTGAGAGTGTGTGTGTGTTTGTGTTTCTGTCTCTGTGTGTGTGAATGTCAGTGTGTGTTTGTGTCTCTCTGTGTGTGTATGTCAGTGTGTGTGTCAGTGTGTGTGTGTGTGATGCATGTGTGCGTGTGTGCGCATGTGTGTGCGTGCGCGCGCATGTGTGTGTATTTGTGTGTGTGTGCTTGTTTGCACGCATCATGTGTGTCTGTGTGTGTGTGTTGTGTGTGTTTTACAGAAAAATGAAGATTGTCTGTGATGTATTGGAGTATGTGCACACATTAATAAATTATATGCGATACACACACATGTCAGTGTACCACACACACAAGCATGTGTGTATGCATGCATATTATGTATGCATATATTATATATTATTATGTTTGAAAACACACACATTTGTTTTGAATGAATTTAGTGTTTCACGGGGTTTTTTGTTTTGTTCTTTTTCAATTGGCAGGGTTTGTTTAAATAAGACAAGAAGACTATAGTATGGAGAAAAAGACAGGGTAGCTAAGAATAGTAACATGTTTTTGAGTGAGATTGATGACAACTTGAATGTTTGTCATTATTTTTGCATCACACCATTAAACGAATGCTTAATTAGTATATATATATATATATATATATATATATATATATATATATATATATATATATATATATATCTGGGTCAGGAATAGCATGTCTATTGTTGTTCGTTCATTTTTTTGTACCACTATTCCACTCACCAGGGAAATAACATGTCAGTGCAAGGAGGGGGTGCCCCCGAGGTGATCAGCACTGACGGAGGGAGGTATGACGTGGACATCCAGTCTCGTCAGCGCCGTGCAGTGTACTGGGAAGAGGAGCCTGCCTCCATCCAGCGCTGCTCCTGGTTCTACAAGAGGGAGAGAGACAACCGCTACGTCCCTTACAGCGAAGCACAGGCCAATCAGTTGGAGGTCGGTTTCACTTGTGTTTTCTGGCTTGCTGTTTTTGGTACTTGATGGTGTGGGTGTTTTGCTATAGTGTAGTGGGTAAGTGATGTGTACAAGTAGGTATGGGATACTAGAGCTTCAGTACAGCCCCCCAGTTCACCAGCTGTTAATTTGTACCTGCCCTCTTTAGGGTCAGGGAAGGTGAAGCAGCGAGGGAGAGGAGATGGGCGTGCCCTCTACTATGCTGGCCCCTAGAGAAGCTGAGGTCTCTGATGTCTTGCTCCCTAGGACTACATAGGTTTGGGACACCATTTACCTTTATAGAGATTAGAATCTGATGAAGGGTGTTTTCCAATTGTTGGAAACCCCTTTTTTTTCAAAATGTAGTCTAAAATGTAGTAGATAATGGAACAAAAGTGTGCAGGTTCTGAAGTTATGAGCCCTTTGAATAAACAAGACGTAAATGCCAGCAGTACTGACAATTTTTTAAAGATAATGGTTTTTTTGTTACATGAGACTTTTGTTATTTCAGACTTCACACCATTTAAAATATCTGTTACAGTCCTTAGATTTCTGAACAGAATTATGAAATGATTCATAGTTTATATGAATAGGAAATACTAAACAATAACAATGACTTATAAATCAAGTGCACTGGTAAGCTGTGAGATGTTCATTCTTTTGCTTATTAATTAAAGGTTTCAGGATATGCTGTTTTTTTTGTTTTTTTTATTCTGCACATTTAGGGAAACTTAGATGTCAAGAAATTGAAGTATCATTATGTTTAAGATACAAGTTGTTACTTATTTTGATTAAGGAAACGAAGTGGAGGATAATACGTTATCTTACATAGTATACGACTGTTTAAACTGTGTTGCTTTTAAAATATTTAAGTTGTCGCTGCTGTTGAATGGTATATATATATATATTTTCTGTGAGACCATGACTAAACAGATGAGTAAAAAAAAGATTAGGCACATGGTCTGCATGTTCAGATGGAGTACAAAAATGCCATCGAGCGAAACGAGTGGCACAAACGCATGAGCTGGCTGGGCGAGACACCATCGTGATGCACAACCCCAATGTCATCGTTCATTTCCAGGCCTCCTCTCAACCCGACGAGTGGGGAAAGTGCAGGTCAGTAGTCTGCAGCCCCTTGTGCCCCTTCCCTGGTAGCTGCTTGACTGATCCTTTTTCATAAAACCCATCCAGTTTTATTGCTAGTGCCTGCTTATGTAGACTAGTGGACTAGTAGCATGACTGGATAGATCAGAGAGGTTTGGTGGGTGAAGTGAAGACTTGTGAACTTCAGTGTTGTCACGATGCTATTGTGAAGGTGGGGGGGGTGTTTTTTATTGAAAATATAGTTTTCTTAGCTTCAGCAGGAATTAGTGTCATCAGTTAATCAACCCCCCAGAGAGATTACATTCCAGATGTGGAGATACACTGTTGTGTGTGTCTTTTTAAGTAGTACAGAAATAGTACAAGCTTGGGAATCTACAGGGTGCACTTTTTTGCAGGTTACTGTATGCATCAGTCTGCTAGCTGCTTGTGCTAAAATTAATATTAGATTCTAACAGTCAGATACATAATGAAAAGAAAAACCGCTTTGAAAAGATTGAGAAACTTCCTGAAGAAAGCACTTTTCTCATTTCACACATAAAACTGAAGAGTGTGTGTTGAAATGGCACAGGTGTAGTGGTGCTTCATTGCATGGAATTTTTTTTTACAACCCTTTCTCAGAAATGTTATGGACCTAAAAAAAAAAGTCACTGTGGGTACTGAAATTTACCAGGGGGAAGGGGGACGTTGTGTGCCCTTGGGAAATAGACTGAGTAGTTTTAAGAAGTAGATGCTGCTACTAACAGTTGCCTTATGGCTCCAAACTGTATCTTACTGATGCGCTCTCTCTCATGTAGTGTCGCTGGCTTTGTTTTAATACATACAGTGAAATCTTTGCAAATGAAGAACTTTCTGCTCTCATTATGTGTGTATTGCTGTGTAACTGACAGGACAAAAATGTCCAAATTAATGTGCATATCTTTTTTTTCTTTCTCTGTTTCTTCTGTTTCTTCTTCTCTGTGCACTCTCTCTCTCTCTCTCTCTCTCTCTCTCTCTCTCTCTCTCTCCTCTCTCTCTCTCTCTCTCTCTCTCTCTCTCTCTCTCTCTCTCCTCTAAAAAACAATGCTTATATATGGTCATCCCAGTTTGCTACCAGACCCAAACTTACGGATAATAACAGCTGGCTTAGTATCTATTTAATTTTTTATACAACACAGATGAATATGAATTTATGATATTTTTTATATACAGCACAGATAAATGCAAGTCGGTGATAATGTTGATTAAAGTCATGCATTGCTGTTTAGGAATGGCATCCTGTTTACTTTAGCTTTAAAATAACAAACCATTTACCCATATCATGTTAGAAGAAATTATGGTAATCTTGCAGCTATAGACTTATATTTGGGATCTGTTGTTCTTTTAATAGCATCCTTCTAAGGTGAGTTTGATTGTGTTTTTTTTGTAAATGCAGTGTATCTGGTAAAATAATTGATTTGGTGTTCATGAGATTTTTATTCTGTTGTAACCCCTTTGTTTTTTTACCCTGTGGATTGTGGTTGATGTTTGTGGATATGTCGTAGTATGTGTGGTTGTTGTGTGTATAAGTGTACAGATATGGATGGACAGATGGGTGTGATTTCTGCATACAGTGCATCCAGTTATTTTAGAATTGTAATTACAACTGGGGAATTTTAGTAAATTGCTGAAATGCCAGATCTGCATAATGTCCTTTCTGCTAATCTCCGAATCAGGTTACCAGGTATTTTGTGTGTGTGTGGGGCATGTGCGTGTTGTGTGTGCACGTGCGTGTGAGTATGGGTGCATGTGTGTGATTTTTTGAAAATCTGATTACAAAGAGAAATTTTACACAGAGTCTAAAGTAAAATACCAGTTCTGCATTTGATGTGTTGTAGTGTTTTCTGTTTATCTCCAAATCCAGTTTCGTTACCTTAGATATGTGGGTGTGTGGGTGTGGGTTTTATATGTGTGTGCTTGTGTGTGTGGGTGTGGGTGTGTGTGTGTGTGTGTGTTATTATTATTATATTTATTATTTATTTTTTTATATCGAGGATAACAGAATAAGCAATCATGTGCTTTTTTTCATCGGTCCGTGTGTATGCAGTTTTTGTAAATATTGTCATCTGTTCCCACCGGCACACGATGGCCTACTCTTACAAAAGTCGGAACAGGATTTAACGTGTGCGGTGTGTGTGTGTGTGTGTGTGTGTGTGTGTGTGTGTGTGTGTAGTGTGTGTATGTGTGTGTACTTGTGTTTGTATGTGCTCACAAAAGGTGCAGTTCTTTATCGACTGTTTGCAAGAGATTTTGGGTGGGGTTTGTTTTTTTGGTTCCTCCGCTAGAGCTCTGAGGTTCCTCAGTGGTGAGATTTTGGGTGTAATATCTAACCCTAGTTTGGAGTCTAACTGAAAATGAAGAAGATCTATATTTTTATTTTGGTTCTCTGTGTGTGTGTGTGTGTGTGTGTGTGTGTGTGTGTGTGTGTGTGTGTGTGTGTGTGTGTGTGTGTGTGTGTGTACATTTTTAGAAAAGCCTTGCACTTCAGCCTGTGGTAAGCCGGCAGCATGGTGTATGCTTCCCAGCTGTGCTGTGCTTTAAAATCCTTGCATGATTTTTTCTCCTTTTTTATTTTTATTTTTTTTATTTTTTTTTTTACATTGTTTCTTCCAAAGTCCATATGACAGCTATTCTCTATTTGTGCTGAACAGTCTGTTTTTAGGGGTCTTATCCCTTTTAAACCCTGTTTATGATTTCTTGATTCCTTTTTTTTTTCTTTTTTGTTCAGGCTTTGGCTAAAACTCTATTGTTCACCAAAGATGAGGTTGTGCATATGCGACCATTTGCCCTCAACCTGACACCTCTGTGCATGTGTATAGGTTTTTTTTATTTTGTCATCCGTTCCTACCAGCATGTGATGACCCACTCTTCCGAAAGTTGGAACAAGTTTAATGTGTGCGCAAAATGTTCTGCATGCGTTGGTACACAGGACTTTGGTTTATAGTTTCTTCCAAATGACTTTTAGGTGAATGAAATAGTTACTTATGATACCTCCAGGGGAAAACTCCGCTTAAGTGGGCATTTGATGGTGGTTCAAAACCCATAGCATCAGATTGCCAGCCCAGTGCTCTAACTACTTAACCCTACTACTACCCCCCCCCCCCCCCTCGCCCAAGATTCTTTTTGATTTATTAAAATGCATCAGTGTGAGTGAGATCCTCCCTGTTTTTTTATCACCCATATTTGATTTTGGATCTGGACTTATCTTTTCACTTTTTCCTGAAATAGAAGTTATTCTGTCCATCTTCTCTTCTCTCTCTTTTCTCCTCGTCGTCTCTTCTCTCTCTTCTCTCTCTTCTCTTCTCGTCTCTCTCTCTCTCTCTCTCTCTCTCTCTCTCTCTCTCTCTCTCATTCTCTCATTCATTCATTCATTCATTCATTCATTTGTGCTAACTTTACATTCCTAAACTCTAATTCACTTGTCATCTATGTATCTTGATATTTTTCCACATGTTTGTTTTTTTGTGGTTTTTTTTTTACATTGTTTCATTTCCCCACAGTTACTGTCCCATCTTTCTTGCCTATACATAGTATTCCAATTCAGATAAACTTTTTTTTATTGTCTATGATGCCATGCTGGCAACAGTTAAGATATTCAAAGAAAAGACTGATAGTCAACCCACAGAAAAATTTAAAGCCATTGGATGGAAAGACATTTAACACACTTTAAAAGACTGGGCCACTTAGAGTAACAAAAACTTAAAACTGTAGAGGTACAGTAGAAACCACGAAGTGGAGTTTGAAGGTATTTGACACACGTTTTCTTTATTTGTCTGTTGATTTAAGATTGGGTGCAGTTCTTCAGTAGATATATTGCATTGATATCTATCCCTAAGCCCTGAAGTCTTGGATGGAATCATTGTATGAGTTTGTGGATTATAGAGTGGAGACTTTTACAATCTCTCAGATCAACATCTGTGCATATTGCCAGTGCTTTAACCACCTTTTGTGCATTTATGCAGACAAAAGATTTTGTGTACACATTAAAGATCCTTTTAGTGCATGAATTGATAGCAATCAGTGGGTTGGGGAGCATAAACATGCTTAGTATTACACATATAACCTAAAGCATCACCAGTGCCCTGAGTGATGTGTTCATCAAACAATGTGATATGAAGTGAAATATCTAGACTGATGCATCACATGTATAGAATACTACATACACACTACTACCACCTTGGAAAACTGAAAATTGGGAAAATCTGCACCCAAGCTTCAGCTTTAATTTGAACTATTCAGTGAAGGATTAATTAAAGAAAAAAGTTATGTAAACCTCTTTGAAATCTAAACCCATTATTTCTTTTTAGATAGCAATTCCAGAAGAAATATATATAACTTAAAGTCATAAGAACACAGCATCTGCAGTTTGGGTTTGTTGTTGTTCTTGGTATCACTGTGGTTTTTCTTGATAGTTTTGTGCTGTGTGATGTTGTGCATATATTGTTTGTGTGTGCAGTTGTAGTTGATGTGTGGTTGCTCAGGCATGTTGAGGTAATTGACATTATTCAGTCAGCTCTTTGTGGTCAAGTTTATAAAAATACTTTGCATTTCTATTGAAGCACCTGAATCATTCAAGAAAATGTAGACAGGAATCATCAATATTTTCTCTATTTACATGGGGGGGGGGGGGGGGTGAGTGCTTGGCTTAAGAGGGAATTCTCATCAAACTTCAGTAGCATAGACATTGTGTCTTAACTTCTGATTGAGTCATTCAAAAGGAACAGCCATTGGTAAAACTGGAAAATCCTATATGGGACTTCCAGTCCGAATTCCAGATTTTTAAATTACCTATTTTAAAAAATGAAAGATGATATAGTTATGAAGCTTGTGTTTGTGTAAGTATGATTTTGGCATGATTTGTTAGCCATTTTGTCCCATTACTCATTGTTTTGGTACAGAGAAAAACACTTCATTTTTTTGTTTTTGATCTGAAATGATGCAAAGTTCTTATTTAAAAGTTTTCAGTAGTTGATGACTTAACACCCATGTGATTATAAGATTATTTGATGATTTTACAATTGTATAAGTCATGATCTGAGTACTGACCATTTGGTTTGTTTCAAATATTAGTATATAATATAATATATCAGTTTTGATTTCTTCTGTTTTCAAAAGCATGTGTAATACAACAAACTTTCAGAAATGTGTATAATACACATTCAGAAAACACCCCCCCCCCCCCCCCCCCCCCACACCACCACCACCCTCTCTCTCCTCCTCCTCTCCTCCCTCTCTCCTCTCTCTCTCCCTCTCCTCTCTCTCTCTCCTCTCTCTCTCTCCTCTCTCTCCTCTCTCTCTCTTCTCTCTTTTCTTGAACACTTAATCAGTTTTTAAAAAAAGAAATATTATTATATGGGAATATGAAGACATACTGTTCTGTGTTGCAATCACCCAGTTGAGATTTAATGTGCTCCCTCATAAAAAAAACAGAAATGTATAAATATTGTTACAGTGAGGTAGCACAGGATAGAAATTGTCCTTTTTTGAATGATAAAGCTGAAAAAAGACCATTTTATTTTTGACGTTGTCTCTAATAAAGATTTATTGGATTATTTTTAAAAAATCTGTAAATGTTCTTGTTATGTGCTTTTAAAAGCAGACATTTGTTCAGGATTTGTTTTCCATGCAGTAAACAGAGGCAACACAAACTTTTTAAGTTCTCTAAAGAAGAGAAAGTAGTATTTTGTCTGGTTATAAGGTATTTACTTATTTGATTTGATGTTTTGAAAAAGGCTTCCGTTGCTTTGAACTTTTTTGGTATGCTACAAAGTGTAGATGAATACTTTCATGACTACAAAGATTATAAATTGTCATTTCATCTTATACACATTTTTTCCCAACATATTGATACACATCGATGTATTGTGGCCAAAGGCTAAAATACATTAAAATGTTTGAGTTCTCTTCCTCCATACATTCACATTTTAAACACATTCAGACTTTCTGAATTCAGATAAGTTTTTTATCTGATTAATTAAGGATGCAGAAATTGTGTTTGTTTTACACTGTATCAGTTCAATGTCATCGTGTTGTGTCTAGAGTGATTGACGAAGGATTGGGATGATTTCAGAAATGTCTGTGCACCATATCCCATCATCATCATCATGCATGTCTCTCCTCCCCAGATTGGTTTCAGAGGATTTGAATCCAGAACAGTCCTTTTGATTTGCTTTGGTTTCTCTTCTTTCCCCCCACTCTCTTTCCCCTTCCTCTTCCCACTTCCTTCCCTTTCTCTAGCACTTACCTGTGTGTAATGTAAGGGTGGGTGTACTTCTGTGTTTTGGTTGGCCCACTTGAAGGAGGTCTTCTGTCATTATATGGAATGTTCAGATACTGAAACAAGACGGTGATTGTGTGATCTGATGTGTGCAGTCATGGCACATGCATGGCAGCTTGTGTGTGCTTATTCATTCACACACTCATGTGTGTGTGCACATGCACGCACATGTGCATGCTGGTATGCACACATACATGCATGCATGTACAAACATTCACAGTCACTGACCCATACACACACAGACATGCATGTATGGTTTTACTCATATGTACACAAGCAAGCACATGCACAGGCAAGGCATGTACACACACACACACACACACACACACACACACACACACACACACACACACACACACACACACACACACACACACACACACACACACACACACTGCACTGCTAGTTAATTCAGTAATGACAAAAAATGTTTCCAGCTGATTGTCCATCCTGTAATATTCAATTTGTTTTACATATAAAAGATAGTACACAAAGCAGAACACACACTCACAAGGACACACATGCACACATGCACACACACACAAATGCACTCATACACACGCACGCACGCACGCACACACACACACACACACACACACACACACACACACACACACACACACACACACACACACACACACACACATACACACACACATACACACACATACATACACACACACATACACACACACATACACACACACACACACCACACACACACACACACACACACACACACACACACACACACACTCACACACACACTCACACAAATCAAGTTTTGTTATATATATATATATATATATATATATATATATATATATATATATATATATATATATATATATATATATATATTATATATATATATATATATATATATATATATATATATATATATATATATATAAAGCAAATCAGAGATCATGAAAGACTAAAACAGATATATTTTTGCTTCCAATCTTTGCAGGGTGACCAGATGAGGCCCAGTGTGGTAAAAAGGGGTGTGGATGACTTTGGAACTGTAGAAGAAGGTAAGTTGGGACACTGTTAGTGTGTATACAGTATGTGAGTGAGTGAAGTTGTGAATGCTATGGAAGTTCAAAAGGTAGTACCGTAAAATCCCTAGCATACGCCCATCCCCCTGTGCACTGATTTAGGGCAAAATTGGGGGCTGGGCGTTTGCTAGGGATAGACCCCTTTGCACAAAGTAATTTTTGTGCTCAACCATGTACTTGAGTGAATATAAATCCCGAAAGCATGTAAGTTAGGTCGTGTGAGTAGAAGTGAAGGAAAATAGGAAGAAAGGGACTTTGAGGCAAAGAAGGCCAACCTGGACATTCAAGAGAGAGAGAGAAGAGGACTGGCTCTTGTGAAAACAACACGAGCATGATTTCATTCATTTATAAAGTCAAAAGAAAATCGCCTCACCTTTGCAAGGACAAACAATAAGAACACAATTTGATGAAATTTTAATTCACTTTTGTTGGGGATGGGTGGGAGCGAGGAGAAGGGACAAATAATAAGAAAAAAGGAAAGAAACACAAAAGGTAAAGAAGGGGGAAAAGATGACTTTCAGAACAGTCTGCACAAATCCTAGTGAAAGTGAGCATAGTCTCTTTGAAAAAAGCAGGGTGGGCGTTTGCTAGGTAGTTACCCCTTTGCACAACTTTTGGCCCAAAGTGGGGGGTGGGCGTTTGCTAGATGGTGGGCTTATGCTAGGGATTTTACGGTACAAGTAATGCATGTCACACGTACATATTTTAAAGGTTGGAAAGAATTAAGGAAGGGTCTAAGAGAACAGATTTTTTCTGTTGACTCACAGTGTTTCTTCCTTTCCTGTTCAAGTTAGTGAGGGCATTGATTTCCTTTGTATTTGCTTTGAATATCAGAGGAGAGGCATTTAACCTTTAAAGTATAAACATTTTTGCTTGTGTTTTGCATGAAGGGACACATGTAAAGCCCTTGTGCTCTCTACTGGAACGTTGCTATAAGTACATCTTATGCCCCATGGGGATGCCAGGGGTTTTTCAGTGTATATATAGCACCCCCCATCATCTGGAAATTCTGTGATAGAATGACAGTGTACTAGTAGGTCAGTACTTGCCATGTTAATGTGTCCATTAACCATCTTTCTTTTTTTTTTTAAAGAAAGTTTACTACTTAGTTGAACTCTATTTCTTTTGTTGTCTACTTTTGTACTGGATGAATGGATATAGTTAGCTCTAGTAGCTCGAATTGTGAGCCTTTGTGTAGGATAATCTTAAGCTAATGTTCATAATGCTCAGCTCTATGAATGTTTGAAAAAAAATCTGAATATAACCTGCATACAGCCAGCCCTAGACAATGAGCTGTTGAAGCAATTCAGATAATTTGTTCTGTCTGATGCACTCTAATCCACCCCACTCTCTGTACTCCCCCTCCCTCTTCCTCTTCTCCCCCCACCTTTTCCCTTCATCATCATGTCATTGGCTGCAGCAGTAGGTTCTGGTCAGTCTTTTGTTTCTGTTCATGGCTGCTTGTATCTAGAGATGTGTGTTTTGTGTATTCACCAGGGGAGGCAGTAGAGGTGGATCATCTAGTCTTTGTTCTGCATGGCATTGGGGATATGTGTGACGTGCGTTTCCGCAACATTGTGGAGTGCGGTAAGTGCCTTTTGTTCTTGGTGGTATAGAACTGTCTTTATGGGTGCATTATAGCAGTAAAGTGTTCTTTCTTAGCAGTTAAGATTTTTTTTTGTACTCATACACATGCTTACATGCACACTCATTTACAAAGTCATACATTTATACATGCATACACACACATACATGCACACATGTTCACATGCACACACACACACTCATATGCATGATGTACTCTCTCTCTCTCTCTCTCTCTCTCTCTCTCTCTCTCTCTCTCTCTCTCTCTCTCTCTCTCTCTCTCTCTCTCTCTCTCTCTCTCTATCTATCTATCTATCTATCTATCTATCTATCTATCTATCTATCTCTCCCTTCCTTCTCTGTCTGTCTCTCTCTGTCTCTGTCAGTCTGTCTGTCTGTCTGTCTGTTTGTCTCTCTGTCTCTGTCTCTGTCTCTGTCTCTGTCTCTCTCTCTCTCTCTCTCTCTCTCTCTCTCTCTCTCTCTCTCTCTCTCTCTCTCTCTCTCTCTCTCTAATATCACAGCTGAAAAAAGGCTTTTAACAAAACTTTAACTACTACACTTTGCTCATGTGTAATATACACTTATGTAAACCACTATTTCATGAACACAAAGACACAAAGATTGAGACCAACCATTATGAAAAATCCCTTAAAAAAATATGCTCAGACTTTTCAATAACTGCTATTCATTCTCAGTTTGTCTTGTGTATCTGACAGTGAGCTAGATTTTTCGTTGATGTTGTTTGTCGTTGCTCTGTTATATCGTAGTGGATGACTTCTGTGCTCTAGATTTGGTGTTGATGATGTTTGTCATTGCTTTGTTATGTGGTAGTGGATGACTTCTGGGCTATAGATTTTGCGTTGATGTTGTTTGTCGTTGCTCTGTTATGTCACAGTGGATGACTTCCGGTCCATAGCCAACAGCCTGATCAAGAGTCACTTTGGGCCGTACGCACAGAACGGCCACATCCACAGGGTGGAGTTTCTACCTGTCCACTGGCACATGGCCGTCCATTCTGAGGCCACAGGTGTTGACAGGTGAAGAGTCTGTGTGGTCTGTGACTTGTGTTTGAGTTGTTGAAACTGAGGATGTGTTTGTTATGTTATAAAGAGGAAGGTTGTGGTAAGTTCAGGGGATTTTTTTTCTTTTGGAAGAGTTTATCTTTTGGAGTTGCGGTTATTATTTCTTGAAAATGGCTAATGTTGGAGAGAGTTTTTTTGTGTATGTTTCTGAGTGTGGATTGGATTGGGTTTTTCTTTTAGATAATGTAAATTTGTAGAAACAGTGTGTTCATAGAAGATTCTCATAGAGGGTTTGGGGGGGGGTTTGGGGAGGGGGGTTATCAGTTGTCTGCAGTTCCTAAAAGCACAGCTTTGCTCTCTTTTTCTTCAGAAAGCACTTTACTCTGCTCAGTGGCAGAACACAACAACAGTAGTTGCAAAAAAATGATAGCCACATAGTGTCCCTAAATTTCAGCAGGGCTAGAATCAATACTGATGATAAAAGATAATGATTGTTGCAATACTTCATGTTATAAGTTAGCAAGAGATTGGCCTCAAACGTTCCTATTTCTCACCGGTAACAACACAGTTTATGTCACTGCAGCCGCCTGAAGTCCATCACACTGCCCAGCACACAGAAACTACGCGACTTTGTGAATGACACTTTGATGGACATCCTCTTCTACACCAGTCCTGCCTATTGTCAGGTGAGGGACGGCACTGTGCTTTTCTCTTCTTCTTCTTCTTCTTCTTCTTCTTCTTCTTCTTCTTCTTCTTCTTCTTCTTCTTCTTCTTCTTCAGTTTAATGGTTTTTCTCTAAGAGTGATATGACTTTTCATTTATAACATTGTGGTGCCTGTTTTACGTAATCATTGCTTCTGACAATGTGTATCTTGTATTGCTGGTTTGATTTTTTTTTTTGGCTCACAACAAAAATATTGTTTTATATGATTGTCTGGCCTCATTATGCTGGCCCTAAGAAAAGCTGAGGTCTCTGACACCTTGCTACCCTACGACCGCTTAGGTTATAGGACACCTTTACCTTTACATTATGATTGTCTGGCACAGTTCCAAAATGGATTTCTTCTTTTTCAGATCATCTGTGACACGGTGGGACAGGAGATGAACAGGTTGTTCCAGATCTTCCTGGCCCGCAACCCCACCTTCAATGGGGAGGTGTCCCTGGCTGGACACAGTCTGGGTAGGGCTCACTTTCCTGTGGACGATACATTTGAAATTTGGTGATGTGTACTCAAACAGAATTCTTTCATAAGTTGTACGTTCTCATTTTAACATCAGTTTTCTTCATTACAATTACAAATTCTGTATGCTCTTTGAGCTTCAAATTTAGAAATTTTCAAGATTTGCTGTTATGAACGCAGTTGATGGCTGAAAAGACCATGCATAATAACGACTAACACCAACTGCCTTGATGTAATAATGCTGTGGATTGCCGGCTGGAAGGTGGTGGGCTCAAGTCCTGTTGGGGGTATACAGTGTTATAGTTGTGTAAAGTTGTGTGCTTGGGCCTAATGGTGAGAATTTACTGTGCGGTGGTCTGCGTGGCAAGACATGGATTACACATCCATATCCACTTTGAGGTTCAACATGTAAGAAATTTAGGATGTGGTACCATCTTTTTTCAGATGGCCATATCACACAGTCTGGCCCATAAGCTGAACTATCCTTTTCATTAAGTAGAGGCTGTAGAGATATTCTCCTGCCTATGAAGGATCAGAACATGTATCACTGAACACCACCACCCAGGTGACCCAGCAACAATGCAGGGCCTTCACTGATTTGTGACTTCATGGTGACCTGACATGGACAGTTCCTTGGTGGCTGTGGAGATTTTGGCAGGACTAGTGTCAGTGTGGCATTCTGTAACAAGATAGGCATGAATGGCATGGGAGTAACAGCACTAGTGCATCACAGAGGATAAGGCATCATTTCTTTTTCTTTTTAAAACCAAAAATTCACAAAAAAAAGATTAAAACAGAGTTTTTGTGTTATATAGATTTCATTTGATTTCAGTTTGAAGAACTCGTTCATGTCTTATATGACAGTGTACATTCATGAATCCATAAAGTTTAGGATAAGAAGGGTTCACTTTCTGTGTGATGAGCATTGATGTGTTCTTGGACTGGTGGTTTATTTTCCTATGGGGTAAATACTGAAGTGTGTTCAACAATGGGTATCTTTTCTAGTCAGATCTACATTGATGTTGTTTCTTCTTTTTTCTTTATTTTGTTGTTGTTATTATTTCTCAGCTAGAGCTCTGAGGTTCACCAATGGTGAGATTTTTGCATATGCAACCGTTTTTTTTTTTCCCCCCAACCATTTTAGTAGTTGCATTACACCTTGAGAGTTGATGTGTTTCTTTTTTGTTGCAGGGGCTTCAATATTATTTGATTTGCTGATGCACCAACACGGACCAGGGGACACGCTGGACCTCAACGGCTTTAAAAACACCTCGGATTCCTTGGATGATACCGACACCTCTTTTGTAAGTCTGCGTTTGCAAAGCCTGTTAATTGTACGGAGTGCTAGTTGTTCAGTAATTTCTCGGCAGAAAGGTGGATCATTTTGCATGAGTGTATTCCGCAATTTTTTTTTTTTTTTTTTTTTTTATTTAAAAAAAAAAAATTGTTTGCTCCTGGACTAGAGCTTCAATGTTCACCAATGATGAGATTTTTGCATAGGTGACCATTTTTGCCCACCATGAAGGCATCTGCATTCCAACCTTCAGGGATGTTCATGTATTTAATTAAGGAGACTTGAAGCTGAAACACTTCAGGACTGAAAACCCTGTAGACAGACAGCATACCACACAGAATCTCTTGCATCACCCAAAATATCCACATGTGAGCATTCAAGGTAATATTATCAGAATAGTGACTGACTGACAAGTGCGTGACTTTTACAGGACAACACTGCCACAGAGACAGAACAAGAGGGAGAAGAGGAGGCGGAGGAGGAGGTGGCTGCTCCAGAGCTGACCCTGGAAGGCTTGCTGGAGAAAGTGGGCCTGAAGGACAAGATGGACATCTTCCTCAGAGAGCAGATAGACCTGGAGTCCTTGGTATGGGCATAATGATAATAATAAATAATAATAATAATAATACATGAAATTTATGTAATGCTATATCTTGTAAAAACAAATCAAATCCACTTTTGGTTTCGTCATAAGTTTTATTGAGCATTTCTTGTTAACAGTTTTATGGCTTGAAATGGATTATGTGGACTTTTTTTTTTCTTAAACTTTCTATTTGATGGGTAATTTAGGTCATGCACAGAATTATGGTCATATCAGTAAAAATCTGTTATTTGGAATTGTTCATATAACATACCATGGGTACAAGATACTGAATCCACTTTGATGATTTTTTGTATTAATTATAGGTGTCTGTTGCAAATTGGAAGCACTGTTGTGTCTGAGTTGTCTATAGTCCCTGAAATTCGCATGGTGTAGTGAGATTCATTGCAGCATACTTTTAACTCTGGCTGACAGACACTACAGCCAACTGGTTTATTAACATGTTTGGCATCAATCTCATAGAGCCATGAGGTTGTGGTTTCAAATCCTAGCAGCAGCATCTGTTGAATTAAGGGTGGGTTTTTACGAGTTTCCAGATCAACTTAAAGTGTAGACCTACCAATGCCTTAATTCCTTTTATGTTTATACATGTGTAGAAGATTGAATATGCACTTATAAGATCCCATGATTCATGTCAGTGTCCATTGAATAGACACTTATAAGGTCGCATTATTCATGTCAGTGTCCAGTGGGTTGCAGAAACACAAACACTCACTAGCATGCACCCTGTGCCCCAAAAAATGAGCTGCTCTGAAGTTTTAATGTGTTGGCTGATGCCAGCAGGCAGATGACCAGCAGAGTGAAAAGCACAGGAGAAGATCAGGCACTAAGCATCCAACCCAATAAGTGAACAGAATAAAAGAGAAAACAGAACTTCTAGCTCAGGGGATACCCAAATATTTTTCATTGCTTGATGATACTTCATACTGTAAGAATTGTACAACAAAATGAGAGGAAAAGACCAAGTGTATCCCTAAGAGGCAGTTTGTACAACAACAACAACAAAAGGACTAAAACTAATTCTTTTTTTTTTCTTTTAAAAATCTTTTTTAATGCAACATTGTACATATATAACACAACATTCACACACATATAAACATTAAAGCCATGAGACATTGAACAGTCAGCGATCATTGATACATGAGAACAGACTTTGCACTATAGATGGTTATCAAAGCTATGAAAAATACTCTTAATAAAACTAATTCTTTTCTTTTTGTTCTTTGTCACAGTCCATGTGCAGTGAACAGGACCTGAAAGATCTGGGACTGCCCATGGGACCCAGGAAAAAGCTGTTGCTGGTGCTACAGGAAGAGAAGGGCAACAAGGTCAGTAGAGTCCCTGTGCTTTTTCATGTTGCTGAGGGCTTTATATTATAGTTGAGGTATTAGAGCTGAGACGGGTGATAGTAAGGTGGTGTCACAACAGATCTTTGGTGGTATTATTTATTTATTCATTTATTTTATTTATTTATTTATTTATTTATTTATTCTTTTATTTATTTATTCTTTTATATTCAGGATAATGGAATAAGCACTCATAATGCAGTTTCGTAAATGCTATCGGTTTCCACCGGCACACAATACCTTAATGACTGATTTAATTCTTGCAAATAATTCTAATGGGAAAACTTGGTACATTTGCATGATACTGTAACGCACTGACAAGCAGTGTGGAGACATTTATGAATCAGGTGTACAAGACTTTTAAAAAAATTTTATTCCTCAGCTAGATTTCTGAGGTTCACCAATGGTGAGACTTTGCGTATGTGACGGGGTTTTTTTACCCACCATTAAGGTAGCCACATTCTGACTTTGGAGATGTACAAAACATTTGACATGTAGTACAGAGGAAGAGTGTGGTTTGTGTGTATCAGCATGCCCATGTGCGTTTTGTCCTCGATTTTGTTTTTGTTCCATGATGTTTGATTTTGATTTGATTTATTCTTTTATATCGAGGATAATGGAATAAGCACTCTTGTGCTTTTTTTCATCCAGTCCCCGTGTGTATGCAGTTTTGTAAATGTCATCTGTTCCCACCGGCACACGATGGCCTACTCTTACGAAAAGCGAAACAGGATTTAACGTGTGCGCAAGGTGTTGGCATCTGCTGTTAATTATTCACATGTGAAAAATTGTGTGTGGGCCCAGGAGAAGAAGAGGGAGGAGGATCTGGAGAAGAAGATTCGTAAAGAGCTGGAAAAGAAATTGAGGCTGGAAGAGAAGAAAAAGAAGAGTGAGCAGGAGGTCACCACTCAGAAGTAAGAACATTTGACGTCTTTGTCTCTTTTTTTCTTTTTTTTTTCCATTCTTTCTTTGCATTTGTGTGTGCCCTTTGGGAAAAGTGTTCATAGGGACCACGGAAGAATATAGATACATGGTGAAAATGTGTGTGTGTGTGTGTGTGTGTCTGATTTTTATCTGGACATAAAAGGCTGCTTTTTTTTTTTTTTTTCCTTTGAAAAAAAGTATCTTTAGTAAACAAAAGCTGGAATATGTAAAGTATGTAAGCAGTAAGACAAAGCTTTTATGAACTCAAAATATAAAGCTGGGATCTCTGAAGAATACTCATCCAGGAACCAAAACTGGAGTTGAGTTCATCAAAAACTTTTCCTTGCTCAAAAATACCTCAAATGCTGTCTTTGAATGATTTTACCTTTTTAGGATTATTTTTATGGATTCTTTGATTAATCGTTTCTAAAAGATGAAAAAAATTTAACTGGTAATTTGCACTTGTTTTCCTCCTCAACTCTTTGTTCAAGTTATTCTTTTTTATTGTTTTCTTTTATATCAAGGATAATGGAATAAGCACTCATGTGCTTTTTTACATCCAATCCCCGTGTGTATGCAGTTTTGTAGATCTTGTCATCTGTTCCCACCAGCACACAATGGCCTACTCTTATGAAAAGTGGAACAAGTTAGGATATATGAATCCAAAAAATTGTAGACAAAAAAGAAAAAAGAAAATAATAATAATAATATAATAATAATAATAATAATAAAGGTGACAAAACACATAAATTAAAAAAAATATAATGTTGTTTGTTTTTTCTTCCTCTGCAGGAAATCTCAGTCCAGCATATCGGTAGACTATATATGCGGTCTGGCGGGCACAGGGCAGCCGTTTGTTCGCTACCCCCAGCTGGAGTTTTCCCCAACCAGCCTCTTTGCCCTGGGCTCCCCTATCGGGGTCTTCCTGTCCGCCCGGGGCGTGCAGCAGATGGGAGAGAACTTCCAGCTGCCTACCTGCCCCAAATTCTTCAACATTTTCCATCCTGTGAGTGTGGATGTGGGTGTGTGTGTGGGGGGGGTTGTGTGGGTGTGGGTCTGTGTTTGTGTGTGTTGTGTTGTGTGGTGTGGTTTGTGTGTGTTGTGTTGTGGTGTGTGTGTTGTGTATGTGTGTGTGTGTGTGTGTTAGAGATGGAGAGAGGGACTGGCAGAGAAAGAGAGTGTGTGTATGTGTGTGTGTTTTGTGTGTGTGTTTTGTGCATGCGTGTGTGAGAGACAGAGGCAGAGGCAGGGACTGAGAGAGATTGACAAATATACAGATAAATAGAGTGTGTGTGTGCATGTGTGAGTGTGTCTCTGTGTACCTGACGTTGGATTATTTCTCCATTTGTAACTTTATATTTTCTAAGTGCATCTTCACTATAATATTTTTTTCATTTGTTTCATATGGTGACTCTGACTGGTGCAGTTTGATCCTGTGGTAAGTGTTTTTAGTGATTGCATATTCCCTTTAGCTTTTCCTTTCTGTGTCTTTTTCCATTGTTCCCGAATACCTTATTTTTCATCTGACTCATAGATCACCACATGTAAGCACAAACACATGGACATGCACACACACGCACACACCACACACACATACACACACACATACACATGCTTTCACTTTCTTATTCTCTCCATAACTTTTGTGCCAACACATGCACACATGCATGGTTAAGTTACTTTCTTGTTTTTCAAAAGGTTTAAATGTACAACATACCCTATAATTGCTTCTTTTAAGTTCACTAAAGAAATTTATTCAGTTGATGCACAATCAACACATAGTGCAGTGTGTTTGTAGAAAGTCATAATGCATGCTGGGTACGTTTCAGTTTCCTCAGACCACAAGATGTTAACATCAGCAGTGCTGAGATTGCTGCAGCTCAAATCATAGAAATTTTTTTAGTGGGGATTTTTTTTTTTAGGGTGGGAGGGGGTTGTGGTTTGTGTTGGGTTTTTCTGTTGTTTTTTGTCTGGTTTGGGTTTTTTTAGGGGGTGGAGGGGATTTGTTTTGCTTTTGTTGTTCTTTTCTTTCAAGAAATCTTATTACATGTTTTATCCTATTCAGATTTTTCTGACTATTTGTTGAGTTATGCATAATTCTGCACATTTTATATCTCTGTAGTCAAAGATTTACTGTGTGAAGATTATAATGCTTATCTATAAGAAGACAATTACTTAGGTATGATTTTTTTTTTTTTTAAAGAGAGAGAAGGGGGGGTGCTTTGTCGACACTGAGTACCAATTTGTCGTGCAGGCTTACCGCTTGGAGCCTCTGATCAGCCCCTCCATGTCCACAGTGAAGCCTGTGCTGGTTCCACACTACAAGGGCAGAAAGAGGATGCACCTGGGTGAGTTGTCTTGTTGTCTGTCTCCTTGTTTCTGGGTTTCTTACCTCTAATACTGGTCAGATTATACAGGGATAAAAACCATGCAGCTAGGCTGTGGTCATGCAAAAGAAATATTTTTAACAATATTCATCATACGTGATAATTTTCTTTTCAAATTTTTTTTTTTTTTAAAGTTCCCCCATTTTTGGAGAAGTTACATCTTTGTAGGAACAGCTATATATATGTCCCAAGTAGAAAACGTTTAAAGTGTGATGAAAGTCTATAGGATATCCAGCTAACTTTTTTTTTTTATCTTCTTTCATGTCCATGTTCACTGCATAAAAAGGCAACACCCAAAGTAGTTTATGAAAGGTAGGGGAGGGGGGGCAGAAAGTGATGGAGGTAGCTGCAACAAACAGGAATGAAAAGTTACTTCACGCTTCAAAACGAAGCCTATACTTTTTCAGTTTTTGCAACACAACGCACAAATCCAATATCACTGAGTCCAGAGTGCTATATTCAGCACGCCCTTTCCTTTAACCAAGTCCAAGCATGGTCAGTTCCTGCTATAATTCACACCAGCTGGCCCCAACTGGGCCGGGTTGGGATGGATTAATTAGCAGCTGAGAGGAGCTGAAAGTGGGGGAAACTGAGTGACAGCTGTGTATCCAGCTGACATCATTTCTTTTATTTTCTTTCACATCCATGTTCACTGCATAAAAAGGTTAAAAAAAATTTCTTTTTATACCCAAAATAGAGTATGAAAAAATAACCAGGGGGGGGGGGGGGGGGGGGGGGGGGGGCGGAAGAAAGTGATGGAAGTTGCTACACCAAACAGGAACAAAAAGTTACTTCACGGACCCTTCATAACGAAGCCTATACTGTTTTAGTTTTTGTAACACAACGCACAAATCCAACATCACTGAGTCAAGAGTGCTATATTCAACGCGCCCTTTTCTTTTACCTAGTTCAAGCGTGGTCAGTTCCTGCTATAATCAGCACCAGCTGGGGCTGGGTTAGGATGGAATAATTAGCAGCTGAGAGGAGCTGAAAGTGCGGGGGGGGGGGAGAAAACTGACAGCTGTGGTAAACTAACTCTCTTGGTTGTTGTAACAGAGCTGAAGGAGAGCATTTCCCGCATGGGCACGGACCTGAAGCAGAAGATCGTGGAGTCTCTGCGCAACACGTGGAACTCTCTGCACGACTTTGCCGCGCCACCGCACCGACCCCAACGCTGCCGTCAGCAGCAATGGCACAGACAGCGCGCAGGGCCTGGAGAAAGAGGTGGACCAGCAGATGAACTCTGTCATGGCCCAGATGGTCCAGCAACATGAGGTGGACAAGTCCGACACTGCCTGTGAGTAGGGGTTTGGGTGTGAGTGTGGGTGTATGTGTGTGGTGTGGGGGGTGGGTTGTGGGTGTTTGGGGGGGGGGAGGGGGTGAGGGTGTTTGTGGGTGTGTGTGTTTGTGTATGGATGTGGGTGTGCTTGTGTGTGTTGTGTGTGTGTGTGTGGGGTGTGTGTGTGTGTGTGTGTGTGTGTGTGTGTGTGTGTGTGTGTGTGTGTGTGTGTGTGTGTGTGTGTGTGTGTGTGAGTTGTGTGTGTGATTTCATTATTTAGATTCAGGTGTATCAACCATTTGCCGATCAAAACAGGACGAGTCAACGTCATTCCGTGCAAAAATCGTCTTTGTAAACAATGCAACATGAAAACGATAGGAAATAAGTTTCACTTCATAATGGAACGTCCAAAGTTTTCTGAGCTTTGGAAGAATGTCCTACCTCAGGAATATTTGTATCCAAGATCCATGTTCACATTTTGTAATGTGTATGAACGTATTCTATTAATGCAAATTGTATATGTTACAGTTGATTTTGTTTTCTGAAATCCTTCATGCCCAAGAGGGGTCAAAGTCGAATTAAATCTTGAATCGTGTGTCTGTGTCTGTGTCTGTAAGTGTGTGTGTGTATGGGTGTGTGTGTGCGTGTGTGCTTGCATACGTGCATGCTGTGTATACACTCATACCCATAGGCATCCATATGCAGATGCATGGCGTTAATATGCGCACTAAGCCCAGATTATGGGGTTGGGGGGGGGGGGGGGGGTTACCTATGTATTTCCTTTTTTCTGCATTCCCTAACCTAAATGTTTGAGGTTAAGACCATTTGTTTTTTTGTTATCGTTGATACTTAAAGCGACCATCTAAGGGTTGGCTTTTTCATTCTGTGGTGTGCAGCTATATGTTCGTCCCATGATGAGGAAGTTCCTGTAGGCCAGCTGAACGAGGGACGACGTGTGGACTACGTCCTTCAGGAGAAGCCCATTGAAAGCTTCAACGACTACCTCTTCGCCCTGGCCAGCCATGGATGCTACTGGTGAGTCTGTGCTGAAACAAGCAGTATAGTGATAACCCATAACTACTCAGTCAGGGAAGGTGAATGGACATATTCAAACAGATTGGGTTGTGTTGTTTAAAAGCATGACGGTCAGTGCAACATAACAGTTTAGTTATGCTGTGGTAGTTTTGGTGTGTTTTTTTGTTTTTTTTTGGGGGGGGGGGGGGGGTGTTGACTGTATTTGCATGCAGCTTGAAATAATGAGATATCAGAGAGACAGACTGTGGAATTTGTTTTAACAATCTGGAGGAATATATAAATATACCTTGAGCTTCAAAGTTAGGACATTAGAATAGATTCTAGCCACAGCATAGCTAGGCAGACAGACAGAGAAATGTAAGTGATTGATTTGGTGCGATATTCCTGTTAGTTCCATGGTCATGATGTCAGTGTGATATTGCTGTTAGTTCCATGGTCATGATGTTGGTGCAATATTCCATTCCATGGTCATGATGTGGTGTGATGTTCCTGTTAGTTCCATGGTCATGATGTCGGTGTGATATTCCTGTTATTCCCATGGTGGTGATGTTGATGTGATGTTCCTGTTATTCCCATGGTCATGATGTTGATGTGATGTTCCTGTTATTCCCATGGTGATGTTGATGTGATGTTCCTGTTATTCCCATGGTGGTGATGTTGATGTGATGTTCCTGTTATTCCCATGGTGGTGATGTTGATGTGATGTTCCTGTTATTCCCATGGTGATGTTGATGTGATGTTCCTGTTATTCCCATGGTGATGTTGATGTGATGTTCCTGTTATTCCCATGGTGGTGATGTTGATGTGATGTTCCTGTTATTCCCATGGTGGTGATGTTGATGTGATGTTCCTGTTATTCCATGGTGGTGATGTTGATGTGATGTTCCTGTTATTCCCATGGTGATGTTGATGTGATGTTCCTGTTATTCCCATGGTGGTGATGTTGATGTGATGTTCCTGTTATTCCCATGGTGGTGATGTTGATGTGATGTTCCTGTTAACTCCATGTCTCGTGATGTCAGTGTGATATTCCTGTTATTCCCATGGTGGTGATGGTTGCAGGACGTCTGAGGACACTGCGCTGCTGATCCTGAAGGAGATCTACTCCCCGCTGGGCATCACGCCCCTGATGCCCGGCCCGACGGCTCCATGCCCAAACCAGTCATGCCCATCCCCATGGGGCCGCCACCACCCAAGGCAGCCACCCCGTTTTTCAGGAGATGTTCAGCCCTCAGCATTTCCCCCCCATTCAGCGGCCCCCTTCTCCTCTCACGGCCCTCAAGGGCCCCCCTTCCAGCCAGCAGTCACAGGGGGGGGAGGAGGAGGAGGACCCCCCCTCCCATGACAGGCCCGGAGCACGCTTCCCCCACCCCTTCACCCCAGGAATGTCAGGGTCCCAAGGCAGCTCCAGGGGTAGCACACCCCCCATGGGAGGTCCAGGGATGATGCCGCCCACCCAGGGTGCCAGTGTAGGACCCCCTCCCATGGCTGGTTTTGTACGCACTTCCCCACAACATTAGTGGATGGGGGATGTTAGTTGATGGTTCTGAGGTTGGTGTGTTTTGAACTGTATGATCCCGAAGATCTGTTAGAATGTTGGACACAGTGTGAATGGATGGAGTCGAGGCTTGTGGTGGGTGTGTGCATATACTGAAGTGATGAGATACTGAACGAAATAGGGGAAAATGCGGAGGATTTTTGTTGGGTCTGATATTGATGTGTGTGAAGTGTAAGAACAGTGTCTACCCGTTGTTTGTTGGCAGTTTGCAGAGAGGCCTGTGATTTTTTTTGGTTGCAGAATGTGTTTGTATTTGTGTATGTGTGTGTGTGCATGCGTGAATTATTTAAGCAACAAAATAAGTGAAAGAATCGGTTTTAATCTCTTGTCAGTTTTATTGTATGTTCTTGCTCAATGTAAAACTACCATCAGATCACTTTAAAAAAAAAAAATCACTATAACCAGTACCAACTTCGGGCAAGTTATGTGTTCATTCAGTGACTTGATCAGTTTCATTCTTACAAAGTGCCATCAACATGATGAAGAAGAAAAAAAATGTTTTTATGTGGAAATATCTCGTAAGCAGATCTATATAAAACATCTCAACTCACTAATGTTAGTTCATGGAACATTTCTTGGGTGAGTGAGAAAACTAGACACTGGTAGATCTTCATGACAACCTTTTGTATTTAGTATCAGACACCCCAGCAGGGTAGCAGTATTACTCTGGCATTTATAAACTATCTATCTGCTCTCTTCTTCACCAGGTGTATATATTTCTGTCTATTGTTGTTTTGTTGTTTTTTTTTAATCTGGTGGTTTACAGATTTGTTTTCCCATTATTCTGTCCTTTACAGCATTTTTGATAGGTAATCTGCCTGCCTGCCTGCCTGCCTTTGGTCTCTCTGCAGGGAAAAACTGTTCTGAGATCATCAGAGAGCATAGCCCCTTACAAAAGGGACGTTCGCTTGGCCATTGAATTCGTTAAAAGCGTTGCACTGAAATAGAAAATGGCGTGTCAGTTATAGAGTGCTTACTAGATAGGGCAAGTCAAGAAAACCAGTTTTTGTACAAAGTTCAAATTGCATTTATTGATCTTATTGTTGAAAAAGCGATCTTTTGTTTTCATGGCAGTTTTGTTAAAATGTAATTGAAGTGTTGTGTGAAAGGAGATAAGAGAATAATGTTTGTTTGTTTTTTTTATTCTCTCTCTGTGTCTCTCTGACTGTCTGTCTGTCTGTCTGTCTGTCTGTCTGTCTGTCTGTCTGTCTGTCTGTCTGTCTCTCTCTCTCTCTCTCTCTCTCTCTCTCTGTCTCTCTCTCTCTCTCTCTCTCTCTTGTGTCTCTCTCTCTCTCTCTCTCTCTCTCTCTCTCTTCTCTCTCTCTCTCTCTCTCTCTCTCTCTCTCTCTCTCTCTCTCTCTCTCTCTCTCTCTTTCTCTCTTTTTCTCTCAAAAATTCATGATCAGTTAGAGTGAAAAGTGATGCCTCTTTTCTTTTCATGTTATGATTGTGAATATGAGCTTTTCTAGTCAGACACGTCAAAACCAGAACTTGCCATATTTTCAGTCAGTTTCATGATGTATTAGACAGATAACTTTTGATAAGATTTTTCTTAACTTTTAAAGAGACAAAAATTGACAGTGAAAGCAACATGTTAAAAAGCCTCTGTTTATCCATATACATAAAGAAACAATCAATGAAATGGTAACATATTATAAACTGATCCTGCCGAAATCAGCTCCAACCATGAATCAATTTCACTTGGTTGGCAAATTTTTCAAGATATGAAGATTTCAGATCACTCTTTCAGAAGATTTCAGATCACACACCTATTAGTAACATTATGAAGAAAGAGTCTTAACCTTTTTACAGAGGTACTAGAAATAGAACCATTGTTGTATCTATAAAAGGAAAGACCACATTTTGGGGACTTCTAGAATATTATGCCAAATGCACTGAACTGGCCAGACCCCATGTAACCCCCCCCCCCCCCCCCCCCCCCCCCCCCCCCTCTCTGTATTAGAAAAACTTTATGAGTTATTGAACACCCTCAAGAAGAAGGAAAACACCTTACTCAAAAGTAAACTGGTAACTGAAAGACTTTACAATGGGATCTTCAGAGCATACACAGCACACACATCTTCAGAGCATACACAGCACACACATCTTCAGAGCATACACAGCACACACATCTTCAGAGCATACACAGCACACACATCTTCAGAGCATACACAGCACACACATCTTCAGAGCATACACAGCACACACATCTTCAGAGCATACACAGCACACACATCTTCAGAGCATACACAGCACACGCATCTTCAGAGCATACACAGCACACGCATCTTCAGAGCATACACAGCACACGCATCTTCAGAGCATACACAGCACACGCATCTTCAGAGCATACACAGCACACACATCTTCAGAGCATACACAGCACACACATCTTCAGAGCATACACAGCAACACATCTTCAGAGCATACACAGCACACGCATCTTCAGAGCATACACAGCACACGCATCTTCAGAGCATACACAGCACACGCATCTTCAGAGCATACACAGCACACACATCTTCAGAGCATACACAGCACACGCATCTTCAGAGCATACACAGCACACGCATCTTCAGTAGCATACACAGCACACGCATCTTCAGAGCATACACAGCACACACATCTTCAGAGCATACACAGCACACGCATCTTCAGAGCATACACAGCACACACATCTTCAGAGCATACACAGCACACACATCTTCAGAGCATACACAGCACAGGTATCTTCAGAGCATACACAGCACACGCATCTTCAGAGCATACACAGCACACACATCTTCAGACCATACACAGCACACACATCTTCAGAGCATACACAGCACACACATCTTCAGAGCATACACAGCACAGGTATCTTCAGAGCATACACAGCACACATATCTTTAGAGCATACACAGCACACACATCTCCAAAGCATACACAGAAGCTGGAACAATTCAAGAACACTTACACTGACAGAGTGACGATCCATACTTAGACAATGGAGAAGTTTTATTGATCTTGTTTAAATGCCTGACAACAAGATCTACTCCATTCAATACATTTTTTCTAACCTGTCTTCCCCATTTCAGAATGCCTTTTAAACAAAAAGACTGAGAGTAAAATCAAAACTATTTTCAAAGAAAAGATAAACGGTTTCAGTTCTTACCTACTCTAAAAAAAAAGTACTTAGCATCTACCAGCAGCTATTGAGATCCTTCACAAAAACAGATGTGCTTTGGTGCTTATTTTCAGAATGTGGGCTGAAGACTCTAAGCAACACATTGATCTATAAAGAAGATTATCTTTTCCACATGAGCTGATTTTTGTTTTGTTTTGCCCACAGATGACTTTAAGCAACACATTGATCTATAAAGAATATATATCTTTTACACATGAGCTGATTTTTGTTTTGTTTTGCTTTGAAAAGGAGAATTCAAACACACATCCAACTCATGCACACACATAATTGTGTGTGTTCCCATTCAACAAGAAGGAGCTTAAAACAAAACCACAAGCAGTTACTTTTTGGGTGGGGTTTTTTTTTCATTTTGAAGTGGGTTTTTTTTTTTATTGATATCTGCCAGTTATGTAGCTCAAGCCATAGAATATTCAAGTCACCAGCTGAACAAGATTTTGGTCATTTATTTTGCCTGCATGAGAGAAAAAGAAAGAAACTGAAATCGATTTTTAAAAGAGTTTTGTACAGTATTGTAAAATATATTAATTTTGTGATCCATGGTGTAATTAAATATTTCAAAAGTAGATAAATTATATATGAAATACAAATGTTTATCATCATTGCAATCGCAAAGCATCTTTAGATTTTTAGTCTTGATGCTTGTTTTTTTCCCCCAAGCAATGTTCTCTTTGTTTTTTCCCATACTGTTCTGTGTTCAATTTTGTGAAAAGCGTCGTTTTTTGGTCAGATTTTCTGTTAACTATATGTTCTGTTTTTGTTGTCTTTCAAACCCAAATCAGTATGCTTTGTAAAGCTTTGGTATGGGTCATCTTTGTATATTTTGAATGGTGATGGTGATCGCAGTTGTGTAAATGCAAATTATGAAAAATGTGTGAACTGAGATTGGCTGAATAAAGTTGTTTTCTTTTCTGACAAACTTTTGTATGTATTTTTTCAGTGTTTGTGAGCTGAAGTAAGTTACTATGAATCAGAAGTGTTGTATGAAAACTGAAGAACGTACCTGTAAGACTGTGTTTCAGTCGTCTTTCATATTCATACCATATAAGGCTTATAGAAATTTTTTTATGCACGATTGTATTGTCACAGAAGCATACTATCTTGCTCATAGTTGAATAATTATGGGGATACATGTTCATGCATGCACAGGCAAACATGCAGTGATGCAGAGCAATGTACACACACAAACACACCATGTGCGCATGCGCGCGCACGCACACACACACACACACACACACACACACACACACACACACAACGAGAGAGAGAGTTGCTTCTAGCAAAATTCTTTAGGGGGTAAAAAAAAAAGCCACTCTCACTGCTGAGCTAAAACAGACAAGCAAACCTAAAAACTAAAAAAGATGATGCTGCACTGAGCTCACAACCTTCCTTGTGGGGAGCTGCTTCAACTTTATGTACTGAAATCTGCTGTGATTGTAGTTAAAGTTAAAGTCTGTCCCGAGCCTAAGGCTCATCAAGTCGGTGCTTATCCCGGTTTCTGTGGCGTTTAAGTGACAGAGTCATAGACTCCCCCCTGGATAGGACGCCAGTCTATCACAGGGTTAACCCCCAACACAAGGTTGGTACCCCTTTTACACCAGGGTGGGGTGAGATAATAGCCGTAAAGTGCCTTTTCCAAGGGCACAACTCCATAGCCAAAAGCTGGGATCGAACCCGCAACCTTTAGATTACAAGTCCAACGCCCTAACCACTAGACTGCGGCAGTGGCTGCTGTGATTGTAAGTGATATGCAATACAATACATCACAACACAGCACAACGCACTGTAATGGGAATATTGCATTACATACCACTTTAAGTCAGAGCAGATTTTCTATGTGCAATTCAGGCTGCTCTCCCAGGGCAGAGTGCGTGCCACAAGAGCAAGACCAACAAAAACAACCGTGCATAAAAAAAAAATCAAATCCGGAGCGAATTGAGAAGGAAGAACCTGTCACGGTCATTAGGTGCAGCAGCTTACACCGAACTCCATGACACTGTAGGTGTCTGTATATCTTAGGGCCAGTTGACTCCGACATAATTATATTATGATAGTGAGCACAGAGTGCAACCCTGTCAAGTAGTCTCAAAGCATATGCACTTCCACAGTAACATCATTACGTCATCCCCATTATCATCGATCATTATGCAATTAAACAGATAATGTCTCAGATTCCTGGCTGGTTGCTCATGGTCTCATGGTGACCTCAAATTCGGTTTCCCCATACACTTGTGTGCCTGTGGTGAGTTTGTGTTAAAGCCTTTAGGGTTGGAGATTCATGGGGAATGGTCATTGGAGGATGTTGAGGGGGTCGCCACCTGGAGTAGGCAGACTCAGTCAGTCTTGCAGGGGGCTCAGTAGATGGTGTCCTGTGTATGTTAGCTCAGAACAGGCACCACTGAACACCACAAAAGGGACCCAACAGCAGTGCAGGGCCCCCCTGGCTGGTTGGCCCCCTCAGCTGCCTGATGATATTGATGGGCTCCTTGTGGGCTTCGATCCTGGGGATGCACTATAACGCATCTGGAAATGGCTGTGGTAGGGAGATTGAAATAAGCAGTGGCGTGGGAACAGCAGGACAGAAACACGAACAGAAAATGTGGCAGCAAAAAAAATGCAAAGAAGTATTTCCTCAATACTATTGAATTTGGGAAGGTTTGCCGACCATGATGAGTTCAAAAATACTTCTTTTTTCTTAACTTCGGGTGCAAAGTGCTCTAAGAGATTAGAAAAGAAACATTGCATTTTTTTTTAATTTAAAGGAATGAATGGAGGTTTTGAATCTGGCCATGTTTTACTATTATTCGGTGTGTACATACGTATCTTTGATGTTCAGATGAGGAGTGACTGAAGGATGTCAGTGGAGGGCATTATGGCACTAGAAAAGCATGTTAGCTAGGCTGTGCACAGACAGCCCACAGGCACTGAAAAGCTTCCCACATATATGTCCAGTATGAGTTTAGGGTCTCCATATGAGTCACTTTGGTTCTGACAGAGGAATCGATATCTTAGCGTCTAAAATCAAACCAAATAATTTGATAAATGACTAAATTATGAACATTACACAATACTCCGTACCCCTTAATATCATTGGCTACGTGTATTCTTTTAAATGGAGGGAAGGGGAGGGGGGCTCATTATGTTTATGATCACAGGTTTGTTGAAAACCATAGCTGTAATGTCTGACTCCCAGTGTGATTGATGTATCAGGCTCCCTTGGTGTGCACAACACTACATTTGTAACTTTTGTTTTTTGTTCCTCAACTAAAATGCTGAGCTTCGCCATTGGTGAGATTCAGTTTTTTTTTAATTATTATGTACAAGTCATGCAACCATTTTCCCCACCATCAAAGTCGCCACATTTTGTATTGGGGGATGATGTCGGCAAACATGACACTTTAATATTTTCATCCACTCGTGCTACTCTACCACATGCTGGCCGCGATTTGAACGAAAAATCAGATTAGATAAACTTAGATGAAATAAAATTAACTAAAAATTGTTGAGTACGTTGTTCTTTTCGCCATCAGCGTTTCACCAACACTAAGCGCCAGGCAATGCGATTACAGTTAGTAGGTGATCCAGACTTTCAATAATTGCTGGGGGGGGGGGGGGGGGGGGTTGTTTTGCTGTTGTTTGCTTGCTTTTTGCGTTGTTGTGTTTTTTACGCTTATGCTCAAGTGCAAGTGTAGCAGATGAGAGAGAAATGGAATAAACAATGTTTACTTGCAAGAATGAAAGACTTTAAAAATCGTCTCTTGTTTTGTTGGTTGGTTGAGGGGTCTGGGCTTTGTTTTTGTTTCTTGGTTATTGTTGTTTTGTTGTTGTTTTTGCTGTTGTTTTGGGTTAGGGCTTTTTGTTTGTTTAATTTTTGGTCCGTTAATAATTCTCGATGTGATGTTTAAGGAGAGCCGTCAATAAAACCAGACGTGATCATATCAAGTACACCGAGATCAGAGAAATGGTTGGAACAATACCAATTCTCCACTACATCCAACAGCAGAAAAACAGACGGTTTGGACACCTGACACGCATGGCACCTCATATATCAGCTTGCCAGTAAAGCGTACAACATAAGGATGTCCGGGTACAAGGCAAGGGAAAGACCGAGGAAGACCTGGATCGAGGGTGTAAAAGAAACACTGAAGACCCACAACATCCCACCCACCCAGGCCTTCAAACAGAAAGAAAGCTCTTTCTCCCCTCTTTGGTGTAAAGATAGTACAAGAGGATGGAAGTAAAGTAAGTAGTGGTGTAGTGATAAAAACCCACCCAGTAGATATAGAACGTAATGAGACCTGGCGGTGTTTTGAGGTGGGTAGCCTACTACTTGCAATGTGGGGGGTCTTAGAAACCATCTCGCCTCACTTTGGTCACCCCTATTTCACTAAGTTCAGGGGGACGGGATAGCATAGTTGTCAGAACACTGCGCTCGCAATTTGACGACCCGAGTTCGATTCCCGTTTGAGGGGATTTTTCTCCTGGAGTTAACATCAGTGCTGATTCCACTCTCCCCAAAAGTCTTTCGGATGAGACTGTAAACTGAGGCCCGTGTGCGAACGCACGCAGCACATCTTGCGCACACGTTAAATCCTGTTCCGCTTTTCGTAAGTGTAGGCCATTGTGTACCGGTTGGAACAGATGACAATATTTACAAAACTGCATACACACGGGGACTGGATGGAAAAAAAACACGTGAGTGCTTATTCCATTAGCCTGGATATGAAAGAATAAATAAATAAAAAATAGTTCAGTTCTCAGAGTTTGGGACACGCATCAGGTTCTCTGACATCATTGGGATAGCCTATTTTCAGAACGTGCAATTGGACATGCATTTCTTGCACACTTTACAAAGTATATTGCTTTTTTGTTAGTTTATTTGTTGTTCTTTGGGGTTTTTCTTTTTTTCTTTTTTCTTTTTTTTCTTTTTTTTTTACAAAGTTCAGTGTTTCATGAGTTTGACGGTAGTTTTCAAATGCATGTGATAAGTTCTCACTCTCTCTCTCTTTTTTTTTTTTTTTTTTTAAACAACCTTGAACATTTTTCTATCATGCTATAAAAGAGCTTGGACTTGGAGTGGGAGCGGATAGTAACGGGGAGTCGTAGAGCTAATTTCGTCATTTGTTTAGTTTTTAAAACGTTTTTGTTTTAAGTTCGATTCTAGTGACCTGTATTAGGCCTAGAGCATTGTTATCGAAGATCCACAGCCGAACTGAGAAGTCAACATGTCTGACGAGGTTTCTGAGATTTCTGAGGTTTCTGAGGTTTCTTTAACAGTAGATCCACAGCCGAATTCAGAAGTCAACATGTCTGACGAGGTTTCTGAGGTTTCTGAGATTTCTGAGGTTTCTGAGGATTCTTTCACAGTAAACGACGAGAAATACATTTCTGTTAAAAAACTGAGCGAGGGGTCGGTCTGCGAAATTTACCTGGCAAAAGACGAAAATGAAACGGTAAGTCCCATGTCAGTTGGAACTATAGGTGGTGGTGGTGTAGTAGTAGTAGTAGTAGTAGTAGTAGTAGTAGTAGTAGTAGTAGTAGTAGTAGTAGTAGTAGTAGTAGAAAAAAGCAGAAGCAGAAGCAGAAGCAGAAGTAGTAGTAGTAGAAGAAGAAGTAGTATTAGAAGTAGAAGTAGATAGAAGAGAAGAGAAGTAGTAGTTAGAGAGAAGTAAGTAGTAGTAGTAGTAGAGTAGTAGTAGTAGAGTAGTAGTAGTAGTAGTAGTAGTAGTTAGTAGCAGTAGTAGTAGCAGTAGTAGCAGTAGTGAGTATAAGTATAATTGGCTTGATGTATGGATAGAGCAGAAACTGGCTCAAGGCCAAGCCCTTGCAGTTCCCTCTTTTCTATCCCTCTTTGTATGTCTTGTTCTTCTTGTCACCTCGTCTATTTTCTGCCTTCTTGGTCCATTCTCCTGTCCTTCTCTTTCCAAAATAGCTTAAAACATAACAATTTTCAAAATTTTGTCGAGTTCTAGGCCTGTCCATTCGCTGATGTTGTCCTCCCATCTCTTCCTTGGTCTGCCTCTTTTTCCTCCTCCTTGGACAGTGCCTTGCAGTATTCTTTTTGCAAGTCCTTTTGATCTTGTGACATGCCCGTCGCTTCTTTACGGTTGATAGGTTTTCGTAGGGACCATTGGTCCCTACATTATGTTGTAAATCTGCCAAAAAAAACTTTTAATTCCTTTTTTTTTTTAAATAGGAAGTTGCAATCAAGATCGAGAAGCAGGGTAGCAGCAAGGACTCCCCTGTCTTGGCTGAAAGTGCTGTGTACATGGTGCTGAATGATGAAATTCCGGGAATTCCACGTTACATGTAAGTGCGCTGTTGCGTTGTGTGTGTGTGTGTGTGTGTGTGTGTGTGTGTGTGTGTGTGTGTGTGCGGTGCGTGTGCGTGCGTGTGCGTGTGTGTGTGTTTTGTGTGTGTGTGTGCGAGTGCGAGTGCATGTGTTTGTGTGTATTTCTGTTGTATGGGCAACGACCGTCTCTTCTATATGTTTTATTTTCAAGCGCACTCATAACTCGGAGCTTAATGTCATTGATTTTAACTTTGCCTGCAACATTGACAATAACTTACAGCCCCCCTTCTCTCTCTGTCTCTCTGTCTGTCTGTGTCTGTCTGTCTGTCTGTCTGTCTGTCTGTCTGTCTGTCTGTCTGTCTGTCTGTCTGTCTGTCTGTCTGTCTTGTCTCCCCTCTCTCTCTCTCCTCTCTCTCTCTCTCTCTCTCTCTCTCTCTCTCTCTCTCTCTCTCTCTCTCTCTCTCTCTCTCTCTCTCTCTCTCTCTCTCCCCACACACACACACACACACAATCACAAAGCCGTTATACTTTTTTTTTCTAGAATCATTGTCTAAAATATAAGCCACATGTCCGTTATCCCCCAAGCCAAACTCGCAAAATATAAAATACATACACACACGCGCACACGCACATACGCACACGCACACGCACGCACACACGCACGCACAACACGCACACACACACACGCACACATACACGCGCGCGCGCGCGCGCGCGCCACACACACACACACACACACACACACACACACACACACACACACACACACACACACACACACACACACACTTACAATTTAGCCTGTCAAGTTTGTGATACTGATGGCAAATGTTTGGGACAATTGTTCTAGAAGATAATGGTGTAGGAAATGACGACAAAAAATCAGCGCAAGGGTTGCAAAGATTTTTAACTGATAACTGATAAGGTTTTAAGGCAGGACAGAGAGAGGAATGGAGGGAACTGATCAAGTAATCATGGTCGAGAGAGAGAGAGAGAGAGAGAGAGAGAGAGAGAGAGAGAGAGAGAGAGAGAGAGAGAGAGAGAGAGAGAGAGATTTGATTGATTTATTCTTTTATATCGAGGATAGTGGAATAACCACTCTTGTGCTTTTTTTTTTTACATCCAGTCCCCGTGTGTATGCAGTTTTTGTAAATATAGTCATCTGTTCCCACCGGCAAACGATGGCCTACTCTTACGAAAAGCGGAACAGGATTTAATGTGTGCGCAAGATAGAGAGAGAGAGAGAGAGAGAGAGAGAGAGAGAGAGAGAGAGAGAGAGAGAGAGAGAGAGAGAGAGAGAGAGAGAGAGGTTAAGATAAAGTTTCCAGGATGACGGAATGAGACTGGTCAGTAAGCCTACAAAATGTTGTGGATAAGGAATACTGCCATGTTGTGTGTCCAGATCGTCTGGCACGGAGAACGACCGTAACGCCCTGGTCATGGAGGCTCTGGGGCCTGATCTGCAAACGCTGCTGGATTCTTGTGGGGGCAAGTTCTCTCTCAAGACTGTGCTGATGCTGGCAGATCAGGTTAGATCCCACACCACCATCACATGTATTGTGGTTAGTGTCAGCTCGCAATCTGAGGGGTACGAGGTCGAGCCACGTACTACCACCAAGAAGCCTATTCCAGGGGACTTTCCCCTTAAGTTAACATCGGTACGGACTCCACCCACCCAAAAGTCCTTTAGGATGCGACTGTAAACCGATGTCCCTTGTACGAACGCACGCAAAACAGTTTGCGCACATGTTACTAAAACCCTTTCACCTTATATGTCGGTAAGAACGGATGATACAATCAAAAACTGCACACAGTGGTGTCGTATTTAGACATCATCCCTGAAGTCAGGCCACTGATGGGGAACAAGGTAGTCTGGTGGCTAGAGTGTTGCGCTTGCGATCTTTTGGCCCGGGTTCAAGCCACGCCCGTTCAAGGGGATTTTTTCTCTGGAATTAAATTAAACATCAGTGCTGGCTCAACTGCCCTGAAAGTTCTCCGAATGAGACTATACACCATGGCCCCGTGTGCAAACGCACGCAGAATATTTTGTACACACGTTAAAACTCTTTCCACCTTTCAGAAGAGCATGCCATTTGTACTGGTAGGAAGGGATGGCAAATTTTCTTAAACGCATGCACCCTTTGTTTTTAGACATTGACAGCATTCCCGAAGTCGGAATGCAACTTTCTTAATAGTGGGCAAAACCTGTCGCGTATGCAAACATTGTCCATTGTTGAAGCTCTAGCCCAGGAAGGGAAAGACCTCATAGTCGAAAGATTGGTACCGGAAGGTGGGCAAACGGTTAACTGCATAGCATCGTCACTGGTGAACCTTCAGCTCTAGCCAACAGAAAAAGGCATAATGCCTATGTTTATGTGATAGATTCTGGGATTGGTGGTTATACATTTCTTTTGTAAAAGGCGTAGGCCTACTTGTTGTTGGTATTTTGTGATTTGTCATACTTTTGTCTGATCTGTTACGGCCCCACGGGACTTTTTTTTTTTTTTAGTCCTCTCTGGTGTTGTCCATCACTAAAGGTGATATAGATTAACGAAGGCAAGACAGATTTGATGGCATCTATTTTTTAATGAAACATTTGAAAGTGTTGCTCCTATCGCTAGATTAGAGCTGTGTGATTCTCCAAAGGAGCAGCGTTTAATCATTTTTTGCTGACGTTTTCAAACATGGACAAATTGGAGAAACCCTTTCAGGAGGTGTGATTTGCTCTAATCTTTATTTTCAAACCAGACTGACGTCAGGAGCATGTTCCGACGTTTCCAAGGTGAATTTTTTATATTTATTCCAGATGATTAGAAGAGTGCAGGGTTTGCACAGCAAAGGCTTTATTCACCAAGATATAAAGCCATCACATTTTGCAATGGGCCTTGGAGACAACAGCAACACGGTGAGTAAACGGATTTTCTTTTCTTTTTTTCAAATACTGTATGCTTTACTGATGCAAGATTCACTCTTCAAGCAGTTTAATCTCAGAAGTGATAAGAGATCGGTCATCTCCATCGGATGCTATAGAGGGTTATATACATCTTGCACATGCCTGCAGACTTCTGTCAGGTTGACAGCGAGGTTTCTTCAAACTGTAAAGACCCCTATAGAATTATAGCTCCGCACACTGGAACACTTTTTGTCTACCCAGTTTGTTGCACAAGCTGTTTGAAAAATTTAAAAATAGGTATAACTTAACATTGCTGTACTGGCTATACCCTGCTTTGTGCATCCTATGTCTGACTCCCTACAGCTAAGTACTGTGTGTATAGCCTCTCTGGCCTCTGATGGAGAGGACGGGGAATGAAGTGTTGTGATTTCCTGATCTTGTTGAAGCGATTTTCCTACTCAACTATCCTTGTTTTTCAACTTACTATAAGAGTCGGTTCTGCTCAAACTTAAGAGGTTATGAAAGGTGGGACATGGGGGTCGAAACTGATGAAATTTTGTTTACAAGCCCATGTTAAAAGCTATGCCATATATTGAAAGGGCATCACTTGTAAAGCATAAAAATATAAGAATCATTCAGTTTTGTGCTCTGTTGCCATGGAAACAATCCAATATGGCCGCCAAAATTAAAGGTTTCAAACTCCTAAACCTTTTTATCTACAGCACGTTGAACTAACCTGTTTCTACAGACATCTTTTACAACCTGAGTTGTTTAAATTCACACAGGGAGATCTTCATAAATGTATCCAGCAATTTTTTATTCTTAAAAAATTATTTGGGGCACTTTTGGACCGGTGTCTGATCGATGGGGGGGACGGATAGCCTAGTGGTCAGAACATTGCACTGGTAATTTGACGACCCGGGTTCGAATCCGGTCGAGGAAATTTTTCTCCTGGAGTTAACATCAGCGCCGACTCCACTCTCCCCAAAAGTCCTTCGGATGAGACTTTAAACCGAGGCCCCGTGTGTGAACGCACGCAGAATATCTTGCGCACACGTTAAATCCTGTTCCGCTTTTCGTAAGAGTAGGCCATCGTGTGCCGGTGGGAACAGATGACAATATTTACAAAAACTGCATACACACGGGGACCGGATGTAAAAAAGCACATGATTGCTTATTCTGTTATCCTCGATATAAAAGAATAAATAAATAAATAAATAAATAAATAAATAAGCACAATCGCTGTAGGCTAAATCTATTCAGTGCTGAAGCCATTGTCTGGTTTTGTTACATCATGGTGCTTGTTTTTTTGTGAAGGTGTACCTGATTGACTTTGGCATTGCCAAACGATACATGGACCCAGTCACAAAGGCACACGAGCCTTGCGCAATCAACGAAATAGATCCTGTTGGCACGCTGCGGTATGCAAGCAGGGCCAACGACAGAGGGGCGACTTTATCTCGGCGAGATGACATGGAGTCCCTTGGCTATGTGTTTGTACACTTCTTGAAAGGAGAGCTTCCCTGGGACAGCGTTCCGGTGAGTAGTGTAGTGTAGTGTAGTGTAGTGGGGTGTGGTGTGGGGTGTAGTGGTGTGGTGTGGTGTGTAGTGTGGTGTGTAGTGTGGTTGTGGTGTAGTGTAGTGGGGTGTAGGGTAGTGTGGTGTAGTGTAGTTTAGTGGTGTGGTGTGGTGTGGTGTAGTGTAGCGTAGCGTAGCGAATGCTTCTTTGTTACAGCTGATTCCTCAGCTTGAAATTTGGATAGCTCTCCCCATGCGAAAGCCCATTGCCCAGAAGCCTGTCTTTGGAGCAAGAAACAGTCAATGATTCTCATGTGAACGCTTTTGATAAGTCCTAAAGGCTGAAGGTGCCCACAGTATTCTGTTGAAGCAGTAGCTTAAATATCATGCTTGCAGTAGTAGTAGCATTAGTAAATTCAAACTCAAATTCAAAATACTTTATCTCGTAAAACAGAAATTCCGGTGGTTACAAGCCATACTATATATAAAAAACAGCAAACAGGTAAAAGTAATATCAATGGTATTTATATATATAATATATATATATATATATATATATATATATATACATACATACATACATACATATACACACACACACATCACACACACACACACACACACACACACACACACACACATATATATATATATATATATATATATATATATATATATATATATATATATATATAATATATATATAATAATATTATAATATAATCACCGTACGGGTTCTGAGCATCATAGTTGGGTATGAAAGACATAAGTAGTCAGAATTTCAACTGCATTCAAAGTAAAGGCTTAAAATATTCTGGAATTGTGTGCTAAAGATACGACGTATGACAGGAAAAGAGCATTAGATTTAGGTCGCTTTTTATGAACTTAAAAAAGTCCCATGATTTTCAAGACAAAACCTCCCCTAGAGGAATTGTCTTCCCCCCTCCCCCCTGCTCCCCCCTTCCCCCACCACCTCCAACAAAAATATGAGCTGCTAGGAAATCGGAACATATCGGTTGAGACCATCGGGGAAACCTCTTGCAGAGTTCGAAGCACAGGAGACCAGGCTCTACTCATCCTGCATCATAGACCGCTTTTTGGAAGAGTAGGCCATTGTGTGCCGGTGGGAACAGATGGCAATATTTACAAAACTGCATACACACGGGGACTGGATGAAAATAAGCATATGAGTAACTCGTTATCCTCGATATAAAAAATAAATAAATGAAAAATAGACTTAAGAGAACGCGGAGAAGGAGTAGAGATCGACTTCTTCCGGTAAAATGCTGACGTACTTTTATGGCTAACTTTTTTTCTTCTTCAGGAAAGCACCCCTGGCATTGAGAGGCAGATGATCACAGACATGAAGAGAACCACGCTTGCAGAGACCTTGTGCCAGGTAAGTCCACCGTCTGTCTCTCTCTCTCTCTGACCGCAAGTTTATCCTTTTGAACTGGTTTTGTTTTGAAATCTTTGTTGTTAAGGTGTGTTTCTAGTTTGGTTTCACCTGTAGGGTGTTTTTTTGTGGGGGTGGGTGGGTTGCAGCTTTTAATGCTGTTAATGTTTGAAGCGGGTGCAGGGTTGAGTTAGGGAAGATTATAGGTTGGAACCATCGCTGAGACGCCCAGTTCGAGGGGATTTATTCCCCCATGGAGTTAAGACCAGTACAGACTCCACTCCCTCGCAAGTCCTTTGGGCGAGACTAGATAGCCCCGTGTCGAACGCACGCAGAACTTGCGTGCAGGGGGGGGGGGGGGGGGGGGGGGTGTGGAGAGGAGAGAGAGAGAGAGAGAGAGAGGAGAGAGAGAGAGAGAGAGAGGGAGAGAGAGAGAGAGAGAGCCGTTAACATTTTCATTATAACCATTAACAATTACCGCATTTGTTTGTGTGTCTCCATTGCACAGGGTTTGCCTAAGGAGTTCGCACATTACATGCTGTACTGTCGACAGCTGACCTTTCCCAAAACACCAGATTACGCCAACTTGCGGACTTCGTTCGCGGGATTGATGAGTCGATCTGACATGGAGATGGACTATGAATATGACTGGATAGCGCGCCAAAACCTCTAAGTGAGCCATCTGATACCCCAAACCAGAAGCCAAGGTGAGCTGGTCAAGAAGTTAGACAGGCGTGAAAGACTATCCATAGTTCTGTTTTATTTCGAGGATAACGGAATAAGCATTCATATGGGTTGGTTTTTACATCCAGTACCAATGTGTGTGCAGTTTTGTAAATTGTCCACCGTTCCCACTGACACATAGTGACCTACTCTTACAAAAAGCGGAACAGGTTTTAAACGTGTGCGCAAGATCTTTTGCGTGCGTTTGCATACCGGACCTTTTAGTTTATAGTCTCCTTTGAAGGACTTTTTTGAAGAATGGAGTCGGCAATAACTCCAAGAGGAAAATACCCCCTTGAACAGGATTCGAACCCGGGTCAGCAGACCACGAGCGCAGTGCGCGCGCAACGCTCTAACCAACCAATCCGTTATGTTTAGCACCGTAAATGATTGAGGTCGTTATTAAAGGCTGTTTTTGTTTGGGGGGGGGGGGGGGGGGGGCGGTAGTCTCTGAACAGTAGTGACAAAAACAGCAGGGTTTTTTTGTTTATCTATTTCCTTAGGGCTTTTTTTTTTTTTTACCTAAAGGTTTTTTCAATAATTTGGGCAGGTGACATTGCAGAGCAAGGTCCTCTTTTTTTTTCTTTTGCTTTGTTAACATTTTGTTTTGTTTACATGTGATGTGCTTATACGTGTATGATAAAATTGTTTGCCATAGAAAGTATGGATTTTCTTTGTCATTCCACAAAAGAAAATGTCCCATTTCTTTGCAGGCACGACACCCTGACATGTAACGGAACAAAGACCTTTTTTCACGAAGATCAAAGGAGGGGGGTGGAGGTGCGCGTTCATGGAGAAAACGGCACTCAGAAAATCCGGCAGAGAACAGGAATGGAAGAGAATAACGTCGGTAGGTGATAACAAAACCTGTTCCTTTGCTCAAAACAGGAAGAGGGCAGTCCTTAGTTCATGTGGTGATATTCTTTTCACCCACCATCCCCAATGAAGTGAAGAGAAAGCTTGGAAAACAGACCTGAGAACAAAACAAAGCAACAGTTACTCCCACCCCACCCCCTTTTTTTTTTTAAACCCTAAACTCCAACCCCTGGCCTGTTTATGTTCATCTATCAGTAGGTTTCTTTTTTTCAAGGTATATGCAAGCCCGTTTGTCGTTGTGGTTTTGAGTTTGTATTTAGTTAAGATTTTTTTTCGCCGGGGTAGGGTGTGAGTGGGCAGAGGGTCGGTTGGTTGTTTTATTTGTTTTTGTTGAGGGGGGAGGGGGGAACTAGTTTTGGAATTGTTTTGGCTTTTTTTTTTGGTTTGTTGGTAATGGGATTATCTTGTTTTTGTATTTCGTTTGGTTGGTATTGGGTGGTGTGTTTTTTTTCATTTTAGGTGGGAGGGTGGGTAGGAATGCCCAATTTTTAGTGTACATTTTTGAAAGAAGTGTGTACTAAGAGGGGGGGGGGGGTGAAAATAGAATTAACAACGAAAATCCCCACATATGGGGTCAAGCGCTACAAAAGACATGCTGTTCTGGATATGGCAATGAGTATGTAGGAAGCAACAGCTTTTTTTCTGCTAGTCATATATTTGTTGAAAGTTGACGAAGTATTTTTTAAAAAAAAGTTAATTCTTACCATTTCTTTTAAAAGTCTGCTCTTCATGTACAGTTTAAGTCTTCAAACAAGACTTGTCAGTATTTGAATAGAAAAATTGAAAAAGGTACTGTATTCCCCGCTCCCCGGCCTAATGGGTTTTCCTCTATTTTTTCATGTAAAAAAAAAAAAAAAAAAAAAAAAACGGATTTCAATCAAGTTGCATTACCTTTTATAGAAAACCACTGGATTTCAATGAAATTGCATTTACTTTTATAGAAAACCACTGGATTTCAATAAAATTGCATTTCCTATTATACAAAATCACTGGATTTCAATAAAATTGATTTCAGTTGTATAGAAAACCACTAGATTACAATGAATTGCATTACAGTAAACCTTTGAAATTTCAAATGTGAGACGAGATAAAAAATTAGACATCCAGTATAAATGAGAATACAAAAGGGAGAATAAAAATGGGTTTTTTTTGAAGATTTGTGTCTTTTTTTTTTTAATAATTCTTAATCTTAAACTTGCCTGTGTAAAAAGCCATATTGCAATAAATTTGCATTTCATTAGCCCCTGATATTTATCAAATGTGAGTAGAGAAACAGTGAAGACATCGTCATGGATAATACAGAAGTGAAAATAAAATGGAAATTGAAGTTTTAACCTTACACCTGAACTTGCTGAGCACTTTTTTTTTTTACATTCTTGATTTTAAACTTGCCCATTTTATATCCAATGTTTGGAAAATGAGCTTGCAAAATATAAATTAAGCAAATTCAGTTTAACATGCATGTATGTTTCAAACATTGTATTGTATATATGACATGAAAAAGGAATACATTAAAATAAATGGATTTCAGTACAGATGATAATTGGAAGTATTGAGAAATGTTTTAGGATCTGATTTGTGCAAATCATGAAATCTTGGCATACAGTGGATTTTAGAAAATGATTGTCTTAGCAATTATGGAATCTGTATTTTTGGTTCTCTCTCTCTCCCCTCTCTCTCTCTCTCTCTCTCTCTCTCTCTCTCTCTCTCTCTCTCTCTCTCTCTCTCTCTCTCTCTCTTCTCTCTTCTCTCTCTCTCTTAAACTATTTAAGTCTCCTTCTCCTCTTCAACTGCTGTACACCTCAATGTTTAGTTTAACACCCCTTCAGAATAGATTATCACCTTCATACAATCGGATTACTCTGTGATGCTTTTTTAAACTCGTTTTATGGGACGATCCCTCCGATTTCGTTTCATCTTAATTTTGAAATCTCTGGCCTTACTTCAATCTTCGTGTCGGCTTCTATTTTAGAATAGCAACTCTGCTCTTTATTTTTGTCTAATACTGCTACATTCTTAGACTCTTCTTCTGCGACTTCTTTCTGTCTGTCGTCGTTTCTCATTTTTCTTAATCGTCTTTCTCTCTCTCTCCTCTTCCTCCCTTCTCTCTCTTTTTCCTCCCTTCTCTCTCTCTTTTCCTCCCTTCTCTCTTTTTCCTCCCTTCTCTCTCTCTCTCTTTTTCCTCCCTTCTCTCTCTCTCTCTCTCTTTTCCTCCCTTCTCTCTCTCTCTCTCTTTTCCTCCCTTCTCTCTCTCTCCTCTCCCCCTCTCTCTCCATCTCCCCCTCTGCAAATTGGTTTGAGTTCCTTCTCACCTTTGAAGACTCTACACCTCATGGATTAATTTTAACCCCCTCAGAAAACATTCACACTTGTACCAATAGGATTACTGCTGCTGATAGCCTTTTTAAGGACTGTTTTAATGGGGGTGGGGATGGCCAGATTGATTTCGTGTTTATCTGAAATATTTTGAAGTAAAAGACCAGGCCTTTACTTGCAGGAGGCTTCATGGTTGGGACGCTTTCCATTTTGAGAGAATAATCGGCCATGGTTTTGATTTTTGTTGGTAACTGCAACATGTTTAAAGGAACGTCTTTTTCTAGGACAGACTTCGTGAGTGTCTGTGTGGAGATGGTGGTGTATTGACAATCTCTTGTAATGTTAGATTTTGTTGGGTTGTTTTTTTTCGTTCCTCGGCTAGAGCTTCAAGATTCATTAATGGTGAGTTTTTGCGTATGCGACCTTTATTTTTAAGGTAGCCGTACTTCGACTTCGGGGATATGTTAGACATGATAAAGAAAGGCTAGTACCTTAGCATGGTCTATTCTTGTGTGTGCCAAAACTTTAATGGTTGTGACCAGAATTCTTTTGGCAATAGCTTCAGTGAAGGGATACAATTATACCAGGCAGATTCGAGTGCTGAGCAGTTAAGCGCTGGAACTATAATTGTGAATGTGATACAGAACTGTTAATTGTAATGTCATATGTATGTATATATTTGCCAGGAAAAAAGTGAATGTGCTGTATAAAGATTATATCATAAAATCGATGTAGATGTTATTTTGAAAACATTTATAGATTTATGATGTATTTAAAACTAGTGTGCCATATCAATGTTTGGTTGATTGTTTTCGACAATAGATAGCAAAACTGCTCGTGTTGCTCTTGTTTTGTTGTTGTTGTTGTTGTTGTTTGCTCTCCTGGACTCGAGATTTTTTTTTCTGACGCAGTTTTGTTTGTATTATATATCATGAAGTCTATTAAAGTATTACTCAGATACACAGTTTTACATGTGCAAATATTACCTACGTGGCAAATGTTTTTTATCATGTGGGTGACTGTATGTGGTACCAAAAATGTGCCAAAGACTTAAGGCATTTATTGATGCTTGGTGCTAACATGCATAACTATCCAGGGATATATCGTGAGAATCGCGTTTTATACTTTGCTACATGAACTGTAAATGTTTCTGTGGCTTTGATAAATACTAAGTTAGTCCATGTTTCAAGTTTGTAAGTTAGGATACGTGTTTATTGCTTTGTATAAATAAGTTAACCATGTTTATGTCAAGTTTGTGAGTGATATACTATTTGTTTTGTATGAATAAGTTAACCATGTTTATTTCATTTGTTAAGATATTTTGTTTGCTTTGTATACATAAGTTAAGCACGTTTATTTCAAGTTTGCAAGTTAGAAAACCATGTTTATTTGCTTTGTTTATGTTAACTATGTTCATATCAAGTTTGAAAACGAATCTTCCACGGGCAATAACTGACTCATTTGTATAAATTTGTACTTTTTACGATGATCATGTAAAAGTTTATAAATGACTGATTTTGTAACTTTTTTAAACCACTGCGAGTCGGTTTGGTGGGGTGGGCTTCAAATTTTTTAAAGCACATCTGTGATATGTGGTAACTGTTTCAAGGCCTTTTCAAGCACGGCAAGGATAATTCAGTATTTTCAAAACATTTTAAGTCCTTTATATATACCATGTGTGTTTGTATGAGTGTGGAGGGTGTGTGTGTGAAACGTACGGTGGTTTCGAAAGATAATTGACGATGTCCAATTGTAATTGTCTTTTTTGTTGATGAATGGTGATTAATGCAATGCAGAGAATGTTAAATCAAGTTATGTCATTATATTATGGTCTTCATGGTTATCGATTGTGCAAAACAAATAAAATATTATATTCATTTAGTTTGTGTGTGTGTGTGTGTGTGTGTTGTGTGTTGTGTGTGTGTGTGTTGTGTGTCCTGTCTGTCTGTCTGTCTGTCTGTCTGTCTGTCTGTCTGTCTGTCTGTCTGTCTGTCTGTCTGTCTGTCTGTCTGTCTGTCTGTCTGCTGTCTCGCCCTTCTCTCTCTCTCTTCTCTCTCTCTCTCTCTCTCTTCTCTCTCTCTCTCTCTCTCTCTCTCTCTCTCTCTCTCTCTCTCTCTCTCTCTCTCTCTCTCTCCTCTTCTCCTCCTCTCGCATGTGCGTGCACACACACACACACACACGCATTTGCACATGCATGTCCAATATGAATAGGTGTAATAGCATAATTGAATCATTCCTCCATGATAATACTTGAACTCAAGACCTGTGTTAGGAGGGAAGATACCATAATTAAGACAATTCTGCTACTTTCAAGACCCCTGGAGTTAACATCGGTGCCAACTCCACCCCCTGAAAATTCTTTGGATGGAACAATAAACTGAGTCCCGTGTGCTAATGCATGTCGATCTTGGGCACACGTTACAGCCCGTCCTGCCTTTCTGAATTATGCAAGTGGGAATGGATATTTACAAAACTGCATGCGCACGGAGACTAGGTGTAAAAAAAACAAAAACCACATGAGCGGTTATTCGTTATCTTTAAAATAACAATTTTATTTTTGTAAGTAAAAATCATAGTCATAATGATCTTCGGTGGGTCGGGGTCTAAAAGATAACTCGGCCATCTAGAAAATAAAAAGTTGCAAATTTTATTTTCATTTGAGCCTGAAGCTCTCCCCCTCCACTTGAGTGGTGGTGTGGGTGATATATTTGGGGTGGTTGCTGTTTATTTGCACGATATAATAAAGTGAGGTCCCCTGTAAATATCAGATTAAGTGCACTGAAAAGAACACATGGCTACAAGAGTTGTCCCTAGCAAAAATATTCTATAGGAAAAACACACGCTCTCGTAGAGAAACGAATACAAGACAAAAAGATAACAACGGTAATCATCAGCATAGTTATGAAAATAGTTCTTACAAACGTCTCTTAAATAAGGGGAGGGGGGACGGTATTGACAGTTGCGCTTTTTTTTGGGGGGTGAGTGTAGAGGTAGGATAGGATGGACAGGGGAACCGGACAGTATTCGTAAGCTTTCAGGTAAAAGGTAAAGTGTCCCATAACCTAGGCGGTCTAGGCGAGTTAGGCATCAGAGACCTCGGCTTCTCTATGGGCCAGCATACTGAGGGCGGCGCCCATCTCCGCCCCTCGCTGCTTTACCTTCCATGACCCTAAAGAGGGCAGGTACCCATTTACAGTTACTGGGTAAACTGGGGGACTGTACTGAAGCCAAGGCGCGCAAACGGTTACCTATCCAATTGGTAACCACGCTCGACTCTGCTTAATAACTTGACTCGGGGAAAGCGAGCGCTCTGACCACTTAGGTAACTAACCCGCCCCCAACCCGCCCCAAGCTCTCAGACAAGAGTGCTTTATCAAGCAGCCTGCTAAATGCTTGTGCCGTAGGTCCCTAATGTCATTCAATGTTCATGCTATGAATAACAAGACAAGCAGCAGCACCACGACTGCAAAATCTATTCCCAGATTTCTCTCCAGCTTGTACACCAACAGCATCTGTCCCTTATCGCTGACAACGTACAGACTCTGGGCAGACTGGCTGAAGCAGAGAGCTGAGGGGACTTCAGGGTGACGGAGTTCTGCAGGACCTTCCTGGCCTCGCGCCCATCAGCAGACAGAAGGAACACCGCGTGATGGGCGGCATCCACCACCAGAGCTGTTCCCCCCCAACACCCACACACCCCTAGCGGCCAGGTCAGTCTGCCAGGGCCTGCATCCGAAACAACCTCACTGACGAACCGGTAAATGACCTCACCCGTGGTGGTGACGCAAGTGATGGGCGGTGTGTGGTCCTTGTCCGAGACCAGGACACGACCCTGAGGAAGAGCGGTGAGGTAGAAGGGGCTGGTGAAGAGTGCGGGGGTGGTGGGGTGGGGTTGACGGGGTCCTGGCTCAGAGTGCGAATGACCTTGCAGGTCTTGAGGTCCATCACGTCCACCCCGGGTGGCTGGTCAGTGCAGGCTGCGATGGTGTTGTCCTCGGGCAGAGCGGCGATGCCGTAGTAGCACTTGTTTGTCTCCACCACGTTCTGTGGACAGTTTACGGGAGGGGGGGGGTTCAGAAGTCAGATAATTTTTGTCAGTAGAATAGATTTTTGTCCAGTACATTCATAACACGTTTTTGTTGTTGTTACTAATATTCTAGTAATGGTATAATGATAATGTCTGGGATTTATACAGCCTGAATCTTTTTGTAAATCATCAAATTAAAGCGCTTACAACAAGTACATACAAACACAGATATTATTCTTACTTATTACTGTTCATTTAAAATCTTCTAATGTTGAGTTAAAAATACTTTTCCCTTGCTAAAGTACGTATTTTTACCCAAATTTCCCTTCATGAAGCTCTTGCAATAACAGGGGCCGAGTACTTTTTTTATCTTTAATTTTACAAACTTTCTCTTTCTCCTTTTTTATGAGTGATGCAGTTTTACTCTGTGTGGGCGAAAAAAGACAAGGGTGACGTTTGCAGAAGTAACAAAGGATAAAATAACGAGAGCCTGAAGTTTTCTTTTCATTCAAAAAGAGAAGCAGTGCATCTATAATTATAGACTGATAAGTGAACAGTAAACATTTGTATTATCTAGCCTCACTTTGTGACAATGACCTGAACTGAAAATTTAAAAAAACACAACAACATTAAAGTTACAATCTTCAATTTTACCTTGCACAACAGTATTACACTCTTCATTTACCTGCACAACAGTATACACTCTTCATTTACCTGCACAACAGTATACAATCTTCATTTACCTGCACAACAGTAATACACTCTTCATTTACCTGCACAACAGTATTATTACACTCTTCATTTACCTGCACAAAAATTATTACTTACAACTCTTTCATTTACCTGCACAACAGTATATTACACTCTTCATTTACCTCCCATACAACAGTAATAGTTACACTACTGTTCATTTTACCTGCACAACAGTATAGTTACACTCTTCAATTTTACCTGCACAACAGTTTTAGTTACATCTTCATTTACCTGCACACAACAAGTATATTACAATCATTACTGCAACGTAAAACTCTTCATTTACCTGCACAACAGTATACAATCTCATTTACCTGCACAACAGTTAATATTTACACATCTTCATTTTCTGCTGCACAACAGTATACACTCTTCATTTACCTGCCACATACATTTATACCAATCTTCCATTTACCTGTCACAACAGTATACACTCTTCATTTCCTGCCACAAACATTATACACTCTCTTCATTTACCTGCACAACAGTATATACAATCTCATTGACCTGCACAACAGTATATGTTACACTCATTCATTTACCTGCACAACAGTATATGTTACACACTCATTCATTTACCTGCACAACAGTATAGTTACAATCTCCATTTACCTGCACGGCCATCTTGACTCCCTGATGCACCTTGAGCACGTAGACACAGCGCTCACTGCCCACCACAGCCTGCCCACAGCCCAGGCTGCTGATGCACAGGGGGTCAGAGGGCAGACCCAGGCTCCCTCTCTTCACGTGGTCATGGCTGGCCTGCGGCAGACCGAGCGCTTTCACACAGCGGTTGTTGACATCCGTCAGCAGAAGAAGGCCTGACACAGTGCAACTCCCGTGACGAAAGGTTCTTTCTTGTCCCCTCGAAGACCAGGCTGCAACTGGTTACAAACGCAGGTTTCAACTGCGGCATGGGAGTTGGTTCCGAGGGAAGTAACTGAGACACTGAGCTGGATCTTAGGGGTGGTGGTGGGTTTGTTGTTGTAAGGTTGCCATCATGCTGTGTGATCCTGTTGAGGTTTGTGTCAGCTTCGCTCATGGGGATTCGAGGATTTGGTGGAGGGGTAGGTTCTTGGCCTGTTCCGTCTGCCGGACAGTCCGTTCTGAAAGAACCCAGAGTGGAGATGCCGGATATGATTGAAACGATATTCTCTGGGTTGATTGTCACTGCTGAATAAGGCTTATCCTCCATTGGGGCCTCCTCCATGATGTCGTGACGAGTCTGCTCCAGCTGCTTCTCAATGTCAGTCAGCCCAAGCGAGGAATTGTCTCTGTCCCCTGTTATCAGTTTAGTTATTTCGTCGAGCACTGTCGCAGCTGTTTGATGTGAGTGATGATGCGGTCTTCTTTAGAGAATAAGCGCTGAGTGTTTTCCACGTACCCCTCAT
>CM060317.1:18570685-18635685 GCA_030674155.1 Stramonita haemastoma
TGTGTGTGTGTGTGTGTGTGTGTGTGTGTGTGTGTGTGTGTGTGTGTGTGTGTGTGTGTGTGGTGTGTGTAGGCGTGCTTGCGTTTGTGTGTGCGTGTTTTTGTTTGTGTACATGTCGAGGTGGCCCCCTCACTGTGCTGCAGTACATCATATTCTGTATTATCAATATATGTGTAATACAATGTATTGTTGCGTACACTTTACAAGCTTTCTTTCCAACAAACTTGCTATATTCAAGCCAGGATGCCCTATTCGTGGCTGTGGCGTCGCCGCAAGAACAGCGCCACCCACATCAAAGATGTTAGTAAAGTACGTATGCATAGAGTAAAGCACTCTCATGGTACCATGGGCTCTATTACTGCGCTTAAGTACAGGTAGGACTGGACTCAAACCGGTCTTTTGTCACATCTCCATATAAGCTTTATTCTTGGGGGGGGGGGAGGGTTATGTGCGAAGATTTGTATGCGCGTGCTCACGTTTGTGTGCGAGTTATTTTGTGTGTGTACGTGTCGCGGCGGCCCTACACTGTGCTGTTGTGCATCATATTGTATATTATCTTTAAAATTTGTGTAATACTATGTATTGTGTCCACTGTATTTGCTTTCGTTCCGACAGACATGCTACATTCAGGCCAGGCTGCCCTCTTTGGGATTGTTGTGTTGCCACAAGAACAGCGCCACCCATATCAAAGATGCCAGTAAAGTGTGTAAAAATTAAAACTTTAAAACAGGCGTCTCCATGTTGGCTTTATCTCAGCCCATCAGATAAAGAGTGCAACGCTCATATCACTAGGCTGTCCTGTCCCTCAATATGTATAAAAACTATATACATTTTTGTATGTATGTGGAGGTCCTACTGATGACAGCGGCGATGGAGACAGTTGAGTTGAGTTGTGTGCTGCATGTTTAACATCTAAGTACTAGTATAAACGCAAGATGTCTCAGAAGAGATTCTGTGAACACATCTTCTCGAAAATAAATGACTGTAGTAAGCAGTTGAACTCATAAAAAATGGAGGGAATGAAACAGCAAGGCGATTCACAGAATTTTGTCAGATGATCCACGACACCAAAGAATGGCCAAAAGAATGGACACAGTCTCTTGTAATACTTGTAATACCCCTGCCAAAGGAAACCTCAAGCAATGCCAGAACTACAGAACCATCAGTCTCATAAGTCATCCTAGCAAGATCATGCTGCAGGTAGTCCTCAACAGACTGAAAAACCAAGCGGAAAAAACTCCTGGCAGAAGAACAAGCGGGCTTTAGACCAAAACGCAGCACAATGGAACAAATTTTCAATCTGAGAATTCTGATAGAGAAGCATCTCCAACACCAAAAAGACTTGTACCACAATTTCATAGACTTCAAAAAGGCCTTTGACAGGGTATGGCATGACGGCCTCTGGCAAGTACTCAGGCACTTCAACATTGACAGCTGCCTAATTGAAGTCATCAAGGCTCTGTACGAGAACGCAAAAAGTGCAGTTTTCATGAACAATCACGTGGGCGAGTTCTTCAAGACCACGGTTGGGGTTCGCCAGGGCTGCCTTCTCTCACCTGTACTCTTCAACCTCTTCCTCGAAAACATCATGACAGAGACACTGCAAAACCACCACACTTCCATCTCCATTGGTGGAAGACCCCTTTGCAACCTCAGATTTGCAGATGACATCGACCTCATGGGCAGCAGCAAACAAGAACTGCAAATCCTCACAGACAATTTAACAGATCGAGCGAGCGCATACGGCATGGAGGTCAGTACAGAGAAATCAAGATCATGGTCAACAGCGCGAGTAATGACATCACGGAAATAAAGATGAATGGAGAAACACTAGAAGAGGTGAGCCAATTCAAATACTTAGGCTCCATCCTAACAAAAGATGGCACATCAAACAATGAAGTGAAAGCTCGCATTGCAACAGCAACATCTGCTCTAGTCAGACTCGAGAAGATCATCAGAAGCAACAACATCAGCTTCTGCACCAAATACCACCTCTACAAATCCCTCGTGATATCTATCCTCCTATATGGCTGTGAATCATGGACTCTGACAGCAGAGTTAGAGAGGAGAATCCATGCATTCGAGAACAAGTGCCACAGAAGACTCCTCAAAATATCATACAAAGAACACAAGACCAATAACTATGTGAAAGAAGAAATCAAAAAGCGTGTGGGCCCCCAAGAGCCTTTGCTCTCCACCATAAAGAGGAGAAAGCTGATGTGGTTTGGTCACACCACAAGACATGACACCCTAGCAAAAACCATCTTGCAAGGAACAGTCGAGGGCAAGAGAAGAAGAGGCCGCCAAAAGAAATCATGGGTTGACAACATCAAAGACTGGACCGCCCAACCCCTGCAACACCTCCTACTAGCCACACAGGATCGTGAAGCATGGAAAAAGATCTCTGTTGCGTCTTCTCTCATGTCCCCCCTACGTCCTTTGGGACATGGGACTGAGTGAGTCAGTGAGTGAGTAAGCAAACAATGAAAAAAAAAGTTGGGTCTTACTGGATTTCTCTATACACTTTCTGGTTACCAGCCATTCTCATCCACACCAGTTAGCAAATAAAAGCAGACAATTGATGGATCACTTTTATTCTGCATACTTTTTCCTTGTCAAACTCCCCATGTTCATAAATGTGTATCACACACAGCATACAAATAGTAATAATAAATAGCATAACAATGGTACTAGAGTGAGAGATGGATAGTTGAATACAAGCAGTGCATTCACAGTCAATGCCAACAATTAGCAATAATGTATTTGTTACGTTTCCCTCTCTGCCCCTTTACATCCAAGATGCACATCCATAATTTAGTAAACCCTCCAGCAACAGCAGAGACCATTTTCAAATTCAACACAAAAAGCTAATAATAAATAGAACAATGCACACCCAAAAATTAAAAACACATGGGGGGGGGGGGGGGGGGGGGGAACCGTTTCTACCACTGTGATGTTCAGATCACTTCTTTTCCACGCCAGGGCCTAATCTACTCTTGATGATGTAAGGAACAATTATCATAAAAATAGGTAAAGTCCATTAATAACACAAGTTAGTATTACAATAAATATAACCCCCCCAAATCGTTTTGCAACAAAAATTTTCTACAAAAGAAAAATCTGGAACACTATACTACTGTCCTAAATTTATAGACGAGTTCCATTCAAAGCCAACGTAAAATGTATCACTTCAGGCACCATGATATGATATACATTTTTTTTTTAATCAATACTGGAAATCTGCCATCAAATAGTGGAAGTTGGGTACCAACAACAAGAGACTGTGTTTCTCTCTACATATGTGTGTAGATATTGGAGAGGCTCTGGCACTCAAGCGAAATTTCACTAACAAAAACAGATGTGGCTACTGAACATTTTGCATCAACGATGTTTGTGTAGTCTCACATGGACGAAAGACATACCTTCTGCACTGAGAACACAAACATGACATGGTATACTTGGTAATAAGCAAAATCAGCAATAATGTTACCATTGCTGGCTATTACCTACTATTTCTAGTGATCGCACATAAGATATGTGGACATAATGCTTCCTATTTTTACAATCCGTTTAAATTATCTTGCGCTTCATTTCCATGCCATTTTACCAGTTCCCACATCAAATAAAATCTGCATCATAGCATGAAATTCACTTCCAAAATCTAACGGAAAAAGCAAACACCGACAATATCTACTGAATGCTAAATATCACAGGGTCCATTTTTCAATTTTTTAAAATTCCTCTGTTACTCTGTACACTGCGGATGGCAGATGCAAGTGAAATGTAATGCACAACAGTAAGTTGATACAACTTGAGAGAAAACTTCTGATCTGGCCAACCGAGCACAAGAGTCAGGAAATCACGGGGCAAGTCTGCGTGGCACTCTTATCAATTTTCACTCCCTCTGAGCATTCTGAAACATCGATATGATGGTCAAATCGCATGATCATCTTTCCCCCCTTCTCTCTCTCTCTCACACATACACACAAAGAGCAAATCTTGAAGCACACAACCATCTTTCTTCCCTTTCTCCACCTCGCCAACATCTTTCTTTTACAGTGTCTCAATTCCAGTTTCAATAAACAGGAAACAGACATCAGAAAAGCAGAGACACAAGAGACCTTTACAGACAGACAGGTATCAGTGGACTGAATCCCTTCTTAAACCAATGCATCCTTTACATTACCATGCACAAAGTCCGAGTACTATCGTCCTCTATGACTAACACAGTCAGTCAATGGTTTTCCACTCTTAATCTGACCCCCCAAATATGGAACTGAATCCGCATTCCCTTTTCATACTGGAATGCAACATGCATCAACTTATCCCAAGAAAAGACATACAGACACAAACTGACAAGCCACAAGAAAATGCCGATACCATATCTAAACACTCCTCTATAATACACAGCAAACAAAAATAATAAAACCATAGGAAAAGGGTACAAACTGAGCACCACTTGGCTTAGCTCATTTAAACATCACTAATACAAACAAGAAAAACATAACAGCTACAGCATGCAATCACCAAATCATCTTATTTGGCAACAATTAATAAAGCATCGTTTACTTGACTTCACATCCAGTACAATACTTTGGTGAGAGGAAAAAAATGCTCCATACATTGAAGCAAAAATAAAAAAAGAAGCTGAACGTGAAAAGGGATGGAGGGGAGAAAGGGGTGGCAGAGGGTTTAATCAAGAGAAAGGTGAGAATGGGGTCCATATTTCCTCTACAACACAATCCCATGTCCCCTTCGATTAAAAAAAAAATCAGCAACTTGAAGTAGGGAGAAATACATCACCAAAGGATCCTTATAAGTGCTCTAACAACAAAGACCATCAGAACATTATGTCCATCCCTCTAGAGTCAAGTGGTGGCCTAAGAAAATTCAAGCAGTGAGTTTGAAGTCAACAAAAATGTTTATCCCTTCTGCCTTTGTCAGATTTCATAACAAATGTTTTGTCTTTCATTAGAGATTACAACAGGAAGCCCCATATATGCTGCATGCATTTAAAGCATATGAATAAACCCAAAGGAGGGATAATTGTCCCAATAAAAAAAAAAAGGTTGAAAAACCACTTTGACAGAAAAAATATATATATACATACAAACACAAATAAGAATGATGATAAAAAATGGAACCCCTCCCCCCAAGAAAAGATGCTACCAAAAATGCCCTCTTCTCAAAGTACACAGCCTCATTTAAAAAAAAAAAAAATTCATCTATTGTCTGTTCCACCTATTACTATACTGCTTATTCTCCTTGTTTCAGACCTGCCATGTCAAACTGTGAATGGATGGACTGCAATAAAAGCCAAGTGCTTAACACTTACACAGCACAAAACAATCTCACATGAACTTTGAAAATGGGGGTGGGGGGCCATTTAAGTGGTACAGTGCCCCTTTCATCATAATTAAGAAGAATGAGGATCAATGCTCTCCACCCTTATGTACAACAGAAAAAAAAAAAAAAAAACCAGGAGAGATGGAGACAGGGTGGGTGGGAAGTCTATCCAAGACAGTGAAAACCTACGCAACACAAATATTTCACAAAAAAAGAACCCGCGAGTCTATCTCGCAGCAACAATTTAGCATATGATACATGAATCCTCACCATGAAAAAAAAAAAAAGAATGCAAAACTGCTTCAAAATTTATACAGAAACCTAGTTCTTCAAGAAAAATTTTTGACTGAACCAAGAGATGCAAAGCTTTCCTTCTACCAATTTCTTTTCAACTACTTGCGTTAAAAATGTTGCCATTCTGAACAATAAAATTTTCAAAGTAAAATATACACTGTTGATTTCAGGATTAAAAAAAGGGGGGGGGGGGGGGAGACAGAGGGCCCTCTAAAATGGAAACAGGGGGACAAAGTCTCCCTTCTCCCAGCTGACCTACATACCTGTATGTACTAAAGAGAAAGTGGACATTTTGTTGCGTATAATATGTGCACAATTATACACCCCTGTAATCTCTCTTTTCATATTATTCACCCAAACCTGCTGGCAGCAATAACTCTGATGGGTTGGCATTAATAATGAGTAAAGTCCTTTCCAAGTTGCGGCATTTCCAACCTTTAAACCCACCACCACCACCATCCAACCTTTATAGGTACACTCTTATGCAATCCCCCTTGTGTGTGTGTGTGTGTGTGTGTGTGTGTGTGTGTGTGTGTGTGTGTGTGTGTGTGTGTGTGTGTGTGTGTGTGTGTGTGTGCGTGTGTGTTTTGCATGGAGAGGAGGTAAGTGAGAATTCAAAAGGAAGGGGTTCTTGGGGTTGTTCTGACATAGGAGGGGATTGGGGCAGAATTAATGAAGTCAATTAAAAATGAATTTAAAATATTTCTAAAATATTTTTGATAAGGAAGTCTCTGCAAGTGAGGGCAGTCTGTCAAATGTAAAGAAGATACTTTGCTTCGTTTTGTTTTAAGTGAATTTGTTGTATTAATACCAATGTAAAAATTAAAATGGGGGCACATATCTATCCAGTATGACTAATGCAAACAAAATAGGGAAAATGTACTCCCTCTCTTCATTATATCTCCCTCCCCAAACACACACACACACACACAACACACACACACACACACACACACACACACACACACACACACACACACACAGAAACATACACACACAATGCTGGCCGACCTCCCACACTCCACAAAGCTATCATTATCTTTGGATACAATTACTGTGACCACCTGCCACTGCTGATTTGCCTAATGCAACGGTCCTCTTATCCAAAAGATATGGCACACTTCTGTACACTTCTTCCAGATCTTGATCTCCAACATCATTACTACTTTTGTCTTGTGAACTTCACACAACCAGCTATCTTGGTACATTGGTAGCTTCCTAACTCAGAAATCGTTGCTGGGATGTAAATCAAAATAAAAACGATCATTAATGAGTAAAGCCAGAGAGCTGCTATATCACATCCACCAGTGCACACAGCAAAGCATTCTGTATTGACGACTAAGTGACCAAGCAAATGTATTATTATTTGAGGTTTTTTTGCCTATTTAAACTCTGGCTCTCTGTTTCTGTCACTGTTGTTCGCTATAGCATATTGCTTTCTGAATCCCACCTCCAGACTTTTGCATTGCTCGTCATCTGTTTTCAAAGTGAAGTGGAATGATGATAAAAGGGAAACAATGGCTGGGCAAAATTGAAGTGCCCGGGCCAGTCAGAAATATTGACAGAAATTGGCTCTTAGTTTTACTTTCATACAAGTTACTTACACACACACACACACACACACACACACACACACACACACACACACACACACACACACACAAACAGGGGATGGGATAGCCTAGTGGTTAGAGCTTTGAGCTCGCAATCTGATGGCCTGGGTTTGAGCCACCACCAAGTTTAATTGAGGGGATTTTCCCCTGGAGATAACATCAGTACTGACTCCACTCTCCCAAGTCTTCGGATGAAACAATAAACTGAGGTTCCCGTGAACGTACATAAGCAGAACAAATTATGCGCATGTTAAATCCAGTTTTGCCTATTGGAAGAGTAGGCCATTGTGTGCTGGTAGGGACGGACAAAAATGTTTAAAACGCATGCACAGTAGTGTCATTTTTAGATGCTATCTCCAAAGTTGGCAAAAGGGCCATACACAAAATCTCACCTTTGGTGGGCCTTGGAGCCCCAAGATTTACCAAAAGGGAGATTTTGTGTATGTGACAGTTTTTACGCAATATTTGTACACATTTACACACATCAGCCATGATGTGCATCCACTATTCTGTAATGCAGCCTTTGCAAATTTTTTGTGTTTGATAGGGTGTACTGTGCAAACTAATTTACACCCAGGATATGAAACATGTGGGAATCCTGTATTGGTGCAGCCTAGGATCAACACTGTACATATACAAGTTAAAATGTTTATGTGTACACTATTCACAAAGTCTACCCTGAGCAGAAATAAAACCTAGAGGCGCCAGCAGTAAAATGATGCACAATAAGTGATCATGAAAATAAATTCAAACATGAATCAAAACTCTATCCACAGACAAACTCAACAAAGTTGGGAAACAGGGGAAAGGGGGGGGGGGCAGGGAAGATTGTTTTTTTTTAAACACCAACAAACAAACAAAAAAACCCAAGCCAGTACAACAACAATTTTAACAAAGAATTGAACCATCTCCACACTTATTTCATTTTCGGAACGCAGACATCTGCCACATGTTAACTGTAGCGCCTTTTGGAAGGTGGGAAGCTATGTTGCCCATAGAAAGATGCCAATTTTTTTTAAACACGACATGGTTATGTAGCTTTATCAGTGCCCATAGGAATAGATGTCCAAATTTTTTTTAAAACACATGCACACTGGTTTCTGTGTTTAGACATTATTCCAGAAGTCAGAGTGTGGCAACTTCAATGGCGAGAAAAAACGGTTGCATACACAAAATCTCATAAATGTGAACCTCTAAGCTCTACCGAGGACCAGGGGGAAAAAAAACCAAAAAATCTTCCCTAGTTCCTGACCACCTCTCCCCTCAACAAGGAAAAAAAGTTCTGTGAAGGGACAAAAAAAGTGTAATGAAAGAAAACCTTGGGAAAAGCAAGAAGACGAAATTACATGAAACAAACTAGCTAAATGGTGGTGGTGGTGGTGGTGATGTGTGTGTGTGTGTGTGTGTGTGTGTGTGTGTGTGTGTGTGTGTGTGTGTGTGTGTGTGTGTGTGTGTGTGTGTGGTGCGCGCGCGTGTTGCACAAATAGTACAAATGTATGTTATTTGCCTGCCAGTATGGTCCATACTTCTATACGTCCGAGCACAACACTAATCATACAAATATGGGCAGAGTGTATGCATCTCCTTTGTATGGCTATATACTAAAACACAGGTAAATGCAACATGTACTCATGGATGCTGTTTTCAGCCATACATACTTTTGTTAGGTGCAGGTTATTTAGCATACTACTTTATTACATTGATAATGTCTTAATCTAGGTTTTGATGATTTCAGTATCGATCTATTATGCACAATTTTATTCATGTGAAGACAAAAAAAAAAGAAAACAAAACACTACACATCACCACCACCCTAAGAAGCAACACACACACACACACACACACACACACACACACACACACACACACACACACACAACACAACTTAACAGTGTTTCCCTGTCTGAATATTCAAAATAAAATGTGATCCAATACTGTTTCGATTTGTAAAACTTTAATATACTTGTCTTTTTCTTCTTTGCTGTATATATGTAACAATGCTATTGCCAAGATCTTGTCAATCTCACAATGTACACCAAGATAGGCTTGTTCTGTTGTACCCTCACAACCAGAAGTCAGACAGAAGTCCCCAAGAAACTCTTTGTCTTTTAGTGCTACGCCGATTCAGGCAACAAGCCAGAAGACCTACAGTGCTACCGAGTCACTATGGTGGTGTTCAGGGTTGCCTGTTCTGATCATAATGTTATGTACACAAAACACCTTGTACTTATTCCAAAACTGGTGACATAAGATGACTTCACCATCCAGCTACATTAATGCCCCTCTGTGCTATGGTGGCAGTCAAAGAGTCATCCACAGATTTTTTTTTACGAGGATAATGGAGTAAGCACTCGTGTGCTTTTTTACATCCAGTTCCCATGTGTATGCAGTTTTGTAAAAACTTTGTCAAAGAGTCATCCACAGATGAGGAAAGGAGGAAGTAAAATCGGAGGTTTATATTTGGTGGAGCTCTGGGGGTCACCCAGTCTTTCTGTGGATATAGGGGCAGCACCCTGGTGGGGGTCAGAGGACTTGGCCTTTGAAGCTGAAGAAATATCACCTGACATTCAAGAATGACACTATAAACCAACAATCTGCATAATACATATATATATAATAATTTATTTTTTACTTGAGATTTATTTAACTGTTGAACCTTTCTTGGCTATATACTATGATTCTTAATTATTGTATTATATGCAGATACATTCTTACCTCCTGTCTGGTCCACTCAAAGTGTTGAGGAAAAAACAGACAAACTATAGAACTTTGTAAAGACTGAGGCAACTGGTTGCCACAAACTCAGAAACGTTTTCCCCCTCATGGTTATCTATGATGAAGATAATAATGGTGATTTTGAAGTCCAGATACATTTGCACTTTATAACAGAGCTATATTCTGTTTCCATTCATGATACTGCCCTGCATCTACCAGGCCTGATAGACAGACATCTGCAGTGTTGCTAATATGACTTGCACAACATTTTCAAAAATCACCCCTGAAATACACATAGTCCTAGTCTTCTCAATAAGCCAGCTACATACTATACCAACACTCAGAAAAGCTCTGCCTCAAAGAGAACTCAAAACCCAAGACCTACCCTCTATGGGAACGGGATAGCCAAGTGGTTTGAGTGGTGCGCTCGTGATCTGCTGACCCGGGTTCAAATCTTGTTCACGAGGACTTTTCCTCTGGAGTTAACATCAGTGCCAACTCCACTCCCCCCAAAAGTCCTTCGGATGAGACTCTAAACCGAGGTCCGTGTGCGAACACATGCAGAACATCTTGCGCTTGTGTTAAAATCTATGCCACTTTTCAGAAGAGTAGGCCATTGTATGCAAGTGGGAACGAATGACAAAATTGACAAAACTGAATACACACGGGGACTGGATGTAAAAAAAAACAACCCACCCACATGAGTGCTTATTCCATTATCATCAAAACAAAAGAATAAATAAAAAGGAATCCAATGTGTTAACTACTGTACCACAGCAGCTGCAGATTTATAAAATGAATTGGATGATGGCTGAATTTTACACGGATTTTAACCTAAAGAACTGTTAAGAGAAATGTAGATGGAAGTTAAAAACAAGGAAAATAATTATGTTCAATTCTTTACAAAAACAAAAACAAAAAAATCAACATATAAAAAAATTATTAAAGAAGTCCAATAACATCAATAAAAGGGAGATTTCAGAGCTGCCAATCATTCAGAAGAATGTTTGCATGACTGAAAGAAATTATTCAAAGATGGAAGGAATAATACAGTAATATGTACAGCAATCCTTATGACACGATTTCCTGTTAAGTTCAACAGGTATCAATTTTACAACTGTGTTTTTTCTCTCCTCAAAACTGACACTAATTTCTTCCAACTCTACCTTCATTAATCAGAATGTCTTGATTCACCGGGGCAGACACAAAGAAAGTAATCCTCTCTCTACCCTGATCACTTTCATTGTTTCAAATACTTCTTTGGTGACACAGCATTGTTAACAGATCACTCACATGTTACAGGTTATTGTGGAAATAAAGCGTGGTCACACTACTTAACAATAGAACATATTCCACTGAGAGGCATAACGGTTGTTCTGAAGATACCAGAGGATAAAAATTATCACACACTAAAAGAAAACAAACACACAAAACCCCCTCCTTAAAAAAAAAAGCCATCATACTACCCCAGAGTTCCCAGAATTTGTCCTTTCATCCTTTATTGAAACTGGCCAAAAGGATTTGAAGGTGAAGTAAAACAGATAAAATTAGTTGTATGACAACCTGTGGAAAAAGATCATTAACAGATACAGTAGTGAGAGAAATGTTTTTCATTCTTTTAACTTTTCCGCTGCTATCGTGTATTGCTCAAGCACATGCTGGATGAAATAGAGAGAGCGCTGAATCATAACGAACAGCGATCGTCAACTGAGCATTGCTGGTGGCGGTTTCTACGACAAACACTGTTCGTCAACAGCACAGCAAAAAGGTTAACTGTAGAATGACATATTCCAAGATCATTTTCACTTTTTACTCTATCTGGACATTAAATTGCAGTGTACATTTTGTTTCTATCATAAAAATGTGCTCTAGTTGTGTTTGTGTTTTTAAAATATCTTTATCATTATTGTTTTAGCGTGTTTGCAGACCTCCAGAGTGGAATGAAGAAACAAAGGAGAAAACCTCACACTCCAAAAAAGTTGTATATTGCCCTTTTCTGGCAAGCACTCAGAGTAAAACCATTATCCATTAAAAAAGTATTTTACATTCTGACAGAGACATTCTGTGTCCATCCATTAAAAAAGTATTTTACATTCTGACACGCAACCTTCACCCCTCTGGACCTGGACCCCTGATTGCTAAGGAGAAATGCAAAGAGTAAATCTAGCTGTTAGTGTTACATAGCATGTTGAATTAATGTCCAAAAAATCTAAATCAAAACCCCCAAAATAACGAACACCACCCCATTCTCCTTCACCAGAGTTCTAGTGACATATGCTTTTCAGGACAAGCTTGAAAAATTGAATGAAAAAAAGGTCTGAAAATCATTCAGACTACTAATTTTATGCATTTCCAGTGTCTGTTATGGGGGGGATTGGTGACAATTATTTCATTATCATCTTTTTTGTACAGCGAGTCACTATCACAAGGCCTGAATAAGTTACCTTGTTCTTCGATGAAATATTACTAAAATAATATTGCAAATAAAAAATCATATTATTTTGGTTTATCCTACACAAGTCCAGGGCCGATCCCTTCTTTCCTTCCAGTCACTGCTAAAAATCGTCACCATACCACATCTCACTTTACACATGTTAAAAACAAAAAAATTAAGACAGCCATCTGAGGAATGTTTTATGCCCATTACCCTTCCCCCTCTCTCATCTATCTTTTTTCGAGAGCTTTAAGTTTGATTATTGATCAGCTCACTAAAATTGAATTTTCCTATGGGAATTCATTGTATCCCAAAATTATCTGCCTGCATGAAATAATCACTATCTTATGGACTGGTTTTAAGAAAAGAAAAAAAAGCACTATACATGAAGGTGGAAAACCTAGGAAGCAGCCACAAAGTAGTCAGAATATGTAGTATTTGTCCAAATCTAAACTGAAGGTTTAAAAACACCAATGCATGCTATGAGGATGCTAGAAAGACAGATCCACAATGATCACATTCACAAGATGGGAACGCTAAGCGAGAGAGACAAAGACAAAAAAGTGCAGTAGGACTAGATTGTATGCACGAGTTTAACAAGTTTATCAACCTATCACCCCATCAAACCCCTTCAAAAAGTATCAACCAAACACACAAAACAAAAACATCAACAGACAATGGGGAACAGAGGACGAAAGACATATGCTGAAACAGTGAAAGACAAGAAAAAGATAATTTGCAAAAAGACTAAAAATGGATTATGAAATCAAAACAAGGGATCTGAAAAAGGTACATCAAGGAGACATGGCACAGAAAACTGTCTCACAACACATAGAGTAATGTTACATTAAAAAAATAATATAATATGTATATATATATTTATAGAAAAGAAAAAGAACACAGATGAATCTTCAAACACACATGCCCGCAGACACACAAAGAAACATAGATTAAATCATTGGAGAAAAAGAAAACAATCCAGAATCCACACTATAATCATCTCTGATCACACTGATGCTCAGTCTGTAAGGATGATTAAAAATCCTCTTTTTCCTTTTGCCATCACCTATCCAGCTGCCCCCTTCTTCCCAGTCCCAACAGTGGAGCAGTCCAGCACAGGTAACAATGGTAGCCATGAAGCACAACATGCTTGTAGCACACTTTCTGCTTGTCAACAAGTAATGTTTCTGTGTAAGGTGAGCCGAGCTTTCTCATACTCCCTTTCCATTGACCATGCCTCTCTCTTGCAGAACATTTGTTAACACATTTTCTGGTATGCTTTGACAAAACCTAGGAGAAAGTTTCTCTTTCTCTAATTTTGTTCACCATAGCATCTCACCTCTATGACAGCAGAGGCTGAGGGAAAACAGACAAGATAAAAGTTTGTTATGTATCACTTTGGTACAGTCCACTGATTGCAGCTTCTTACTGTCCCAAAGTCTTGAGGCCTGCCTGCCCACTGAGGATTCAGCACCCTGTACAGATACTGTGGGGTTAGTGAGGAGGAGGGTCCATGTCCCTTGCCCCTCGATTGGCTGGCAAGTGTTTGAGCATGCTGCGTTTGAGGTGACTGGCGTCCCGAGCAGACATACTGGCCGCAGCCTGGCGAGATGAAAGACCCATGGCGTGTTCATTCAGGTTAACTGTGGAGCCGTGAGGTTGGGGTTGCGTGGAGGAAGAGGGTTGTTGGCGAGGGGGGAGAAGAGGAGGGCGGGACGACAGCAGACTGCGAGCTGAAGGGGGAGACCCTACTCCAGAACTGGACGTTCCTGCCCCAGTCACCGAGCTCCGGCCCTCCACGGATATGCTGGCTCCTGGGGAGGAGGTGGACAGCCCTGGCACAGGTCGGCCGTTGTTGCTGTTGTTGCTGGGAATGTTGTTCACTGCGCTGCAAGCCTTGCCACTCACCACGGTGGCTGCGTTATTGGCGTTTTTATTTTTGCAGTGTCCTTCACTGGCAACGTTCTTTCCTCCCCCACCAGCTCCTTCGCGGCCCATAGACGCTGATGATGACCCTGTGCCTGTTGCTCCTCCTGTTGATCCTCTTGCCCCCTGGCTTCCTGATCCTCCAACGCTCTTGTCTGCTGAGGACGTGCTCTTCCTCTGGGACTCGGGTTCAGGAGAGCGTAGGGAGTCCAAAAGAAGGAAAGGGTCATCAGAGTGCGTAGACTGTTGCAGTCTTTCTGTCAAGGTGGAGAGCAGCAGCTCCTGGACAAACATGTTCTTCTCCAAACGTTCCACTTCTCCTCCATTGGAGCTACTGCTTCCAGCTGGTCCTTCCTCAGGCAATCTGCAGATTACACCAAGACAAAAAAATAAAATAAGCACTTTTACAATTACCACTCCTGATCATACCGACAGTCACAATGATCTTTCGATTAGCCATGCTTCATCCTACCACTTACCAATACTAATACAATATAAAAAATACAACCCATGAATTTAAGTTTGGTCAGGACTGCAAAACAAAGATATACAGACAATCTGAATGGCCAAGTGGGTAGAGCTTTTTTTGACAGTTGACTTACAGGTTACAGGCTTAAATCTCAGTTGCTGCTGTTGGACTGGAAGAGTCTTTATATTATGAAATAAAATTTGTGCAGACTCTTCTCCCTTTAGCGTCTATCAAAAAATCTTTAACCCAAGGTTCAGAGATCATATAGACAGCTCTAAACAATCTTCATGCATGTTAGATGCCATACCAATTTTAAGAGAAGAAGATGCAATAACACTTTGCATTTTCAACATTGCCAATACATCCCTGAAGTAGGAAAGCGGCTACTCTATTGGTGGGAAAATGGTAACATATGCGAAATCTCACTATTTGTGAATGTCAGAGATCTAACCAAAGATCGAAAAACAAAACAAAGCACAACAAAAATCCCCATACAAAATGACACAACCTTAACAGTAGGACTGAAAATAATTCCATACACAACAATCTCATGACATGGTAAAATTCTGAATTCTAGGCAAGGAATGAAGAACATAAAGGAAAGGTGAATATGGTAACTTGTCAAGGTACACTTCATCAACTAAATATTCCCAAATTACTTATGGCATGACAGAAAAGAATTGTGCCACTGTTAATTTACACTGAAAAAAGATTCTCTTCAGAAAAAGCCACCTGTTTCTAGTTTTTTTCTGAACAAATCAAACAATATTTCCCTAATACTTTTTAAAGCTCGAAAATACACAAGAGATAAAGATCATGAGATCAATGCAAGGTAAAAGAACAAACCACAACTCAATCTGTGTATCTGAACATTTACTTAAATTATTTGTGCCTTGTTCTAAATATGTACATCATTCTGCTGCTCCACACTCACCAACAGACTGTATTCAGAATTTTTAAAAAGCAAATTCCTGCTTCAGCAATGAATACAACAGAGTAGATAATATAGATTCAAAAATGCTAAATAGGCGGCATATCCCCTTGGGTGCATCACATCAGCAAACATGAGGCTAATACTCTGTGAAGCATTTTTCTATCCTTGAAAAAATAACCCGAGCCCCAAAGCAAGTAACCAATCTGAAGTAAAAAAACAAACAAAAAAACCAACAAAAAACCCAAACAACCCATCCCTCTTGCTCCTTTTCTGATCTGGTCCGATAAGTACGACAGTTAACACACATTTTACGCTTCTTTTTGTCACACTTTTGCTATCACTACTGGCATCCCCACATCCCCAACCCTTCTTACATAACAGGAAAACCTATAAAAAAAAATTTCAAAAAACAACATAACTAAAACATAAAAAGGACAGAAAAAGGCCAACAAATTTTTATGCTACTCCTCCCCCCCAAAAAAAATCAATCATTACAGCTGCCTAGTGTCCTTGCTGTAAAAGGATTAATCTCCTGAATAATTGATTTCTCCCATTTGCATGTATACAGATGTCTGTAGAAACCATCAGCTACACTCTACTCACTTGGCCAGCAAGAACTGTGACTCTGGATGACTGGGAGGATGGGAGGCAGCAAGGGCGGAGGCCTCCGAGTTGGCGACGATGGTGTTGGCGTTGTTGACAGCCGAGCCAGTCACTTTGCCAGCCTCTGGCTGCCGACGGGGTATGCGCTCCAGCTGTTGCCTACCAGACAGCGACAGAAACCTGATCCATTTCACTGATACAGTCCGCTCATGAGGCGATGGGAACGGCTACATCCAAACATCTCTTCATGGCAGAGACTTGTTTGCAGCTCCCAAACTTAGGTTTCTTCACTTCTTTTTATGCTTCGCAGCTTGTCCCTACTTCCCAACCCTGCTTGCTTATAAATATATGCCAAGCTCTCTCTTCATTTTTTTTTCTCCATTTTAATGAATTATTGCAAAAGGATCAATATATACCAGTGATCTGAATGCAAGCAATTTTCATGTGTTCTGACAAGTTCAAATGCTACATTAATTTCCTAACTTATTTCTTACTCGAAAACCTTTGTTTCCAAGTACACACACTCAGTAAACAGAACATGATTGCCATTAAAAATATTATGATTTCTGATTTAGAGGCAAAAAGATTTCTCGTGAAAGTGCACCAATGCATATTTTAAACAAGTTCTGTATGCATGTAGCAGATGCAGCCCTAAAAATATTAATAAAAATGTCAATAATAATATTCAGAATAATAATGATGACCATGATGATAAAATAACAACAGTAATGATACCAGAGACAGAGAGAGAAGTTATTCATTCATTAATATTTCTCTCTCTCTCTCTCTCTCTCCTCTCTCTCTCTCTCTCTCTCTCTCTCTCTCTCTCTCTCTCTTTCTCTCACAACACACACGTTCACTCTCACCCACACACGCACGCACGCACGCACACACACACACACACACACACAGCAAACTACACCTTACACACCAATACCTGGTAGACTGCAGCTGCATCTCCAGTTGCTGAAGTTGAGAGGAGACGCTCTGAGCTGCTGCTCTGTTGCGCACACTGGACAGCTGAGACAGCAGCTCTGTACACAAGACAATCACCTCCTCACAAATCACCGATAGCACAATGATTTTAAAAATTTCTTTTAAATTTTTTTTTAGATTTTACCTAACTACTGAAGTAATACAGGCCCCCATTCCTTACTGTCATTTATTATAACCAAACAAGAGAATAAACACTATCATGGGCACAATGTTTGTAGTATGCACATGAAGGTTTTGTGTGCATCATGCCCACAATAGTTATTTTGGAGCAGACTTTTGTATCAATGGTATCTTTGGCTTTATAATCAGAACTCAATAGTAAAAACAAATGTGAATTACTTACCAGAGATGTCAAATGCGAGGTAATCTATTATGTACTACTACGTACAAAGCTAATCGTGAGATATTTATAATAAATATATCCCTTTGTAGAGGGAATATAACTTGGTGTGGCCTCTTGATGGAAGAGATAATGTGAGAGTGCTGGAGGTTGCTGCAAGTGTATGTGTGTATAACTGCGTACGAATGGTGGCATGACATACAGAGATGTTGCAGTGCAACACAACAAACAAAAACAGTGTTGATTCTATGATTCAAACAAGAAGGCCCAAAGATGCTCTAAAATGAAAAAAACCAGGATTCTTAGAAACACCCCCCCTCCCCCCCCCCCCCCAAGCCTTTCTCAAAATACAGACAGGGTGACCAACCTACCAAGATGGAGAAACTTTGCTATCTCATCAAAAACAATTGCCTCAAGTAATAAAACTGCTACAAATCTGGTAATGCTAGGAAGTTGGCTTCCATAGCCAAATGGCATGTAATTACTCATTCTTTCCAGCAAGTTCTTGATGTTTTCTTACATTCTGTTTTCTGAGCTTTGCACTAGTGTTGAAGAAGCCAAAGCTGGCATGATTCTCTGCATGTCATCTGGCACTGCACTGGCTGGTGCACTAAAGCAACTTGCTCTCTTGACAAAGTCACAAAAAGAAAATCTTCACAGTAGCCAGATATGTAACTTTCATTAAATGCTTCTATAAGTTTTTCTTGTTTGCTCAATGTTATGTACCACATCCTTGAGACCTTCACATCATTTGCTATCTTGCATATAACGTGCAATGGCGAGTAAAGCAGATCTCGTGATAGGTCAGAGTTGAAATGTTTGGCTAGTCAGAAATATTGCCAGAAATGATGTTAGACTTACAAGTTCAGCACGCAGCATCTGCAAAGGAGTTCCTCACCATTCAGTCATAAACGGAACCTTTTTCAATTCAGTGTGCATAAAAGGGAACACCGCTCAAACTAATACTCCTTCAGATAATAGAATATGTGGGAATCATTTGATTCCACAGCCTAAAATCAACAACTGACAACAAAATGCTGATGCAGCAATAAGAAAACCATGAAAAGAACAAAGACTCACCGGGCATCCACTCACGAACATCTGTGGACAGACAAAACAAACAAAATTATTAAACATTCAGGAGTAAAGAAAAAAAGAAAGAGAGAGGATTTCAACAATCACAGTATCCCATTTCCACTCTACTCACACCCTAAAGCATTTTGGAAGGCCACATGTAAAAAAGAAATGAGAGTCATAATAAAAAAAACTTTTCTTTTAAGTTCACTTTCCACAATCATTCCCCCAACATAGAAAAAAGAAAAAAAAAAAGAAAAAAAAATTAATACACACGCACACGCACACACACACACAGGTATAGCCATTACACCTATTTTTCCACACATCAACACAAACACACCTGACATGTGTAGCCCAAAAAAACACATGAAGAAAAAGAACATACCAGTATACAGATAAAAGAACAGCCACTGTCTCTAAAGTGTATATACCCAAACCACACTTTTGGAACAAGTAGGAATTCTGTGTGGGTCTATCACCTTCAGACAAGGGGGAAAAAAGGGCAATTTTCATCATATCCAAAATTCTCACCAATCATTGAGAACTCATTGGGGAGGAGGGAGAGAGGGGTGTCCATAAATTCCATTCTTTTCATATTCTTTTTCTCAGTCTTATCAGTTTCTCATCTTTTGAGTCTGTAAAGTAAGTCTTAATATGTAGTAGTTCACATATCCAAGCAATGTATGAGCAGGTGACACAAACAGAGCCAAACCAGCCACACTTGTATGAGCTCACCTGCAATTGGATCCATATTGTCTCGGCCACTGGGTGACAGACCAGTCAAAGTGCTGGAAGCAGAACCAAAGTGCATGTTGCCACGGCGAGTGCGTGACCCTCCTCCACGATTGGGGTGAGGTATGCGACGCACGTGGCGCAAGCCTGGTGGTTCATCGTGACTACCGTTAAGGACTAAATTTGAAATCAATCCTCTGTATGTCTTTATAACAGGATGGTGGTTGGTGGCTCATAAACACCTCATAAACTTTAGAGACAAAGAGAAAAAAACAGTTTTTGCTTATCTTCTTTTTGTCATAGGCCCTAATTATTTTATACAAATCCTCATAATTTCTAATGAAATCCAAGTAATGTCATGCAACATTCTTGTTATAGGTGTACATTTTTCTTATAATAATATTGCTGAAGCACTTGACTCACAACAATAAAAATGGAGGAGGTGGTGGATCTAAGACTGCATAAATCCATATGTATAATTTTGTGCATGCATATCATATCTGTTTGTGTTTGGTTTTCGTTTGTACATGTGTGGGTACATGCGTGTGCGAGTGTGCATGTGTGTTTTAAGTGTGTGTATCTAATAAGTGAGCGAAAGTGTGCATGTCCATGGGAGCTGCATTGACATATTTTATTTACTCACTATTGTTCAAGTGCTTTCTAAGAGATCGTGCAAATTCTATACATGTAAAATAAAACTCGTACTTGGGGGTGGGGGTACGGAAAAGTCAAGATCTTTTTCTCATTCAGTTTTTAAGTGCTGATCTCAAAAACAAAATCTTGAGCAGACAATTTAAAGTTGTTAGAAGTCTCTACATGACTGTGTCTACACAGCACATCTATCCCACAGCACTCAGCCCACATGCACTATGCTAGCTTAGATCGAGACAGCAAAATTGACAAGATTTTCCCCAGATCTGAACTATTCAAAAGTGATGAAGATGTAGACTAGATACAAAAAAAAATACTGAAAGAAGATTATAAATAAAAACATTAAGATTACAATCCTTACTTTGCCAAAGTCAAACTGAATTGAATTCAGAAGGAAAACTGCAATTAATTTGTGCTACTAGCACAAAAATTACCATTTTCAATACTAACAAGAGCAACCTGACAAGAACATCCCATCCAGCTGTTATTTTTTGATACAATTCCTACACATATAGATATATTTACTCAAATTTACTTCTTGACAACAACAAGAGAACACTGCATTGAATACACTTGAATATAGCGCTGAAGAATATCGCAAACATATCAAACAGCACTGAAAAGTTACTTTTCTCCACTGTTAAAGGTGGAAAGGATGCCATACTAACTTCAAGGTGGGAAGTCAGACCCTTCCATGCAGTCAGTGTGTGAGCTACAATTAGCTTATTAGCCTAGGCCTAGGGCTCAAGTTCCAACATCTAAGAGCAGCGGAAAATGGGGGAAAACGACTGCCGTGTCTAACAGCCTCCGTTGAATATCTAAGTATTGTCATCATGGTTGTCTTCTCCAGTCACGGATCTTCCCTCCCCAGTAGCACCTAACTCCTGTCCTATACCGGGGTCTGTCTCAGTGGGAGCAGTCCTGCGGCTGTCTTTCCTTTTTCCCTGCAACATGTGCTGAGTTTTTGGCAAAGAGATCTATATTAGTGGTTTTCCATTGCCTTCTGATACTAGCCCTCTCCTGTTAGGGTTAGCATTGCCAAGAGGGCACCACATGGAGAAGAGAGTAGGACTTGGGAGTCTACAATGCCAAAACGAGGTCAGCCACCATTTACCACCCAACAACATGGATTTTGAAGCACAGACAATGAAATAGTAACAAAAATCAAAACTTGTCGACTGCAATATTCAATTTAATGTTTGGGTTAATGGTGTTTATTTTAAAGATATATAAATAAAGATATTGCATTTCTGGTCAAATCATCAGCTTAAACAAAAGGATATGAAATCTCTTGGTGTGCGATGGTCCACAGCCAAATGACCCGCAAAATCATCAGTCATGTGATTCGGGTCTCCACCAGGCAATGACGCACATATAGGGCACACCTGTTCATACACAGTAAATGCAATTCAAAGCAAGCACAGATTCCTTCCCAAACACATTATTTTGTGGACAGACACCATGATTCACCAGAATGAAGGAAAATTATTATTTCTATTACAAAGCTGCTATTAAACATAAAAATTGAAATGCCAGTTAAAAATTCAATGAATAACTGCTGTTTAATCATGACCTGACAAGGAGAAAAACACCCTTCAGTTTTTTGTCCTAATATCATTCATTAAAATTTGGATAGGATCTAGGACAACTTCTGTTGAACAACATATCAAAATGACTGCATAAATTATCAAAACAGACTGCTGTGTAGAATTAGACAAAACTAGTAAAACTGATACAATCACACATATTCATGACATTAACAAAACAAAGTCATTCCTACTTCTAGGGGGAAAAAAACAAAACACTTCAATAATTCCATCCATTTCCATTCTGAATAACATTTCTTACATTGCTCATAGATCAAAAGTTAAGCAACTCACATTTCCACAGAAGTGTCAGCATGCTCAGCGGTGACTGATCGTGAAGTGTGGCGTCAGTGTAGCCCATCTTGCCACAGTAAGGGCAGGTGAAAGACTGGGGCTGCTCAGGCGTCAGTGCCTCCCCTCCATAGAACACATCTGTATCGGCAAATAAAAAAGAAGAGGAGGCTGAAGCGTTTTTAAACTACCATTATACAGGTCTATTTTCTTCACTGAATCCTCCACATGTCAACAGTTTTCAACTGAATGGAAATTTAAATGTGTAATTACTTTGTAGAAAAAGGAGCATTCACACAGCACTGTAAAAGTCTTCAGTCAAAATCCTAATGACAAACCACACCTGATTGTACAAGTTAACATTTAAGGGGGAAAAAAAAAAGTTTACATTTATGACAGGGTTACAATCTTCAATATCTACCACTCAGGAGGGGGGAGAATAGAAAAACCACCACTGAGAAAGTGAGGTCAGGGGGCGTCACTGAACTGAAGCAATTTTTTGTGGGTAAGGGAGCAAACTTTTCATCTCCTGACAAGATGGCGTTGTCAAAAAAAAATAGTGTGCTGCGCTCTGAAATGAAAAGGCATTGTGAAAAAAAAGTACAGCTTCCTGATCATGTTTGTTTTCATAAGTACATAATCAGCTGATATCTGGCCAGTTCATAATTGGCTCAAGCTTCAAATCTGCCCACTACTGCCTGCAGGCTGATGTTTATCAAATGCTCAGCAACAACACTTGTTCGTTTGTTGCTACTACAGTAATCTGGTCTAAGAATGTTGCTTTCAACAGTTACACAAAGTTTAATAAACAGGCTATTTTGTTTTGTTGTTTTGAACTCTAGGACGGGCACAAATCCATCCTACTAGGATAATACATGCATGACTTCCCAAGAGAACTTACTATGCACAATATCAGTAATTACTTCCCTTGAACATTCTGTCATCTACTCCTCCTCGTCTGTTTTGTCTTCACACATGCACACATTTAACCATTTCCCCCCCAAAAAAAAAATTGTATTTTAATTCTTATGTATATCATCATCCTTAGAGAAAATATTTTGACAGATATGCCTTGATTTTCAAGGTTTTGCAACAGTTGGACATTTTTTGAAAAGAGGGTCTCAAATTTCAAAGAGTTTTAAAAAGCGTGCGACCCTACCATGCCACTAAAAAAGTCTCTGATACGGTGGCCCAGGTTTCTCTTGTCTCATAGTCATAGTGAACATTGTTGCGCCTGTGGTGAGTCAGTGTTCAAGCCTTCAAAGTTGGAGGTTCAAGGGAGAAGGTCGTAAAAGGAACATTGTAATGATTATCACTCCGGGTGGGCAACTCATTCAGTCTGGTTCTGTGACTAAGCTATTATTGTCATCAGTAGGGGGGCTCAGTAAGTGGCATCCTGTAGCTCTGCATGTTAGCTCAAAACAGGTTCCAATGAACACCACCAAAGTGACCCAGTAGCAGTACAGGGCCCCTCTGACTAGTGGCCCCATGGCACTGTTGGGATCCCTGTGGACTTCCAGCCCTTGGGATATGGCTGGGAAGGAAAGACTGAAATGACCAGTGTGGGAGCAGCATGACAGTAACATCACAGAGGATGAAGCTGGAATAAAATAAAAAAAATAATATAAAAAAAAGATACATTTGATATAGTGACTGTCAGAAACCAGAAGCCAAGCACTTACCAAAATCTGAGCGAGTGATAATGCACTGCACAGCATGATCTGTAGTATGGCGAGTGGTGGTGGCCCCTGCTTCATAGCATGCAGCACACAAGTCGTAGTCGTAACACACCAAGCATTTGTATCGCCGTCCACGAAAGTTCCCCTTCAAGCATGAGTCACAGCTTACACCTGAAACCATTAAATTTTTACTTAATTGATCTATGACAGACAACACATCCAATGCATCATATCTTGACCATTTTGCATTTGGATTCCCCGAGCCTCAGCCTATGGAAATATTTTCAAAACTTTTCAAATTCTTTTGGCTAGTTTTTCCTTTCAAAAAAAAAAAAAAGGGTTGAATGTGAATGAACTTTTACTGCCTTTCCATGTGTGACCATGGCATCAACACATGATGGAAAAATACAGTCACATGCATCTGTCTGCTCCAATTGCAAACACTAAAAAACATGCTGTTCTAGTGTTCACATCTGCTACCACTATGAATGCATGAGGGTTAAGTTAAAATATCTTTGCCCTGACTTATAAGTTAGATACACTTTTTATAACAAGTACCCCCCCCCCCCCCCCCCACAAAAAATAATAAAAATAAAAATCCCTAAACAAAACAATAACCAAAACAAAACAAACAAAAACAACCAAACCACAAAACAACCCCCCTCCCCCAAAACAACAACAACAACAACAACAACAACAAAACAGAGCAACAAAAACAGAAATTGAGAAAAGAAAACGAAAGAGCTAAGCTATGTAAAAATGATTTTTTTTTTCAAAAGAAGTGGTAGCTTTATAGAGCTTTTAGTTTTACTAAGGCCAGAGCTACATATTTCAAAATGAGGCTGGTTTTTCTGAACAATCATGGCATCAAAAAGAAGAAAATGCATGTGAATTAAATTCATCATCAGATTTTTTTCAATCAGGGCTAGACAGTAACCAATGGAATAAAAAATATTTTAAAAACCAGTTAACTTAAGTGCCATCCCCATGCATACTTTATTAATTGATATCTGATGTAACAATGGCATACATTGTGCGTGTCCATGAAGAAATGTACACCTGTCAGATATATAATATATAAAATAATAACTGTATAGTCATATGACCTGTTTACACATCATTTTTGTCCCCTCACTGATTTATAATCTGTTTGACTGGTTGCAACTTAAATGCCATTCAAGTTGTGACAATGAACCAAAATAATATTTAGAATGCATTAAGATCCATTTGATTCATGCTTGCTGAATTCTTCACTTTTTATTTTGTAAAAACCTATCAATCTGAAAACTAAGTATTATGTCCATGACAGCTTTGTAACAACCATCATGAATGTCAATGAGCTATTATTGTGGTTGTGTTACTTTCGTTCAATATTTTTAATGTCTTTTACAACTTCACAATACAGGCAAATTATAACTTAAAAAATAAAAAAAGGAATCTGCTTCAAGAACACTGTCCTTTTCACTTCAGTTATTTGATACTAATGATAGGTAACCTTTTCCGACAGTTGCTAGACAGGACACATCTTAAAGTATACCAAACCATTTTAAAATAATAAAATAATACTTTTTTTTTCCAGTGTGAATCAACCTGAGTGAGTTCATTTCCTTAGAACAAGAAGGCATTAGTACTCAACTATCCACACTTAGTTCTAATATTGTAGTATTAATAATGTCCAGTATAATAACTGTCACTGAGCCAGACACAAATGAATATAATATTGTTAGCCCTCTAACTCAAAACTGAAGGCATCAGTTATTCTTTCAAATATGAACTATTTAACTTGAAGATAAACAAACATGACTCTTTCATCTCACAAAGCTGTTTCTCTCAAATTTTTTTTTGAAAAACTGAGCCACTGTGGCTTTTTTTAGGCTTTACCTTTTGTTACAATCAAACTCAAAGCCTCATATTTTACATACACATGACATATGGCATGATATGCTTGAGCATATTAATATATATACTCCAATGTATGCATCATGTACAAAAATCTGTGTGTGTGTGCATGCACACACACACACACACACACATACACTGAAAGTGAAACTGTGAAAGGAAGATAAGCTGAAAAAAAAATAAAATGGCAAAATCACATCCGTCAAAGCAAACTTGTTTTGACATTATGTCATTACCAAAAAATGATTGATCTAACTTGACAACACTTTTAGCTGATGTGTTTTCCCAAAGCCTTAAATATTTGCCTACTAATGAGTATTAAATATTCAGCAGCAGGTATGAAACTTCGTCATTAACTGATTGAGACAAGGCGTCCACTGTCCAGAAGGATAAAAAGTATTCAGGACCATGGCATAATTGCTGTCATATTCGGCTCAATGTTTCATTGTCTGCTGTACTAGTCTGATTGCTGCCCATGATCATGCACTAGATCAAATGATGAATACAAAAGTATTCCTCCCACACAAAATGGCTGATTGAAAATATCAGAGCAGAACTTGAAGAAGCCTTTTTGTATCAATCATCAATGTATGTATGTAGATTCATGTTGTACGGGGTCTCTTGTTTCAGCTGACTCACTGTGTTGTTCTGGTACTGAGTGGTAAGCTGAACAAACTTTTGGCATCCATTTATAACATTATGTAATGTTCACAATACCATAACCTCTAACGAGTTTTCCAGCATCTAAAACTACTTTACACTCAAGCATGGGGCAACTTGGCTTTTTCTTAAAAGGCATCGCCTACTGTTAATATTACTCGTCTGAGCTTTTGACTTTTAGAGTCTGCGTTGTTATGATAACAATTAGATCATGAATTCTTCTTCCTCTACAATGACCGCAATCATTAGTCAATCGACGTGGTCAACCTGCTGTTTAACATAGCACATCTATAATATAATCTGGCATATATCTGTTTCAACGACTGCAGAGCAGTGCAAGTAAAAGCTTGTTTTCCTTGCACTTAAAAAATGACGCGTTCCCGAAATACCTTCCTAGTATCTACCATGCCTGGCAAATGGATTGACACTGACAGAAGCAGACAAACTAAGATTATGAGAAAGGAGCCATTTTTAGTTACTTGTAAAAAATACAAACAAACATATTCATCTTCGATTATAACTTACCTTCGTGCCTGGACATTGTCACCTAGAAGACAGTCGAAAACAATGCGATGGAGTAAGGTAAATGTCAATATCACGTAATGACGACAGAAGTTTCAGTTTCAGTTCCGTGCAAAGAATGTATGAGATACATTCAGCTACCAGTGGCCATAATGACGTCACGTCATTTCTCGTACATAATTCCGACTAAAACGAGATGTGTAACAGCGCAATGAATTAGCCTACAATCTCCTAACAAAAAGTGCATGTTTTAAACAGGTTAATATTATAAAGAGGACACACGGTGCACATTCCTGTGAAAAGCATTTGCTTCCGATGACAAACTCAGAAATTTACATCGTTTAATGTCAGAGGTCAATGGAGGTCAGCATTCAGCTTCGTGATGTCCTCCCTTTATTCTGACCCCGCCTACTGGGTGAACTTGATCAATGCGTAGGAGTCTGCAATTCTCTCTGCTCGCAATTGGCCAGAGGAAAAACAAAACAAAAAGGGGGAGGGAATGTCAAATATGTCCCCTGAAAAGAGTGAAGATGGGGGGGGGGGGGGGGGGGGGGGGTCTTGCTGGGGGGGGGGGGGGGGGGTTGTTTGTTTTGATTTGTAAGTTTGTTGGGTTTTTGCTGTTTGTTTGGTTGTTGTTTCTCTGTTGTTGTTTTGGGGTGGTTTATTTCCATTTTTTTTTTATACTAACACATCTTTTATTTCTTAAGTTTTGTTACGAATATGTATGTGTCTAGTTCATCTTAAATGAAAAGACATTAAATCAATGAGAAGTCCACTTTATGGTTGTATAAAAATGAATAGCCTGCCCACACACATGCTGATTGGTTTTGTGGGCCCGTTGCCGGAACCCGTTATGTGACAGTAGTTGAGGGCATAGATCTTTTTGAGTCTTCACATATGTTTCTTTTCAACGATATCTTTATTTTCACAGGATTTACCATTGTATGGCTGACTATAAAGTCCTTAGAATTATTCTATAAGACAAGGCCCTGTGTACCAGTGCTGCACACAGAGCTTCTTGCGCGTACCTTAAAACCCAATTTGCCTGTGGCATGTTGTCACGTATGATAAAGAATCGAACTTATTTATTTATTTATTTATTTTATTTATTATTCTTTTATATCGAGGATAACAGAATAAGCAACATGTGCTTTTTTTCATCCGGTCCCCGTGTGTATGCAGTTTTTGTAAATATTGTCATCTGTTACCCACCGGCACACGATGGCCTACTCTTACGAAAAGCGGAACAGCATTTAACGTGTGCACAAGATGTTCTGCGTGCGTTCGCACACGGGGCCTCGGTTTAAAGTCTCATCCGAAGGACTTTTGGGGAGAGTGGAGTCAGCACTGATGTTAACTCCAGGAAGAAAATTTCCTCGACCGGATTCGAACCCGGGTCTTCAAATTGCCAGCGCAATGTTCTGACCACTAGGCTATCCGCCCCCTTACCTAGCAAGCAAGCACCCTCACTGGGATACACGGACTCTACCCACGTTGAACTTGCTCACGATACAATGCCTAATTTTTTTTTTTAAACAACAAAAAAACAAGAAAGAAAAGAAAATTCAGTGGGTGCTCTAGCAAATCCTTCAGGAGCAAAGGGAGAAGTGGATCAAGACGTTGACAAAGTCAACTTTATCCAGACTTTGTATCACGGGCATGCACAAACACACACATACACACTAACACACACACACACACACACACACACACACACACACACACACCCTTGTGTTTGTTGCCTACGTCTGTATTAGGCATTTGCTGGATTTTATTTTTTTAATGACCGTGTAGGCGATATGGGTGTTGGGACTCTGGTTGAGGTTCTTGTACCTTTAATGTTTAGCTGCTGCACTCTTTTTTTTTTTGGTACAGTGGATAGGAATCGCTGTATATTATGGTTGGTCCTTATCCATTTTAATCTGTCACGTGCTGGCTCCAAGCACCATAGCCCAGGACCTGGCCTCAGCAGGGATGCTAAACCCCATTAACACGTTGATGTTAACACGGCGTGCCTGGGCGAATGACCTCCACAATGCAGGTTAAAAGGTAAAGGTGTCCCATCAAAGACCTCTGCTTCTCTAGGGGCCAGCATATTGAGGGCAGCACCCATCTTCTCTCCCTCGCTGCTTTACGTCCCCTGACTCTAGAGAGGGCAGGCACCCATTTAGCCTACCGATGGGTGAGCTGGGGACTGCACAAAAGCCAAGGCGCGCAAACGGTCACCCATCCAATTGGTAGCCACGCTCGATGCTGCCTGCACCTTGTTTGGTGAAAGCGAGGCTCTGACCACTGAGCTATCCTGTCTATGATGCAGGTTACCGACCATTTAACAGTCTGGCAGTAAACCACGAAAAAGTGTTAACATAGGGAAAACGAACTGACAGAACCTAAAGAAAAATTACAAAATGTGGGCTAAGTGCAAGGGATTTAGAGATATCAAAAAGAATACTTTCATATAACAGATTTGTGTCTAAACTTTCTTGGGAAGGATATTGTTTTAAAAGTTTTTTCGATAAGAAAACACAGATCATCTGACACTACAATAAACAGGGCTGCAGAAAAAATTATCCATCACAATTGCATTTCACAATTATTATAGTATGGTGGTGGACTGTGGTGGTGGTGGTGGTGGTGGTGGTGGTGGTGGTGGTGGTGGTGGTGGTGGTGTGTGTGTTGTGTGTGTGTGTGTGTGTGTGTGTGTGTGTGTGTGTGTGTGTGTGTCTTTAAAAAAAAAATCTCTTTTATATCGAGGATAATGGAATAAGCACTCATGTGCTTTTTTGCAATCAGTCCCCGTGTGTGTGTGTGCAGTTTTTGTAAATTTTGTCGTCTGTTCCCATCGGCACACAATGGCCTACTCTTACGAAAAGCGGAACAGGATTTAACGTGTGCGCAAGATGTTCTGCGTGCGTTCGCACACAGGGCCTCGGTTTATAGTCTCATCTCATCTTCGGTTTACAGTCTTATGAGAAGGACTGTCTCTGTCTCTGTCTCTGTATCTCTCTGTCTCTGTCTCTCTCTCTCTCTCTCTGAGTGGCTTCCCTTGCTTGGCTACCAGCAAGACGTGGTTTCTAAAGTGAGAAAAGAAACTTCCTATTTTCTACCAGAAAAACCTCCAGTATGCCAGTGACAGGACTACCATCTTCTCTGGAGACAGTTTTGAACACCTTTCTGCAGGAAATGTCTCTGACATCGTATAAAATCGACGGCAGAGAGAATCAAACTGTGATAGTGTTGCGCCTGTCACCGGCCCACCGTCATCCTGCTACACACAGCCACGGTGACAGTGTTGGTAACAGTGTTGTTTACCGTAAGAAAGGGGCAGCGCAAATTGCTAGGGACAAAAAGAGAATGGAGACACATAAGGTCAGTATCAAAAATAAACAACATGGACATTCTGTCTCCCCTTCGGATTTGTTTCTCCCGACGCCCCCAAGTTTATTTTACAACACCGAAAATGAAATGGCCATGGACATATTCAAAGGTGACACGCCCACTGGCCCTCCTCGCTGCTGCGCTGCAAAATCCGCACGTGAAACACGGCAAGCCGTCTCCTCTCCGTCATGCATGCCTGATGTTGACCCCGTGTTAGTTACAGTGCAACCGCACGAATTGGCGTTTGAAGACTGGAGTCTCGACTCTGACACGGACAAGAATACTGACAATGAAGAAGTCATATCTGTGAGCAGTGACGCGCCAACAGTGCCGCCTGTGACACTGGCAGAGCACAGATCTACGGAAGATGTGACAGGGAACAGCAAGAGAGCGGAACCACTGGAAACGAATGCCGAAAGTGCGACTGCCATCGACAAAGCAGGAGGCGGCTCCACTGTGTCCGGCGAGGATCGCAGGGAATTGATGGAACTTCTGCAGCAATTTGCAGACACAATGAACAGGGGCTCTGAGTCATTGGAGAAAGCAAATGAAGACGGGAGGGCAGCTGAAGACAGGAATCTTCCCGACACGTCCAGTGACCATCCAGCAGTACAACCACATGGCTGATGCCGCTCTGTGACAGTTCCTCCGTCCCTGCTACGACATGGGTTATTACCAGTGACATCCACACAAACTATTGCAAACAAATACCGCGTTTCGGTTACCAATCGCGAAGAATCCTTGATATTGTACAGTTTGAAATTTTGTTGTATCTTTCGATTTCGGTCCCCTCCCCCATTTACCCATTTGTGAAAGGGTTGAAAAACCTAACACAATAAATCTTTGTCATTGTCATTGTCATTGTCATTCTCTCTCTCTCTCTCTCTCTCTCTCTCTCTCTCTCATCTCTCTCTCTCCTCTCTCTCTCTCTCTCTCCTCTCTCTCTCTCTCTCTCTCTCCTCTCGTGTGTGTGTGTGTGTGTGTGTGTGTGTGTGTGTGTGTGTGTGTGTGTGAAGTCGTGCCAAATCAAGTAAAAATAATCTTTATTGAGGATAAAAGTCCTAGTGGCACTGTCCAAGGAGGAAGAAAAAGAGGCAGACCAAAGAAGAGATGGGAGGTTAACATCAGCGAATGGACAGGCCTAGAACTCAACAAAATCCTGAGAAAGGCAGAACAGAGAGAGGAATGGAGGGAAACGGTTGTCAAATCTTCATGGGTGCCCCCACGGTCGCCAGACTAAGGGATAGATAGATAGATAGATAGATAGATGATAAAAGATTAGGTGTACACAACTTTTTTTCATTCTGACCTCACAAAAAACCGAGAACATTTAGCCTTCAAAAGACATTGTTAATCTATGCTGAAAAGAACAAAAATGAATAAGGAAAACTTTTTAAAATTAATTTTTTCTATAAATCCAGACATCACAATACAAGATAAAACAAAACCAAGACAGTACAACATAAGCTCAAGTCATTCAGAAAAAGTAATGAAAATTTTATGCAAAACAATAAGAGCAAGAATAACATTTTTTTTCCTTCTTTTATTTCAAGGGTAACGGAATGAGCTGTAAAATGCTTTTTTTTTTATTTTTTTTTTTTACATTAAGTCCCCATGTGTATGCAGTTTAGTAAATTTTGTCATCTGTTCCCACCGGCACACAATGGCCTACTCTTCTGAAAAGCGAAACGGGTTTTCATGTGTGTGCAAGTTGCTCTGATTGCGTTTGTATAATATTATGGGACTTCGGTTTACAGTCTTATTAGATGGACTCTGTGTGTGTGTGTGTGTGTGTGTGTGTGTGTGTGTATTATATGCTTACTAGTGTGAGACAGCTGATCACTTCTTATCTGCCTGTCAAGCACTGCTGAGCAGTCATTCGCAGCATCCACACACACACACACACACACCACGCACGCACGCACACCACACACACACACACACACACACACCAACTTGACACCCTCACCCGCACCCCCACAATTCTGCGGAGCTGATCGTAAGCCAAGCCCATAACACTACCTACTGATATAATTTACGTTGGAGACACAAAAGTCGACCTTGCAATTGTTTGCACTGTTCCGTACACAATTACTCATGTGAACATTTATTTATTTGTTTATTTATTTATTCTTTATATCGAGACTAACAGAATAACAATCATGTGCTTTTTTTATCCGTCCCCGTGTGCTCAGTTTAATATGTCATCTTCCCACCGCACACGATGCCTACTCTTACGAAAGCGGAAAGGATTAACGTAGTGCGCAAGATTCGCTGCGTTCCACACTGGCCTCGTTTAAGTCTATTGAAGACTTTTGGAGTGTGGAGACACGTAATGTTACTAGGAAAATTTCCTCGCCGACTCGTCCGTTAATCACGCAATGTTACCTATTCCGCCCTTGAACATTGGAGGATAAAGTACAGTTCTGATGTACTGAGCAGAGATTCTTCAGCGTCACCTAGGCGTACGGGCCTATCACGTACTCCCGCAGACAGTGGGGGCACTAACCTTACGAAGATTTTGCAACGTTAGGCCCTACACGACAGGGCCAAACTGAGATAGGCCTATATTGGTCACGGGTTCACGAGATAGGTACTTTTTGTGCTCCTTTACAGAGTCTACATGAACGTTAGACTGTGAGAGACAGGCTATGTTATTACGGTCTAACAGTTCACACCAGCTTATTCAAGTAGCCTTGGCGCGTCTGGTTTAGGGAGGGAATGAGATCAGTAAACAACCAGCTACAGAAACACACACATTGTGCACAGCATACACTGTTTTGAATGTTAATGGTAACCATGAGATTTTCTTGCCGCGCCAGCCTTTTTAGTATTCTGAGTAATTTATACTTTCCGTCATGTGCATTGTTTCCTGTTTTTGCAGTAGTTGTTTTATTATGCATAATACTTGCTTGATATTCTTGGATCAAAAATTTCACATTATGAATATCTCACTGTTCTCTCTCACCTCCTCTCTCTCTCTTCATCCTCCCCTCTCTCTCATCTCATGTTATTTGCATTGTTATGTTGTTGGTTTTTTTAATTGTTATTTTATATTTTATTGTGATTTGTTTTGTCTTTATCGAGTGCTTTTATACCTCATATTTATTGTTTTCCAGTTTTCTAAATAAATTTTTTATGTTAGTATCTTTTCATCTTGTGTCCTAAAGTGCAGTGTAAGCCATGCATCATATTCAATTCGCCATTTCTTTTGATCTCTCTCTCTCTCTCTCTTCTCTCTCTCTCTCTCTTCATCTCTCTCTCTCTCTCTCTCTCTCTCTCTCTCCTCTCTTTTTTTTTTTTTGTTTGTGTTGTGTTGGTTTTTTGTTTGTTTGTTGGTTGTTTTTTTTTTTTTTTGGTTTTGTTTTTGTTTTTTGTTTTTTTGCTAGATAGATGGATTGATGAAAAAAAGCAAATTTATTGCTTACTCAACGTACCATCTGGAAATAAAATTTTGATTTGATTTGATCTCTCTCTCTTTTATTTTCAGCATTGTCTTTAAAGATGAAGTTTGTTGAGAGGAATGAAAAATTTTAAAGGCATCATCGAAATAGCTTTTATCTTTAAGTCTAGTTTGCATCTTTGTAATAATTTTTTTTTACACTGTTAAACATTCATGAATATATTAGTTGTAGTTAGGGCTTTAGGGGTTTCCTGTGTTTGTGTCAAACTACAGATTTTAATGTTTTAACATGCTGTTTCAGTAGATCAGAATACCATCTTTTGTTGCACATGTAATGATAATCGATACTTAGCTTCAACTCCACTTATCTGAACTCAAATATTTGTTAAAATTATCCTGAAGATGAAAATTGCCGTACAACATCATAAATAAAACTTCTGTATCCAAACAGGGATTACAATTTACAATACAAAAAAAAAAAGGAAATGCAAGGAAGATTTGATATACTTTGACAGATAAGTGAAACTTTGTCCAGTCCTCGAAACTTTAGACAAACATTGGTACAAAGTTCATTTTTAACAAAATAAGTGACATTCCGAATAGTTTTACTGACGGATCTTTTACTGTGACATGTCCAGATCCTGTCAGCCATGTCGGAGCTGCTGAAAGTCGTGCAGGATTCCTGCCAACAGGCGATCGTGCTGTCAAGGATCTCAGTGCCAGAGCCCCTGGCACGAATCTTGACTCAAGCCCTGGCTGTTGGGGCCCTGACAGGGTTCCTTGCCTATCAGCTGGCGAAAAAGCGTTACCGCCTCCCCCCAGGCCCTTTGGCGCTGCCCCTGCTGGGTAACATCCTGCTGCTCCAGAGCAAGGAGCAGTTCTATGTCGTCCTGGACCGCTTGGCCAGAGAGAAGTACGGTCCTGTGGTCTCCATCTACTTGGGCCCCGTGCTGTGTGTCATGCTCAACGACGTGGAGTCCATCACCGAGGCTCTGGTGCACAAAGGTGAGTCTGCTCTGCTGTCCTGCAGCATGGACATCAGTCTAGGACCTTTTCCTTTATAAACAGAATCAAAGATTCAATACATGTTGCAAATGTATACGTGTATACATACAAATTTATAAAGCTTTTCATGCAGCATGGTTTTTATGGTTTCAATGGGTTCATTCTTATTCAGCTGTTCAAACTTTACAGTTATGTCATTGTCGCTAGGACATTCCTGAGCTTATTGTTACTTTAGGGGTCACCCAGAATAATATGTAACCTGTCTTGATACTCATCACACCTGAGAATCATGGTGAGACTTTCACTGGTACCTGTACACTGGATGAGAAATTTCTGTTTGCATACATGTACTGTATGGTTGTTTTCAAACACCTCACCATGTAGACATCCATACTCTTTCTTCTGGGGATTGCTTCTCCCTTAGTGCAATGGTGGACAGCACAGGTTTTTTGCTAAGGGCTTGTTATGGATGAAGACAGCATTTCAAAACATAACAGCATTGTGATGTAGGCCTTGGCACATTGTTCACATATTTATCAGTCTTTGACAAACCATCTGGCCTGAACCAGACTGCACTGTATGGGGGATTAGCTTTCTCTACTGTATCAAGCCATGCAGGGCACAAGCATTACAGCTTTTCTGGTCAGAATAGTTATGTCACTCGCTTATAGATAGTCCTGTCAGAAACCTTTAAGGTCCAAAATCCATTTACCCATCAAAACCTTTACAGTGGATCAGTGGTCCAAAGACAACATGATAAACACACTCACCTAGAAAGCCACAGGTTTGATGAGTATTTGAACCCAAACTTCTCTCAAACTACCAGGCCTTGAATGGTGGTCTGGGTGTTAGTCTTTCGGCTGAGATGATAAACTGACCCCCCCCCCCTAATTTAACATGCATGTAGCACACGTAAAAGAACATGTGGCAGCGAGAAAGTTGTCCTTAACAGAAAAAAGCCATACTCAAAGGGAAAATAATACATTATATGCAGCTTGGGGGAAAAAACACAGATGAGTATTTCAGCTACTCTTGTGACATTGTATTGTTAACTACCTTCACTAGTTTCAGTCATGGCAGATTCCTCTACTTGAAACTCGGGCTCCTCCTCCTGAAGAGTGCCTGTTGTCACAAGAGTAGCTTAATCTGGTGTGCTGTTTTGGTGTTTCTGTACAATTATACTTGCTATCTCACCTCTTCATAAAGTGTGGGCTGTGTATGACCCACAACATCCGCCCTGTCTAGACAAAATGACATAACAGTTTATTCTTTTTCTTTCTCAAGTACATCCACAAAAATCTAGAGACACAGGTAAAATAAGCTATTTGAAACACACTTAAGATTTCATTACAGTACTATCAATCAGTTTTAGAGATATAATGCTTTTATAGTGCCCCTGGGCACCGGGCAACCCATGAAGTCTGGTGAGGCTAAAGGTGATTGCTGCTAGAGTAACGTCTCTTGTTTGTCCCACAGGGGCAGACTATGCAAGTCTGGTGCAGGCTAAAGGTTGATTGCTGCTAGAGCAACGTCTCTTGTTTGTCCCACAGGGGCAGACTATGCAAGTCTGGTGCAGGCTAAAGGTGATTGCTGCTAGAGCAACGTCTCTTGTTTGTCCCACAGGGGCAGACTATGCAGGACGGCCCCATCTCTTCTCTGTCCACGCCATGGCGGAGGGGTCAAATGACATTGCATTTGCTGATTACTCTCCATCGTGGAAACTTCGCCGCAAGATTGCCCTGAAAGCCATCCGACAGTACATGACAGGACCTCACCTTGAGAAGGTTCTGCATGAGGTATGGCTCAAGTTGGGGACCGAATGGCGAAGGAACAGGGCCCCTTTGATCCTCACCCATACACCTCCACCCTCATGTTCCACATCATCAACTGCATCTCTTTTGGAGAAATCAACCCTACGATGATCCTAAACTCCAGGGACTCATTGCAGACTTTGATGCAGTGAATAAAGAAATTGGAAACGGATTTTTGGAAGATATCGTTCCCCTGCTGAAATACTGGCCGACCCAAAAATTTCACAAGATAATGGTCAGAATGCAGTCATTTTGGGACTACCTCGAGGAGGAAATCCAGAAGCATCGGCAGAGCTTTAAACCAGACAACGTACGTGACATGACAGACAGTGTCTTGCTGGCCCAGATGGAGGTGGCACGTGAGGAGAGTGCCGAGGACATGGCGATGTTCACCGATGTGCATGTGCGGCAGACCATATCCGATTTGTTTGGAGCTGGAGTGGATACGTCACGCATCACCTTAGACTGGGCCATGCTGTATCTGGCTGGTCACCCTGAGGTATTGGCCACACACACACACACATGCATGCATGCACATACACATTCACATGCATGCACGCATACACACACACACGCATGCACGCACACCTGCGTACATGCACACACACACGCGCGTGCACACACACACACACACACATGCACGCACATACTCACTCACTCACTCACACACACACACACACACACACACACACACACACACACACACACACACACACACACACACACACACACACACACACACACACACACACACAGAAGGGGGAGTAGAGACAGACAGACACAGAGACAGAAACATACAGACAATCTGCATACCATCCATGTTAGCTATAAAAGCATACACAATCTGCAGTTAGTGGAAAGGTGGGGGTCTGAATGAGGGCTTGCATTTTAGACAGAATTCAGGAAACAGAATCATGAATGACAAGTTCATATACTATAATTTATAATGAATGTAATGAAGGCTAAACTGATAAACCCAGAAGACCATTACAGAAACAAAAGAACATACCAGCATCAGCAGACCCTCCCTGTTGGCTGTGGCAAAACATTGCAAAGAATCTGGACCAGAAATATCCACAGGAAAATAGCAGAAATCTTAATAAGCCATACCTGTTACTTGAAAATATGAACATATTCACAAGATAAAACCACCTGGGAGACTACCAGACATTGTTTGCGAGGTAAAGGACCCACGAGTCTATAAAGCTGTTAGATAGAAGTCACAATTATGTCTGAAAAGCTTGCAGGTTAAGCATTTTGGCCCATGTTTTTGCCCATGTTTGTTTCTTAACCTCTGTTAAGAATTTTGTATTCATGATCGATATTTTGAGAGTGTATTCTGTGACATGATACAGGTGCAGAAGCGGGCACAGGCAGAGATCGATGCTGTTACGGGCACAGAGTTGCCTGGGGTGGGGCACCGTAGCCAGTTGCAGTACACTCAGGCCGTTCTGCAGGAAGTGATGCGGATGAATGCCGTGCTGCCATTGTCCATCCCGCACCAAACAGTGTGTGACACAACAGTTGGTGGATACGAAGTACCAAAGGTAAAGATTTTTTTTTTTTTCAGTGCAGTTTAGTTTTTGATGTGCCATTGAGAAGTGATATGTCCACTCTCTGACTTTTTGTTTTGTTTACAATTGATGATAAAAGCTCCATTAGTGGAGATAATAAAGTTAGGCTATAAAACAGGGGTGGTGGTGGTGGTGATTAAAGGCATCAAGATTTGTTTTTTTTAGAATAAGTTGTGGGTTTGAAGGCAGTCCTGGGATATTGTGGATTTTAGACTTTTTGGAAGCTGTTAATTTCTTTCAGGAATGGAGTTTTGAAAACTGATAGTAGGTGCATTGTTCGAGTGTGTGTGTGTGTGTGTGTGTTAGTGTGCGTGCGCACGCGCATGCATGCGTGCGTGCATGCGTGCATGCATGTGTTACAAATCTTTCCTGTTCTTACATGCATTTTTGTCGATGAGTTTGTGGAGGTTTTTGCCATGTTATCCTTGCTATCTCAGTTACCGCCACATTTCAAATCCTTTTTTTTTTCAATATCTTTTTCTTTTCATGTTGTTGTCATGCATGTTGATGTGAACATTTGTGTCTGCTCTATAAATCATACGTTCATTCAGTCATTCATTGCTGTGTTGTCATGGGTTACCTAGGACACCATGGTGATGATCAACCTGTGGGCAGTGACCCATGACCCCAAGGTGTGGGAGGATCCCCACACATTCAACCCAGACCGCTTCCTGGATCAACAAGGTCAGCTTTGTCTCTCTGGCTGTGTGTCTGTCTGTCTGTCTGTCTGTCTGTCTGTCTGTCTGTCTGTCTGACTGTCTGTCTGTCTGTCTGCCTGCCTGTCTGTCTGTCTGTCTGTCTGTCTCTCTTTGTGTTTTCTGTCTGTCTGACTGTCTGTCCATCCATCCATCCATCCATCCATCCATCCATCCATCCATCCATCCATCCATCCATCCATCCATCCATCCCCCTGTCTGTCTGTCTGTCTGTCTGTCTGTCTGTCTGTCTGTCTGTCTGTCTGTCTCTCTAAAAGTCCTTCGGATGAGACTTTAAACCGAGGCCCTGTGTGCGAACGCACGCAGAACATCTTGCGCACACGTTAAATCCTGTTCCGCTTTTCGTAAGAGTAGGCCATCGTGTGCCGGTGGGAACAGATGACATTTACAAAACTGCATACACATGGGGACTGGATGTAAAAAAGTACAAGAGTGCTTATCCCATTATCCTCGATATAAAAGAATAAATCAAATCAAATCAAATCAAATCAAATCTCTCTCTCTCTCTCTCTCTCTCTCTCTCTCTCTCTCTCTCTCTCTCTCTCTCTCTCTCTCTCTCTCTCTCTCTCTCTCTCTTAATTTCTTTCCTTCTTTGACGATTAATTTCTTTGTCAAGAAAAGTGAGACAAGCTTTAAAATAAATGATGAAGAATTTAGGTTTGGACTTTCAGATATTTTTGTCACATCCTTTCTGTTAACAAGCAGCACACTGATAGTGATTCTGTGTGTCTACTTGTCTGAACTGTGCGGGAAAGTTACACACAACACAATGTGTTTTATAACCCTTGTTTAATTAAAACTCTTAGTCTCATATAATGAACTGACACTATCAACTTCCTGTTCATGGAAGGATTTGGCCAAAATGAGTGGGTATGTTTAAAACACAATTTGTGTGGGTGGTGTTTCCATGTATTCTGTATGAAAACACTGCAATACCAAAAAAACGTTCTCCTAAGGTGTCTAGAGTGCTTGGACAGAGAGAAAAGGTTTCCTTTGGCCATACTCAGCTTAAAATAGTATGGCATGATGATATTGCACTTTCGAGTGGTTCATGAGTAGGATGTTATTGCGCTTTCAAGTGCATTATGAGACTAGAGACTTGCCAGTCAGCCTACTTCCCAGATAATAATTGTCATAATCAGCTCTTCATGCTTAGCCTTGTCTTGCTTAAAGTGGTATATCATCTAGCATGAATTTTTTCAACGTTTAGCATTATACTTGTTCAACCATTAACACTTTGTACCCCAAGGGTGCAGCTGCACTGCAGTCTCTGTGGACCAGCCCTGCAGCAGCTGAGTGCAGTGTGCACTGGGTCATCATAGTAAAATCCTCATATCTTTTTTGTTTGAAGCCCATTTCTTATGAAACTATGGCATTGTGTGGGTAAATGACTGCCCATTATATGCGTGCATAAAAATTTATATTGCATGAAAAAGAGTATGTTAATTATGGTGTCAAATTACGTAATTGCTCTGATTTTAAGTGGTGATCCCACTGATGGGCTTATGATTTTTACACAATGTATGCAACAAATACAACACAACAACAACAAAACTATACAAGAATCTCAAATAAACAGGGACAAACATAGGTACTATACAAGTTTTCTTCCAGCATGCATCAAATGTAATATAATCAAAGGGAACCACTGAACTGTAGACACGACACTGTCACAATAACGATCATGGAATATACAGATAACATTTCTTCCCTAGTCCAAGAAAGTTCCTGAACTTTTCTACACTACTTTATTCATATGTACAGAATGTTTGCACTTCACCAGGTGGCTTGTAGTTCATTTTCATGTAAACAGTTGGTGTTTATCGTAGGGGTACTCACAGTACCAAGGCCACGCCCCTCCCCAGTCACCCCCCCCCCCTTCCCACCCCTTTTAGCTGGCCTATCTCGCTCCTCGAGTGGCACACAGTGAGTATCACGAGACTCAAAGCTCTCATGATCTCTATCCAAAACACGATCTTTATCAGCAACGTAATAACTCGTTTAAAACTTCTGTTACTTCGTCAGCAGTGAAAGTATGATGTACCAAAGCCATACTACAAGCATATGACACGTAAAACAACAATAAACACAACAAAAACATGCTAAATTTATATGCAAATTAGCTGTGAACGATGTGCGACCAACGTGGCAGCTAAAGCTAACAAGCTAAAACGACCATGTGAGAATAGAACAGAATGGGAGGACGAAAGTGAAAGTACCTGCTGTGGTACGGATTATTCCGTACCCCGTCCAGGGGAGATGATCGCGTGGTACGGATTAATCCATACCCGGGGTAGAAAGTGTTAAGAATGAACTCTTTTGGAAATAAACCTGAGAAAGCTTTTTTCAGCAGCTTACTGTTGTTTTCTTTCAATATCCTAGACATGTTCTATGCTTAGAAATGTATTTGAAATACATTTTCAAGCCACCCTTTGTAAAACGTAGATAAGAAGCTATGGCATTAAAATCGTAACTTAATGGCTTTTGCACTGAATATGTTGTTGTAGTTGTTGTTGTGTTCCCCAGCTCAGCACTCTGGGGACCACCCAGAATGTGCACTCTGACTCACTCATCCCCTCTGGGAATCACTGTGAGATTGAAATTGCACACTGAATGGGAAGTTTGGGTGTATAACTGTTTTCAAGTACTTTGCCATATAGGCAGCCATACTTCGACTTCAGGGGAATTTTTCTCCTTTAAAGGAGAGTGCAGGTTGTTATGTTAAAAGCTTGTCTTGGCTGAAGGCAATCTCAACACAACATTTTACAACATAACAACATTTTAGTGTAGACTTTAGCAATTAGCTGACATCAATAACTGACACAGCTTTTGGCCTGGGCCAAACACTGACTATGAAACGATCAACACTGAAGAGCAGTAGCTCCCCAGAATAACTTCATTCTTTTTCATCTATCCAGTAGTCTAGTAATAGGATGTGAAGGCACCACTGAAGATTTTTCAACCAGCTTCCTCGACTCCTCTCACAGAGTTTACAGATTACTTGCACCAGTAAGCCTACAATCCCTTAGCCTGTCCTTCCTGCTTTTTTCTGTTCTTTTTTTTTTCTATTGTGATGGGGCGGTAAGTAGATTATCTCCCATGTGATCAGAGCACGACAATCGCAGCGTCCTGTTTCTATTTAGAGACACACCTGTGAATTGCCGATGCTCTGTTTCCTTGGGTAGTGGTCGAAAACCCTCCGTTGCACACATGTCGCCTTCATGGTGAAATGTATAGTATGTATGTAACCTCTTTTTAGAGGTCATATTCTAAACTGACTAACTGTGCCATGTTCCGGGGTTTGTGCAGAGATGGGACATCACACATGTCCACTAGCCTAGCGGTCGGAACATTGCACTGGCAATTTGATGACCCGGGTTCGAGTCCGGTCAAGGAGATTTTTCTCCTGGAGTCAACATCAGTGCTGACTCCACTCTCCCCAAAAGTCCTTCGGACGAAACTTTAAACCGAAGCCCCGTGTGCGAACGCATGCAGAACATCTTGCGCACACGTTAAATCCCGTTCCGCTTTTCGTAAGAGTAGGCCATTGTGTGCCGGTGGGAACAGATGACATTTACAAAACTGCATAATAAAAAAAGCACAAGAGTGCTTATTCCATTGTCCTTGATATAAAAGAATAAAAGAATAAATCTGTTACACTATTAAAATTCGCATGACTCAACAACTTGGATTCCTCTGAAGTCGGAGTATGGCTGCCTATATGATGAGGTACTTGAAAATAGTCATACACGCAAACTTCTCATTCAGTTTGCAATTTCAATCTCACAGTGATTCCCATGTGGGATTAGTGAGTCAGAGGGCATATTCTGGGTGACCCCCCAGAGTGTTAAGCTGGGGAACAACAACAACAACAGCAACTTGGATCTGTTTTCTGTCCAGGCAAGCTGAAGCCGACTCCTAAAGCCTGGGTGCCATTCTCTGCGGGACGCAGGATGTGTCTGGGGGAGAGCGTGGCCAGACCCGAACTGCTGCTGCTGCTGGCCTGTCTCCTCAAGCGCTTCAACCTCTCCCTGCCAGAGGGCGTGACCTTTGACCCTGCCTACCAGAAGGAGTCGATGATGATGCACGCGGCCGAACCTTACAAGATTGTCGTCTCTCAACGCTGAGTGTGTGGAGGCTTGTTGACGACATTCACTTCATGGTGTATTGAGTTGACTGATGGAGAGGCTGTGGTCGTGTTATGTGGAAGTATTGTATTGCTGTGATCTGCCCCCAGTCTTTAACAGTCTTCATTCATACCTTTACTTACTTACTTACTTACTTACTTACTTACTTACTTACTTACTTACTTACTTACTTACTTACTTACTTACTTACTTAATCCTCTTCACTCTGAGTGGAGCAAAAGGTGCCAACAAGTCTCCTCCAGCCATCTCTGTCTTGGGCAAGCCAGCCGATCTCATTCCATGTTTTGCCCATTATTTTCATTTCTTCTTCTATAGTTCTCCTCCATATACCTAACGGCCTGCCCCTCTTCCTTTTTCCAGGTGGTGCCCATCTGAGTGCAGCATGTGGATGTCAGGTCTTGTTCATCCTGAGGACATGGCCCAGCCACCTCCATCGTCTTTGTTTCACTTCTTCTATGATGTTGTTGATGCCAGTCCTTTTGCTCACTTCTCTATTGGTAACATGTTGTTCCCAGTGGATCTTGAGGATGCTGCGAAGACACCTTCTTTTGAAGCCTCATTCAGACCTTTACTAGTGCAGATTGCTCACTGGTTGTGATCAATGAATTCATAAACTTCAGACTTTTGTTTTTAAGTTCGTATGTGGTGAGAGAAAAGAAAAGATAGAATCAATCAAGAAACCTGTATATAATGAGACTTAAAAAAGTAATTGTTTTTTTGCTGTTTCTCTCTTCTGTGTTTGTTTGGAGCTGTCATTTCTATTGGTTTGGGAATAGTCTATCTCATTCCTGTTCCTCTAGTGTTCTCACGTGATATTTTATTCCTGTTCTCTGTTTGGGAACTTTTAACTTTCTGTTCTCTTTTTTTCCCCCATGATGATTTAGAGAGTACAGGTGGAGACATTCTTCTGTCTTGGAAATTTAGACAAGCGCCATAAAAGAATAGCTATGGCAGTAGATTTCTTATTAAAATGGTCAATATGTCATCCTAAGTTTGAACCTTGGCATGGCCTGGTAGATTTAAGGTTGAGGATTTTGACAGTCGTCCTGATCGATATCTTGGCTTACCTACCCTTGCCTTATTCCTGTCATTTATGCTAGCCTGCAGTAAGTTCTATCTATCTATCTATCTATCTATCTATCTATCTATCTATCTATCTATCTATCTATCTATCTATCTATCTATCTATCTATCTATCTATCTATCTATCTATCTATCCCTTAGTCTGGCGACCGTGGGGGCACCCCTGAAGACTTGACAACCAGTTCCCTCCATTCCTCTCTCTGTTCTGCCTTTCTCAAAGATTTGTTGAGTTGTAGGCCTGTCCATTCGCTGATGTTGTCCTCCCATCTCTTCCTTGGTCTGCCTCTTTTTCCTCCTCCTTGGACATTGCCTTGCAGTATTGTTTTTTGCAAGTCCTTTTGATCTTGTTACATGCGCGTGCGGGCATGCAATAAGTTGCAGAAAAAAAAGATTTTCTCCTGTAAGGGCATAGGTCTGACCATCTTATTATAGAATACAGCTGAATCTGCTGAACTTTGTTTTTTTTTTTTTTGAAGGTGTGGTGTAAAAAAGTTAAATAATTTACCTGCTGTACAGTCTTCTTAGGAAAACTGCTATTGGGAGAGACCGTTAACAGACTGTTGGTGTCAGTTGTAACAGTTGCCGTACCATTGATATTTTACCTTTTATGAGACAATGATATAAAATGGTTTTGTCTTGCCATTGTCTTTTGGTTGAAAGATAGCTCATCTCCTCATCATTGAGGGAGGAAGGGGGGGGGGGGGAGCATAGTGATTATCGTATTGGACTGTGTTGTTGTGGAGTGTATTGTATTATGCAGATTTTCATGACTGTGTTGAATTTGATGGGGTTATGTTTCTGGAAAGGAAGTGGTGCCAGACTAATGTTTTTTTCATGCTTTAACACGCTTGTCTCACACTCATGCCCACATACATAAAGGCACCTGTACAGCACTGGCAATTTTGTGTGTGTGTGTGTGTGTGTGTGTGTGTGTGTGTGTGTGTGTGTGTGTGTGTGTGTGTGAGTGTGTGTCTGTGTCTGTGTCTGTGTGTCTGTGTGAGTTTACCTTGTATTTTGTAACAAGAATATATATATATGGATATGTATGTATGTATGTATGTATATATATATATATATATATATATATATATATATATATATATATATATATATATATATATATATATATATATATTCTTATTTCTTATTCTTATATATGATTCTGTATATATATATCTCTTTGTGAATTTACCTTGTAACAAAAAAAAAAATATTATATATATATATATATATATATATATATCATTTTAATTGTCAGTCCCCGTCTCTTGCTGGATTGAAAGACTGTGATGGAGTTGACAGCTGGCAGATGATAATCAATCTTAGGCCTCTGCTGCACAGCGTTATTTTACTGGTAATCATCTTGGCAGCATCAGGTGAGGGTTCAGTTGATTTCTGTTATAAAGATGGATTATTACAGACACAGAAAGACCACATTGTGGCATACTCCATCCCACGTGTATTTTACTTTGGTTTATACTTTTTATTTGAGTTTTGTATTGTCTTGTTATGGAATATGGACTGTATATATTCTTTTTGTATTATTGAACAAGCATCTTAATCAGTAAAATGTATTTATGCTATAAAGTGTTCAACATAAAAATACTTCTCATGGTTTTGAGTTTGTAGGCTCATTGTTGTGATTCATTTATTTGTCTGATTTGTACTCTTTTTTTCACTAGCTCTATGTTTACAATTTTCTTTTATAGTCAATATTCAAACTAAAATATTTTGGAATTTCTATACATGAGAGGGTCAGAATCTTTGAGCTGGAATCAACAGCCTGCTGTTACCGGGATATTCTTTTGTTGCACAATCACAGGTGATTGCATAGTTCTGATTTCAATATTGCTCAGACATCACACTTGTCAAACAGATAGATGTTGTCAGAGGTGAGTGGATTGGGCCACAGGTCTGCTGACAGGTCCAGAAGTTTATTTCTTTTTTAAAAAACAATTCCTTTATATCAAGGATAATGGAATAAGCACTGGTGTGCTTTTTACATCCAGTCCCGTGTGTAAGGAATTTTGTCAGTTTTGTCATCCGTTCCCATCGGCACATGATGGCCTACTCTTTCGAAAAGTGGAACAGGTTTTAATGTGTGCAAGATCTTCTGCGTACGTTCGCACATAGGGCCTCGGTTTATAGTCTCATCCGAAAGACTTTTGGGGAGAGTGGAGTCAGCACTGAAGTTAACTCCGGGGGAAACGGGGTCATCAGATCGCGAGCACAATGTTCTAACCACTAGGCTATCTGGTCAAAGTTCCAGGTGATGGGTTCAAGTCTTGGTAGTACTCTGTGGATCAAGAGTGGGAATGCTTATCACCTTTCAAGTCAGTCTATGTACCAATCTGTCAGCACTTTACTCCCTTTCATCTGTACACAAGTGAGCAGTAGAGAGCCCATGGTTTATGTCACTTTTCGGTGAATAGAGCGGAAACACCAGAAATACCCAGCATGTACTCACTCAACTTTTGATGAAAAAGTTGAGTTACACTGCTGGTCAAGCATCTACTGAGTGCATGTTCTCAGAAGTCAGAAGATGGCTGCCTATGTGGAGAGGTACTTGAAAAAAGCAGTCATACGGGCAAACTTCTTATCTGGTGTACTTCCTATCTCACAGCGATTCCCAGGTGGGATGAATGAGTCAAGAGCGCATATTCTGGGTGACCTCCAGGGTGTTAAGTTGGGTAATGTGCAACAACATCAACTGATGGCATGAATTGTTCTAGAAGAGAAGAGATTGATTGAACAATCTTTATCATGAAGGATGAAAGATGAGTACTGATATATTTTTGTCCAGCTAGCCCTTGCCCTAAATAGGGATATAATTAATAATCACAACTTAAAAATTTCAAGTAAACATGAAAAAAAAGTGTGTGTGTGTGTATGTGTGTGTGTGTGTGTGTGTGTGTGTGTGTGTGTGTGTGTGTGTGTGTGTGTGTGTGGTGAGTGTGTGAGTAGTGAGTGAGTGATGGTGAGTGAGAGAGAGAGAGAGAGAGAGAGAGAGAGTATAATGTAATAAATATATGTAAAATATATATATATATTAATTATATATATATATATATATATATATTTATATATATATTCAATTGTCAATCTAAATCTGGCATCAACAAAATTGAGTCAAGAGAAGAGGATACTTATCACAGACCAGAATAACACACCTGGCCAAAGTAAGAGTAGAGAGTATAAAAATTAATAGCTTGGTTTTCTACGGGGTCTTGACACAGCAAGATCGCCATGTCACATCATCAAGGTGAGATGTCCACAGGGTGTTAATAAATGTTAATACACCGCAGGTCCATCATTTTGACGGGCCCTGTACTGCTGCTGGGTCACTTTGGTGGTGTTCAGTGGGCCTGTTCTGAGCCAACATAATCTGGATACCACCTACTAAGCCCCTTACTGATGACAATAATGGCTCAATCGCAGAACCAGACTTGATGAGACACCCACCTGTGGCAGTGGCAACCACAACATCCCCCTAAAGGCCTTCATTGAACTTCCATCACCAATGGTTTTGACATCAACTCACCACAGGCACAAAATGTATGAAAGAAACGAAACTGAGGTCACCATGAGATCAGAACAACAGGGCCTTCCAATCAGAAACACCTTTCTTTTATTGCCTAATGATCGGTTATGAAGAGGATGATAGTTTTTTTCCTGTCATATTATCATTCTCATAATGTCCTGCCCTGCTGTCTCCATGCCACTCATTACAATATTTCCACCCCAGCCATATCTATTTTGTTATTTTGGACCACTTCATGTCACAGCAGATTTCTCAGCGTTTAAATTTGGGGTGCTCTCCCTGGTGAGAGCGTGTCGCCACAAGTGCAGCACCTACCCATTTATTTTTTTTCCTGTCTGCAACTGTATTTGTTTCCCTATCTGAGTGGCTTTTTTCTGCAGAATTTTGCCAGGGACAAACCCATTGTAGCCGTGGGTTTTTTTACATGCGCTAAATAATGATGTGTAACACACGGGACCTCAGTTTATATCGTCTCATCAGAAAGACTAGCACCCAGACCTCCGCGCATGGTCTAATGGATGGGGGAAAAGTTTTGGGCCCAAACGGGATTTTGAACCACCGCATATTCCGACCCGGACTTTTCGCTTTCTATGCAAGGCGCGTTACCTCCTAGACCACCGATTATCATGCAGCAACTGCCGGGCCAAAGTCCACATACAGCCTATGATTGTCAAGCCACTGTAGGGCCACCAGCCAGAGAGGCTCTGCATTGCCGCTGGGTCACTTTGGTGGTGGTCACTATAAGCAAGACACCACCTACAAACCAAAAATTAAAACCTCGCCACCACCACCACCGATTACACCCCCCCCCCCACCCCCACTGGCAACAAAAATAAGTTGCAGAGCCATACTGACTGAGACAGCCACAAACAAAAAACCCCAAAACTAGCAGTAAAACCACCCTGTCAAGAATGAAGTAGCAAGAGATCAATTAAAAAAAAAAATTTATACTTAGTTTAATAGGTAAATGTCTCCAAATATATACTTGCCGAAATATCATAGGGAAAAACGGGGTAAGCATTGCAAATATATATGGAAAAAGGGTAAGCATTGCAATATGATATGATGATTATTTCTGATAACTAGACTTCACAGTAACAAGATCCCGTCATGTATACCATGCACATGAGCTACATATCCTTAGCCTACACCCCCCCTCCCCCTTCCCAAACACAGGCATGAGCAAGTGTAGATTCTAGCCATCTGCCCCTGTGATATAGTGAATGTGCAGTAAAAAAAAAAAAAAAAAAAAAAAAAAAAAAAAAAAAAAAGTGGGTGAAAGACAGGCCATGTGCAGAAGCTGTAGGCCCTATAACAGACAAGTGCTTCCAAAGAATCATGAGAAATGATAAAATTAATGTGGCTGATAGGCATCACGTTGTTGTCAAGTGCCATGGACTTCTACCACAGGAAAACACTGTGGATCGTCAAGAGCCAAACTAAAACTCAGAAAACTTTATTTCATGATCAATCTGATCAATCCTAGCACCTAGTTCATCATAGTTCATCATTTTCACCTAAACTGGTTGACACATAGACTATGCGTGCACGTGTGCGTTCGCACGCCCGTGTGCGTGTGTTTATGTGATACTATGAGATAGTAATGTTTCTAAAACTAAAGACCTTCCTATTGATTTCAGAAGATCGGAGCACACTTCTGAGAATACCATCATCCATAGTGAAGAAGTTGAAAACGTTTTGAAATACAAATATCCGGGAACTGTTTTTGACCACAAGCTAAATTGGGATGCTAACACTGACGCCATTGTCAAAAAGGGGCAACAACGTGTGTATTTTCTGAGGAAGCTCAACTCATTTTTTGTCGACAAAAAGATTCTTTGTTCTACAAGTCTTATATAGAGAGCGTTTTAAGTTTTGCTTTCATTTGCTGGTACAATAACCTTAGCATTAAGAACAAGAATGGTCTTCAGAGAATTGTGAGAATCTGCTCTAAAATTATCGGAGAAGAACAAAGAGACCTCAGGTCGTTTTGTAATCAGCAGCTTGTACGTAAAGCAAGAGCCATTTTGGCCGATTCCTCCCACGCTCTGTTTTCAGACTTTCAATTGTTGCCTTCAGGACGTCGTTTTCAATGCCACAACAGCAAAACAAACAGAAAAAGGAATTCCTTTGTGCCAGTAGCTATCCGAGTTCTAAACTCATAATAACACTGACTGAGGTTGTTTGTTTTTGTTTTTGTTTGTTTGTTTGCTCTTTTGTGTGTGTGTGTGTGTGTGTGTGTGTGTGTGTGTGTGTGTGTGTGTGTGTGTGGTGTGTGTGTGTAAGCTTCTCTGAATTACTTACCTGCCACTGTTATGTATGTAGCCAATGCATACAGGGGTGCACATACATGCATATGTAGCCATAAAATAAGTATGTCTTATTTTTGGCTTTGTTGATTTTCTTTAAATTGCTTGTAAATTCACATGTCTTTTTACCAATTATGTGCGTGTGGGGGGGGGGGGGGGGGGGGGGGGGGGGGGGGGGGTGAGGTGGGGGTGGAGGTGGGGGGGGGGGGGGGGGTGTGTGTGTGTATGTGGTGGAGTGTGGGTGGGGGGGGGTGGTGTGGATTGTATGGGGAGGGGGGGAGCCTGTGTGTGTGTGTGTGTGTGTGTGTGTGTGTGTGTGTGTGTGTGTGCGTGTGCGTGCATGCATGCATATGTGCGGGTGTGAACACGTGCGTATAATGTGTAAATAATGGTGATCATATGTCTTTTCTAGTCAATGGTTTTTAAGAATATTGTATCTAAACATTGGTGTGTGTGTATGCGTGTGTTTGCGTGTGTGCAAGCGCGCCGCGCGTAGAGTGTGAGTGTTTGTGACATTTTATTTGTAGTTATATAATGTTTGAACAAATAAGAAATGTAGCTCCTTCGTGTGTTTGACTATGATTTGTATCAATATGCCTGTCAGTATTGTAATTGCCCTTCAGGGATGATTAAAGTGTTTTGGACTTGACTTGACTTGACTTGACTCGTAAGACTCTCTCTCTCTCTCTCTCTCTCCTCTCTCTCTCTCTTCTCTCTCTCTCTCTCTCTCTCTCTCTCTCTCTCTCTCTCTCTCTCTCTCTCTCTCTCTCTCTCTCTCTCTTCTCTCTCTCTCTCTCTCTCTCTCTCTTGTCTGTGTGTGTGTGTGTGTGTGTGTGTGTGTGTGTGTGTGTGTGTGTGTGTGTGTAATTTTTTTTATTCCTAGGATAGGCTACTGGAATAAGCATTAAACATTTTTAAAAACTCCCAAAGAGCAGCACAGGTTTTCACGTGTGTGCAAGACGTTCTGTGTGACCTCGGTTTAAAATCGCATTGTGTGTGTGTGTGTGTGTGTGGATATGTGCGCGTGCATGCGTGCACATGCGTAGGGAGAGAAGGGAGTAGAGGGAGGTGGGAGTGTACAGGTATGTTCACATGTGTATGGGCATACGTATGTAGAGTTTGTGTATAATAAAAATCGGTGCTTCAAAATCTCGCAGCACCTTGTCATATAGAATTGAATGTTTACATCGGAAACTCCATTAATTTCAAGTATTTTGCTTTTCTGTTTCCAATGACTGATGATTGTGTGCTACTACTACTCGTTGCAGATAAGTGATGTTTGCGTCTTACAAGTTTTTATTAGTGTTTGTTTTGAATGTTTTTATCGTCTAGTCCTCAGGAGTGCTGCACCTGCCAGAATTTACCTCTAGGCCTATGAGGTAAAAAAAATTTCCCGTCGCTCGCGCGACAGCCGCAATCCTCAACAGGTTTAGGCCAATCAAGCGCAACCCGTGTAGGGACGATAATCTGTCACGATGGCGGCTGGACGCGTGTTGATCTATGGTGGCAAAGGCGCTCTGGGCTCTGTCTGTGTTAAACTTTTCAAATCTAAGAATTACGTAAGTGTTGCTGTGTGCTGTTCATATGCTTGTACCAAAAAGTTTTAGATGTCGTGCACTTTTGCAAACTTTTCCGAAAACCTTGACCGCAAAATGATGCGGGCGTCTGCGGAAAACAAGGTGAAACGATAGTCGTCGATTTTCTCACTGTTCCAGTTGTTTAAGTGCTCTTTGCAACATAGGCACTGATGAATATAGGCAGAAAAAAATTGGGTGTATCTAAACTTGTGCCAGGGTTTCACTATGCCTAACTTATGTTACTGGAACTGGCGTCGCCCCCATTCACCCCCCCCCCCCCCGCCCCCCCTCCCACGTGTTTCACCCAGCCGGCAAACAGAATCTTTTTTGTTTTGTTTTTGTTTTTTTAAAAATACAACATGCGCTTTGATAGCCTAGGCCTACCACTAACGTTTAATGCACTGCAGGCAGTCAGTGCCCCCCAACTCCCCCCTCTCTTTCTCAGTTTCAATCTGCCCTTGGCCTCATCTGTGCTACACCAAGACCTTGGCAATCTCCCTTTCCATCAGGCTGTTTACTGGCCTGTATTACCTATGCCCCCTATAGCCTTACCCCAAAGTCACCAAGTTAGCACATTGACAGGTAGCATGTTGCCTAAAGCTGACATGTTGTTAACAATACATCGTATCAAGGAAAAACAAAAAAAAAATATGGGCTGCAAGCATCCTTTTGTTATCACACATACCTTCTACAGCATAATAATGTTCACAACAACAGTTGATAATCAAATTCATTGACCACTAGACATGTCAGTCTTCAAGCATTATATCAAAGACTGCCACAGATGCAAAAACACTCAGTGCAAGACACTTAGTAGTACAAAACAGATTCGACCACCACGATTAGACATCAGGACAGACATTCTCATAGCCCAGCATTTCATTTTCAACAGCACTCACCACTCACCAGCAGATCTTGCATCCAATGCTACAGAAAAATGTCGATCAATCTACCACAAACAGGTAAACATGGAAAAGTACTAGCAGCACAAACTCTGAACCAACTGTATGGAAGGATTAATAACAATATAGATGTATGGAATTAACCAAAGAAAACCACAACTTGCAAGCACCCTCTGCACCACTGAAAAAATTGTGTATGGAAAATGTAGACCTGTGTAATTGTGTGTGTCACTGTGGTGTGTGTGTGTGTGTGTGTGTGTGGTGTGTGTGTGTGTGTGTGTTGTGCATGCTGTGTATGTCATGTGCACAACATAATTAAAGATGTGTATACATGTTTGTGATACATGTGCACAACATGTGTGTGTTGAGTGTGTGTCCTTGTGTGTGCACATCTGTGTATTTATGTGTGTATTTAATTTTTATAATTGTGTGTGTGCTTGCATGTGTGTGCTTTTGTGTGTGTTTGTGATCTTGCGCAGGCATTATGCGTTGTGATTGTGTGTGTGTGTGATGTGTGTGTGCTGTGTGTGTGTGGTGTGGTGTGTGCGTGTGTGTGTGTGTGTGTGTGTGTGCGTGCGTGCGCGCGCACATGGGTGTGTGTGTGTGTGAGAGGGAGAAAGACAAAGATAATGGTAGCAATGTGTATGTGTGAAGTTGTGTGTATGTGCATGTACACATTTTCTGTACCCTGAATTCAGCCATTCTTCTTCCTAACTATGAATGTACTGTCACATTCCATCTTGTTGTGTCGACAGTGGGTGGCATCCATAGATCTGGCCCCCAATGAGGATGCAGATGCCAACATCATCGTCAAACCAGCGGAGTCGTGGACTGACCAGGAACAGGACGTGTCGGTACGCGTGGGGGAGACTCTGGGTGACGACAAGGTGGATGCCATCTTGTGTGTGGCAGGTGGCTGGGCAGGAGGGAATGCTGCTTCCAAAGGTAAGCTGAAAGTGAAAGGATGCTCACACAGCAAGAGGTGAGAGAAAGCACGTTTGCTGAAAGAACAAAGTCTGAAAAAAAAAAAGAGTCACAGGTCTGGCTTGTTAAGATTTTTTACCTTTTTTTTTTCCTGTAGAGTTTTTGGGCGTTTAACTGAAAGAACAAAGTCTGTAACTTGTCTCAGTGTCTGAGAAATGCGTAGATGGTGATGTTTAACCTCCATTTTAGTGTTTAAATGTATGCAATATTCACCCACTCACTTATTATGTACGTGTGTATGCGTGCGCACACGCTTGCGCGCACAGGCACAGAACACACACACACACACCACACACTCACACACACATTCACACCACACACTCACACACACACACACACACACACACACACACACACACACACACACACACACACACACACACACACACACTTTCTCTTTCCTAATGCTCTTTTGTCTCCCTCTCTTTTATTTTACTCTCACTCACTCACTCACTCACTCTCTCACTGTGTATGTGTGTGTGTGTGTGTGTGTGTGTGTGTGTGTGTGTGTGTTAATGTGTGTGTGTGTGTGTGTGGTGTGTGTTAATGTGTTGTGTGTGTGTGTGCGTGTTGTGAGGAGGAGAGAGAGAGAGAGTGAGGAGAGGAGAGAGAGTGTGAGGAGAGAGGAGAGAGAGAGAGAGAGAGAGAGAGAGCAAGAGCAGTATTTTTCAAAATGTTTGATATATATATGTTTCAACACAAACTGGCCCATAACAATGGTAAAGATGACATTTTATTTCAGACCTGATCAAGAGCGCAGACAACATGTGGAAGCAGAGTGTGTGGACCTCGGTCATCGCTTCAGGCCTGGCTGCCCGGCACCTGAAAAATGGGGGAGTTCTCACGCTGCCCGGGGCACAGCCATCCCTGGGAGGCACCAGTGGTGAGTGACATTGGTTGTTTAATTACATTTTTTTTTATGCCACTTTCTGTCACAGCAGATTTCTCTGCGTGAAATTCGGGCTGCTCTTCCCAGGGAGAGCGCGTCACTACAAGTGCAGCACATACTGATTTTTTTTTCTTTTTCCTGTCTGGAATTGTATTCGTTTCCCTATCAGAGTGGCTTTTTTCTACATAATTTTGCCAGGGACAACCCTCTTGTTGCCATGGGTTCTTTTACGTGTGCTAAATAATGATGTGTAACATACAGGACCTACCCAGACCACCACTTATGATCTAGTGGATGGGGGAAAAGTTTTGGATTCGAACCACCGCACACTCCGACCCAGACTTTTCGCTCTCTAGACAGGCGCGTTTGTTGGGATAGCTGAGGGGATGGGATAGCCCAGTGGTCAGAGCACTCACTTTCCCCCAGACAAGGTTAAGCAGCATCGAGCATGGTTACCAATTGGATGGGTGACCATTTGCGCGCCTTGATTTCAGTACAGTTCCCCCAGTTCATCCAGCTGTAAATGGCTACCTGCCCTCTTTAGGGTCAGGGAAGGTAAAGCAGCGAGGGAGAGGAGATGGGCGCCACCCTCAATATGCTGGCCCCTAGAGAAGCTGAGGTTTTTGATGCCTCGCTTCCCTACGACCACATAGGTTATGGGACACCTTTACCTTTTTACCTTTTAACTGTGTGTGACATATTGCAGGTTTCTGCTCTGTATTGATCTTGTGTTATGAGAAATGCAGGTGTTCAAAATATCCTTCATGAATAAGAATGTGTCATGAGTGAAAAAAAAATGTTGAAAGCGTTGAGAGTCATAATGGTGAAAATAGAACAAGTATGTATAGGAGGTATGATAGAGAATCAGGCAGGAAATATTTGTGCACATAATCTCTGTACCTAAATAGTATCAAACTTAATTGGCTGCAGTTGGTTTTTAAAGTGATCCAGTCAGTAAAAACTAAAAGAAAAATCTTTCGTCTGTCAATGGGACTGATTGGTAAGGATTTTATTTGAGTGTATAAAATTGGTAGGCTGCATAAATGCTTTATGGATATGATGTGTGGTCTTGAAATGATGAAATGAATGATCTTGAAATGGCTTATTTATTTATTATTTATTTATTTATTTATTTATTTATTTATTTGTTGATTCTTTTATATCTTGGATTATGGAATAAGCACTCATGTACTTTTTTACATTCAGTCCCTGTGTGTATGCAGTTTTGTCAATTTTGTCATCCATTCCTACTTGCACACAATGGCTCACTCTTTTGAAAAGCAGAACAGGATTTAACGTGAGCGCAAGATTTTCTGCGTGCGTTCACACACGGGTCCTCGGTTTCTAGTCTCATCAAACAACTTTTTGGGGGAGTGGAGTGTACACTGATGTTAACTCCAGGGGGAAAATTCCCCTGAAACAGGATTCGAACCCGGGTTGTCAGATAGCGAGCACAATGTTCTGACCACTAGGCTATACCATCCCATGATTTAACGTGTGTGTAAGATGTTCTGCATGCATTAACACACAGGGTCTTGGTTTATAGTCCCATCCAAACGACTTTTTTGGGAGAGTGGAGTCTGCACTGATGTCAACTCCAGGAGAAAAATTCCATTCAAACGGGATTCGAACCCGGGTCATCAGATTGCAAGCGCAATGTTCTAACCACTAGGTGTTCTATCCTGTCCCCAGGTTGGTGTGCTGTGATCTAAACTGATGCTGCTGGGAAGGGTGAAGCCACTGGTGGCTAATAGTATAAATTTCATATGTCAGTGGGACTGATAGGTCCTTCAGGATTGATTTCATTTGAGTATATAAAACAGATAGGCTGCATAAATGGAAGTGATTTATTTTTGTTCACTCTTTATTTATTCTTTTTATAAAAATAATGAATAATGGGTGATGCGTGCTGTGTGTGTAGGTATGATTGGCTATGGACTGGCCAAGGCGGCAGTACATCAGCTGGTGAAATCTCTGGGGCAGGAGAGCAGTGGAATGCCGCCTGACAGTATCGCCGTTGCCATTTTACCGTGAGCTCACTTCTGTGCTTAATTTAATTAACACACTTTTTGCTTGCATGGTTGCTGAAGAATATGAGTGTGTGTGTGTGTGTGTGTGTGTGGTGTGTTTTGTGTGTGTGTGTGTGTGTGTGTGTGTGTGTGTGTGTGTGTGTGTGTGTGTGTGTGTGTGTGTGTGTGTGGTGTGGTGTGGTGTGGGTGTGGTGTGGTGTGGTGTGTGTGTGTGTGTGTGTGTGTGTGTGTGGTGTGTGTGTGTGGTGTGGTGTGGTGTGGTGTGGTGTGGTGTGGTGTGGTGTGGTGTGTGTGTGTGTGTGTGTGTGTGTGTGGTGTGTGTGTGTGTGTGTTGTATGTGTGTGTGTATGGGTGTGGTGTGTGTGTGTTGAGTGTGTGTGTGTTGTGTGTGTGGTGTGGTGTGGTGTGGTGTGTGGTGTGTGTGTGTTGTTGTGTTGTATGTGTATGTGTGTGCAAGCTCGCAATTTTGAGAATTTTGAATGTTCTTTGCCATAAATAGATGTCATAACAACAATCTGTCCTCATTCCTGAAGGTGGAAGAATGTTGCACTGTGTCCTTAGGTCAGAGAAACTTTTGTTTAAGATATGATTGAAATTGCAAGGGGAGAGAGAGCAGCCCAAATTTCACGCAGATGAATCTGCTGTGACATAAAGTGGTATAAAATAAAAAATAAAATTAAAAAAACTAAGGGTAAAGGTTCAAACGTTTTATCAGCATCATTTGACTTTGCCTTCAAAATTGGGGTTGGAACTTTTTTTTTCATTTGCAGTGTGACCCTGGACACTCCCATGAACCGCAAGTGGATGGCTCAGGCAGACTTCACTACCTGGACTCCTTTGGAGTTTGTGGCTGAGTAAGTTTGGGCTTTTTTTGTGTTGTGAGGGCTGGGGTAGGGTTTTGGGGGTGGGGGTGGGGGAATGGTACGATGGTGTATTTTTTGGTGACTGATATTTCTTTTGTTGTTGGTGTGGCTGTTTTCTTCTGTGTGTGTGTGTGTGTGTGTGTGTGTGTGTGTGTGTGTGTGTGTGTGTGTGTGTGTGTGTGTGTTTTTTAAAGTGTCTTGTGTCTTGATACTTTTTCACATACACATACACAAACACAAACACACACACTCTCACACACACACACACACACACACACACCACACACACACACACACACACACACAACACACACACATACACACACACACACACACACACACACACACACACACACAACACACACACGCATGCACACACACGCATGCACACATGCACGCCCTGTGCATGCATACACACAAAGATTCTTTGACATAAATGTGTCCAGAATATTTTTTTCAGGAAGGTTATAGTGTCATGGTCATTGTTTATCAATCTTTATTCATTAGTGCTCTCTTTTTCATAATGATAATTTTATATTGTTTTATATATTTTTGTCCTCATGTTTGGTATCATCTATTAATATTTTAATCATGTCTTTATCTGAGCTCTCTTCATTCAAATGATATCATGTCTTATCTGAGCATCTCTTCATTCAAATATATCATGTCTTTACTGAGCATCTCTTCATTCAAATATAACTTTCATGTCTTTATCGAGCCTCTCTTCATTCAAATCATATACTTTTCATGTCTTTATCTGAGCATCTCTTCATTCAAATTATAACTTTCATGTCTTTATCGAGCTCTCTTCTTTCAAATTGATAATCATGTCTTATCTGAGCATCTTTTCAAATTATAATTATCATGTCTTTATCTGAGCATCTCTTCAAATTATAATTTTTCATGTCTTATTCTGAGCATCTTCTTCAAATTATATTATCATGTCTTCATCTGAGCATCTCTTCAAATTATAATTATCATGTCTTTATCTGAGCATCTCTTCAAATTATAATTATCATGTCTTCATCTGAGCATCTCTTCAAATTATAATTATCATGTCTTCATCTGAGCATCTCTTCAAATTATAATTATCATGTCTTCATCTGAGCATCTCTTCAAATTATAATTATCATGTCTTCATCTGAGCATCTCTTCAAATTATAATTATCATGTCTTCATCTGAGCATCTCTTCAAATTATAATTATCATGTCTTTATCTGAGCATCTCAAAAGCGCTTTGATTTGTTTTTGCAAGATAGAGCGCTATATAAATTCCATGTATTATTATTATTGATCTTATTATCATCATCATCATATATTATCATCATCATCATCACATCATCAAGTATTAGTATTATTAGTATTATTAGTATCATTATTATCATTATTATTATTATTATTATTATTATATTATTATTATTATTATTATTATTATTATTAATTATTATTATATTATTATTATTATTATATCATCACATTATCAATTATTATTAATTATTATTATTATTATTACCATCATCATCATCATCATTATGATTATCATCATCATCATCATCTCTTCCAATTGGTGCCATGATTGTGCCCGGCTGTGCAGACTGTTTGCCAAGTGGACGAAGGGTGTGGAGCGGCCGGCCTCAGGCAGTCTGATTCAGCTGATCACCAAAGACAGCAAGACAGAGCTGGTGCCCGCTCCCTAGGGGCCTGCTTCCCCTCCTACCCCTGCTGACCCTTCTTCCCATGCCTGGCCTTGCCTTGCCTTGCCTTGCCTTGTCTTGCCTTGCCCTTTTGGTGGTGTTGTTTTTTCTGAAAATGTTTGTTTTTGTTCTGTTGGTGGATGGAGATTATACCGAGGCTTTTTTGTACTGTACTTGAATTTTTTTTTGTTTTTTGGATGAAGTTTTATTGGTGTATTTCTAATATTGAAGCTATAATTCTTGCCCTGTATTTTATGGTGTTTTGTTTTTTTTCCCTTGTTTGTTGGGTGGAAATTGTAGATGGTATATATTCCTTGGTGGATGAATTTATGGTGGGTTGTTTGTTGTTGTTGTTGTTGTTATCTCGTTAATCGTGTGTGGTTTTGTGGGTGTGAAAATGGATCTCGCTCTCTAAAACATTTGAGCTCGTTCCTTGTGAAAGGCTGAATATTGTTAATTATTTAAACAAGATTTGCCATTTATGTGATGTATGCAAAACTTGTTTGTAAAGAAATCATGCTCGCTTAAATCCAGTGAAAGACTTCTTTTAGAAATGAGTTTTCAGAGATCAGGAAAGTGATTTAGATGCCAAAGACTTGTCTTGAAAAAAAAAATCAAAAGGGATAGCTCATCAGTCAAAATTGCTTTTTATCAAAGAATTCCTTGTGATTTCTGACCAAAAAAAGGTGTAAATGTACATATTTCCTTTATGTTTTTGAAAGAAAACTCGCATGACATAAATACCACACAGAATCTTCTAGTTCTAGTATTCATTTCTTTTATTTGATTTGAGCAGCAAATTAAAAAAGCCCAAGATGTCCTGCAGCACTTGCTATTTTTTTTTTCCTGCTGAGAACGGAAATAATATCCTAGAGTTGTGTACTTTTGGTTTGATTTTAAGCTACAAAGGAAAAAGGACAAGAAAGAAAAAAAACGAAGACATCTATTCCCACTTCATCACAGATGACACCTTTTTTTTTTCAAAGTAAAAAAGCATAATTAGCCAATCTAGTATTTTCATTGGAGTTAGCTGTATCTCTTATGGCTTTTCCCCCTGATTCAAGTAAACTGAAAATGGAGATTTTGCCAGTCTCTAAATAGTGTGATGAATTTTTTGGATCAATGATTGATTTAATATTGGAGTGTTTCATTGGGTTCATGATTTTTTAAATATTTTTTTTTATTGGATTGGATCATGCTCAAAGCCTTGTCTAGTGTTCTGATGCCTTTATATTCTGATATTCAGAGCTGCTGTGTAGAAGATCACATGTATTGTTAATACTAACAGGTATGACTAAGATATATATTTGTTTCTTTTTTTTTTTTTGATACAGGTTTATGAGTTGCTCATCTTGAGTGATTTACAATGATCGCTAGTCGAGATCCGAGGCTCAGTGAAAGTGCCCATACTGCATTTATCAAACTTGTGTTCAAATTGTGTTCAGTTCCTAAAGTATTGTTTTTGTGGGTAGATAATGTTTTTGTCTTTGTTCACACATCATGACACTTTTAATCCTGTGTTGATTGATGTCATTGAATGTGGTCAACACTTTTTTTGTGTTTGATTTTTTTGTTATCATTTTTTTTTTTACTGGAAATATTTGATCCAATTTGCATTTCCAAAATAGAATTATTATCTGCTGCAAGTGCTGGTATGAAGGTTTTCTGAATGACTTCCATGACTTGTGATGTTAATTTAGTTGTGATTTAATACCTGCTTGTCCAGTATTCACTTTGATTAGCCCTGGTTTTTTAAAAGTATTATCATTACCTAGTCTTGGGGTGGAAAAGCACAAAATTAAGATGTGTAAGTTGATTGGTAGTTCTTGTTGTGATAACCTGATAATATAATAGTCTTTGTGATAGTGTAGTTAGTAGCGTGTTGATCGGTCAACAGTGAATTTGATAAGTGTTAAACTTGTTTGATTTGGATTTCCTTTACTTTATTCTTTTATATCAATGATAATGGGATTGAATCCTTCATCTCCTGAGATCAATGATGTTGATATTTTGCAGTATTTGTTGTTATGTAAAAATGTTCTGCGAGTGTTGATAGAACTGGCTGTGCATAGTTATGTGGATATTTGGAATGGTTATAAATGAACAACGTTTATGTTCGAACAAGGTTGCCGATTTATTGATCTATAAGACTGTGATTTGTTTAACCCTTTCGCTGCTGACCTATTTTGCTCAGTCCTATGCTGAAGAAATTTTCAGAAACAGACAAAAATCACGCATATGATTTTCAATTGCTTTTAATTCAGGAAATTCCTAAGATAGCTACATAAAAGTATATACTGAATGAAAGGAAATTGAATGAATATTGTATTTGTGACAATTTTAAAAATATATAATTAGACAGACAGCACACGTGCGCGCGCAGGTATGCACGCATGCACACGCGCACACACACACACACACACACACACACACACACACACACACACACACACACACACACACCTGCTCTTCACACAAACACACAGCCAGGGAGCCAGGGCAGATGTCAGCAAGAACAATAGCTCATCAACAAAACAAACAGACACACACACTGATAACTGACAGCTAACGAGTAGCCTAGGTGACAAGTGACACACGAGGTCGCAACCACTTCAAAGTAGATCAAACACATCGGCCACTCAGTGACTGGCTAGCTCGCTCACTGACCGAACTTGGTGCAACCATACGATACACACATTAGTTGTTCTGTTTATGAATAAACAGAGAAAAAAAGCAATATAAATATGTTATAAAAACGAATAAAGCCCTCAACTATACCCAACTGCATCTCAACGATGCGATCTTCGTGTTCCGATTCAGACAACGAGTGAGTACGCAGAAGTTTCTTCGATCAAAACCTGAGTCGTTTGCATCGCAGTTCGATGTCAACTGAATAAAAAAAACAACAACAACAACCCTAATCTCCACTATCTTGATCTCTATAAATTTCATCAATAACTTCGGCAACTGTATAGGTCAGTTGAGGGGCAGCCATTGCTTCGAAAACCCAAAAATTGAACTTCGCAGTACCTCGTTTACCTTGCCGATTGAACGTCATAAAATATGCAAATAACTTGAACAAATGGGACTCATGGGTTGAAGATACATCAAGGGAGCTAAACAAATCATAATAAGAAGGATTTTCAGCAATGCTGAGCGAAACAGAGAGAGCGTTGGTTCATGACGAGCGGCGCTCGTCAACACAGCATTGCAGGTGGCGGTTTCTATGACGAGCGGCGCTCGTCAACAGCGCAGTGTAGGGGTTAAACTTTGCCAAATCAAAACGTATTGCGCATTGGTTTTTATGAAAACCTAACAGTGCATAATTTATGTATTGATTTTTAGCCTTTTTCTTTAAAGTTCAAAGTCAAAAGAATTCTTTTCTTTCTTGCTTGTTTTGAAATTGTGAAGACCTTACTTTATGAAAGCAAAGTATTTTACTGGTTGGTGTGTCATGGTCACAGCTGATTCATTTATACACAGCTGTTAATGTTTTCTGTGGCCTAACTTTACTTACGTCGTTGATGAAGTTTGCATACTCAATGTAGAGATCAATAGTTTGTGTATGCAAATAATGCCTTTCAAAACTTTGAGCAATAAGCGTACCTTTAAGATTTTTTTTTTAATATGAAAAGCAAACAGTATTTTGAGAAATTTTGTGGTGTTTTACAAATTTGTGTCATGTGCATTTTTGCCAAATCGTCATTTGAAATGCATTCCAATTGTAAGAATAATTTATGTATGCATGAAATTTTTATGTGATTGATTTTACACTTTGGCTCAGATCATGCATTAATGGGTACATTTTACGCGTTAGTGGGTACTGTTTATGTGAATGTATCTTAGATTGTTATTTTCAAGTGATTGGTCATCAGGCCCAGATTGTACATCAGTGGGTAGTAGTAGGCACCCATCCATCTCGGAAGACTATGGAGTTGCGCTCTAGTCTTTAGAGCACAAGGCCTGGGTAAGTAAGCATGGAGGGCAAGCTGTGGGTACCTGTTGTGTAACTGCATATCATACCATTTTTAAGCTTTTGGCCAGCACTGGATTCTGTGCCGTATTTTTCAGACTTACAAATCAGTACTTAAAGCCGATACCTTTTGCTCCAACTTCCATGGTTCCTCTGTCAGACTCGGAACATATGCTCCCCCCCCCCCCCCCCCTCTCTCCCCTCCTGTAACCTCCCTCCCTTCCTCAATCCAGAGTGTCAGGCACCAGGCTATTTTAGTATTTACCTTCTGTCACTCATACAGGAAGGTCTTGAGAGTAAAAAGTAGGTTGTTGTCATTGATTCCCCTGATTTTCCCCTCTCCAACAACTTTGAGCTACATATCTTCCTCTTTACTCTCATTCACAGTGGACTGTGATAATGAAATTTATCTGGTAAAAATTATTCAGAAGAAGTTTAGGACTGTGATCATGAAATTTATCAAGATCAGCCATTGTTTTGTTTATTGTTTTTAATAGCTGGTAAAAATTATACAGAAAAAGTTCAGGACTGTGATCATGAAATTTATCAAGATCAGCCATTGTTTTGTTTTGTTCATTTTTTTAATAGCTGGTAAAAATTATACAGAAAAGTTCAGGACTGTGATCATGAAATTTATCAAGATCAGCCATTGCTTTGTTTTGTTTATTGTTTTTAATAGCTGGTAAAAATTATGCAGAAAAAGTTCAGGACTGTGATCATGAAATTTATCAAGATCAGCCATTGTTTTGTTTTGTTTATTGTTTTTAATAGCTGGTAAAAATTATACAGAAGTAGTTCAGGACTGTAATAATAAAAGTTATCAAGATCAGCCATTGTTTTGTTTAGTTTTTTAATAGCTGGTAAAAATTATTACAGAAGAAGTTCAGGACTAGAAAATCTTGGTGAAGCAGATGGCGTTGTGAACTATCATTGTGTCATCTTTGTGTATTGGGTGATAATGTTGACAAAAAAATTGAAGGTTGTTTAGCAGCAGCAGCAGCGGAACAGCACCAGCCATACTGGATTGAAAACTCCTTAGTGCCTAACTGCCCACCCACCCCTCCCCTAAAAGTGTTCGGGAGAAAAAGCTGCAGACATTTTGCCACCCAAACTTTGCTGCTATTAACTTTATTCTGCTTTTATGAAATGAAATTGTCCTGTGAAGCTGCCAGGTTTGTTTTTTTTCTTTGATAGTCCAACAATGCTGCTTTGTTCTCTTGACATTGATTTTTCACCATTTTTTTTGTTTTTGTTTTTTGTTTTTTTTCACCATTGTATTTTTAGGGCTTATCAACTGGTGGCAAATGCTGTGGGTTTTTTTAATTTTTTTTTTTATAATCTTTATTCAAATAAATTTTTGCATATTAGTTTACCTTATGGTCTAGAAAATACATTATATCTGGTTTCATAAATAAAAGAGCATATCTGGAAGTGATCTTGGGGTCAAGTAGACACTTTTAAATGTGGAGCTTTGACTATTCGCTTTCCTGATAAACTATCTTTTTTGTTGTTCAAATAAACTAAAATATTTTTGTTTCTTAACAGAGAGTGTAAACTAGTTTGTCTTTTTTGTTCAAATAATATATTTATGTTTCTTAACAGAGAGTGTATGCAGAAGATAGAAAATCTTGAGCTGTTTGTTGTTTAGACAAAGTGTATTCAGTCCCTGGAACTACAGTGTTTTATACACACTGATAGCAGAAACTTAAGTGGTATCATTGGCTTAGAAACTTTGTGAATGCTGTTTTATAAATTCCACAGTGCAAGGTGTGATTAAGTAGATATCGATTGTATGATATCGTAGATGCAGCTTCCATGGGTTTTGGTCTTTATGCTTTACATTCCGACAATAAACTTGTGGTTGAAAAAAAGAGAAACTTTGTTTCATTCCAGTTTGTTATTGGGACTGGTTGCATTGATGTTTGAGTTATAGCAGTGGACATATTATGTGAAAGTGAATAGACTGAAAACTTAAGAGGAGGAAGAAATACTGCAAATAAAAACAGTAGCTTGTACTGTATTAACTCAATCAGGATTGGCCTGTGTGTTGGTTATGATCTGTACAGACCTAGTGTCTGCACAGGTGCACACACAGTGTGTACGAATGCACTCACGCACATGCATGGACACATGCACACACACACGCATGTGCACACACACACACACACACACACACACACACACACACACACACACACACACACACACACACACACACTTTTTTCTTCAATTAGGTAATGATACTGAAAAGTCTGAAGAACAACAATGCATGCACTCATGAGATAATACTGGAGAGCAAAAACTTGGAAAATGATGAAAAATAGGAGTACATAATGTTTACAAGCTCTGTCTA
>CM060317.1:18640685-18648185 GCA_030674155.1 Stramonita haemastoma
CTGGCTCAATATTAGCCCCTCTCTCCCACACATGTAGCCTACACACACGCACTCACGTATACTTACAGACAGACAGATCGACACACTGACACACACACATACACACATGCCCAACACCACAACACACACACACACACACACACAACACACACACACAACACACACACACATCACACATGCACGCGCGCGCGCACACACACAAGCACACGCATGCACGCACAGACGGACAGACGGACAGACACAGACGAAGCAGACAGACAGACAGACACACACACACACACACACACACACACACACACACACACACACACACACACACACACACACACACGAGAGAGAGAGAGAGAGAGAGAGAGAGAGAGAGAGAGAGAGAGAGAGAGAGAGAGAGAGAGAGAGAGAGAGAGAGAGAGAGGAGAGAGAGAGAGAGAGAGAGAGAGAGAGAGAGAGAGAGACAGACAGACAGACAGACGAGACAGACAGACAGACAGACAAGTCAGACAGACAGACAGACAGAGACAGACAAGTCAGACAGACAGACAGAAACAGACAGAGACACAAACAGACAGACAGAGACAGACAGACAAGACAGACAGACAGAGGAAAACAAAACAACAAAAACCAAAAAACCAAACAGATTGTTGATAACTTAGGAGATTGGCTGAGCCCCTGTGCTTTTGGAATAATTATTGAAGCAGCAGAGGTGATTTGTGAACACGATATCGACACGGATGTTGCTGTTGTCAGTCCTGTGATTCTCCTCACCTCCTGTCTCCTGCTGCTATCTCTGTGCGTGATATTTGATCCTTTGGTTTATATTCATTAAAAACAAAAAAGACCAACAACATTTTTATTTCTTATTTGTTTGTTCATTTTGCTGTACTACTGTTTTTTTTTTATTATTGTTTATGTTTTTGTATAGTTTCTAACGTACCTTTTTATTTTTTTTCATGTATTTATTTGTTTTGGGTGTTAGTGTGTATTTTTTTCTATTTTTTTATTTACGTTTTAATATTTTTTTTATCTATTCATTTTTTCAGTATTTTTGTGTATTTATTATTTTTGTCTGTTAGTGTGTATTTTTTAATATTTTTATTGCGTATTAATAAATTTCATTATCATTTTTGTATTTTGGTTATTTTGTGTCTGTTAATGTGTATTTTTTTTCTTATTCTTATTTACGTATTATAATATCTTTTAATCTATTCATTTTGGGGTATTTTTGTGATGAGTAATTTATACCAAGACAAAATATACGTGTCTCTCTTCTGTAGATCACCCTCGACCAGTTAAAAACATCTCTTACTCCCTTATGATATCATCCTCATCACCATTATCATCACAAAACAGGGTATGGGACATCTTTGCATATTTTTCTTTTGTAGCTCAAGAATTGAAATCATAACAGAGACAGTAGAGACCAAAACAGAACTAAATCTGGCTTTTGCTTATCTCTATCACACACACACACACACACACACACACACACACACACACACACACACACACACACACACACACACACACACACACACACACACACACCACACACACACACGCACACAACACACACACAACACACACACACACACACACACACACACACACACACACACACACACACACACACGCGCACGCGCGCGCAGCGCGCGCGCCGCGCCTGTCCCTACCAAGGTCTCTTTATGGTCTTATCAGTAAATGTTGACCAGAAGCACAGGAATCATGAAGCAGAGCAGAGCAGAGCAGAACATAGCTATCTAATCGAGGGTAGCTTTTTTAACCTTGGTCATGCCCCCGATCTTCAGCAGACTCAGTCCCCACAGCACCCGCTATCTGATCAAGGGTGGAGTCTTTTTTCATGACATGGCATGGACATGACATGACAGGGCAATAATCTCTGTGTGTTGTTTCAACCTGCCCCTGCTGGTTTTATTGGCAGTTTTTATTTATTTTTAAAATTAAAAAAAATCTTTTATGTCGAGGATAATGGAATAAGCATTCATGTGCTTTTTTTTCTTCATCCAGTCCCTGTATGTATGCAGTTTTGTAAATCTTGTCATCTGTTTGCCACCGGCACACAATGGCCAATGGCATTTGCGTCTGTTAGTATGCTAAAGTAAAAAGGTAAACGTGTCCCATAACCTAGGCGTTCGTAGGGGAGTGAGGCATCAGAGACCTCAGCTTCTCTAGGGGGCCAGCATGTTGAGGGCGGCGCCCATCTCCTCTCCCTCGCTGCTTTACCTTCCCTGACCCTAAAGAGGGCAGGTACCCATTTAAGCTGGGTGAACTGGGGGGGGGGGGGGGGGGGAGACTGCACTGGAGCCAAGGCGTGCAAACGGTCACCCATCCAACTGGTAACCACGCTCGACGCTGCTTAATCTTGACTGGGGGAAAGCGAGCGCTCTGACCACTTAGCTGCTCCCCCCTCCCCTGTTAGTATGTTAAAAAAACACACAAAGCAGTCAAAGACATGTATTCCATAATCATTAATGTTTAGTAGGTTTGAGAAATAACAGTCCACCATCACGCCAGTCAGCTAAGAAACCAACTAACGAACACATCCAGCAGCCAACTAGCCATCCAACAAGCCAACCAAGCCAATAAGCAACCACCCACCCAACCATCCAAAGTACACTTTTCCACAAGGCTATCACTCTTGAATCGTAGACCTATAGGCATCCGTCAGTCTTGGAAGACTTGGAGTTGCGTTCTAGGCTCTAAGAGCGCAAAGCCTGGGTAAATAAGTATGATGGGCAAGCTGTTACCCATGCAGCTGACCCTCTCCACGTCTCTGTAATGGTCCATTGGAAAGGCAATACCCCCCCCCCCCAAAAAAAAAAAGCCCAGGGGGCGGAGGGGCGTTTGGAGTGGAGGAAGCTGGTTGCAAAATTTTCAGTGGTGCCCTTACGGTCCCGGGGACAACAGTGCAGGTGAAGAGGTGAAGACATATTCACAAAATCATCAAACATACAGTAACTGAAGACAAGACATCCTTAGATGAAGATCGTATCCATCTTTCTCATAACTACGTTGTATTAGTCTGTTTTCGTTTTATTTATTTATTTTATACCACTTTACGTCACAGCAGATTTCTCTGAGTGCTGCTTTCCCTTCCCGGAGAGAGCGCGTCGCCGCCACAAGTGCAGCGTCTACCCATTATTTTTATTATTTCTTTTTCCTGTCTGCAGCTGTATTTGTTTTCCTACCAGAGTGCTTTTTTTCGTTCCTCTCAGTCTCCATCGCCGTGGAGGACAGAGGGGAGCTCCATTCTTTGTCACCAAAGATGGTCAGGCCACTCAGTCTGTCTCTGCTTATTGGATGAGGCTAAAAACCGAGGCCCCGTGTGCGAACGCACTCAGAACAGCTTGCTCACACGTTAAATCCTGTTCCGCTTTTCGTAAGAGTAGGCCATCGTGTGCCGGTGGGAACAGATGACATTTACAAAACTGCATACACACGGGGATTGGATGTAAAAAAAAAAAGCATATGAATGCTTATTCCATTGTCCTCGATATAAAAGAATAAATAAATGATAAATAGATAAATAAATAGATAAATAATAAATAAATAAATAAATAAATAAATAATGCTCCTGTGTAGGATGTCTTGGAGCTTCCCTCAGTGTGCTGCTGCTGTCAGCATCAATGATGGTGTCTGTGAAGGGGGTTGCTGGCCTTCTTTGCTTTCTCTTTGCTGGCACAACTCTCAGCCTCCTTTGCAGGACTGATGGCATCAAAGTCGCTTTATTTTCAGAAACGCAAGAACCAGTTTCATGACACAGGCCTGTTTTCTTAACTAGCACACTGACTTGAAATTCTATTAATTTAAAATGTACAGACTGCAAAACTCTGCATTACTTGACCTTCGTTCTTATTACAGCGGAGAGCAGTGTAAAAAACACGGTACACATGGACACGCCCTTTAAAGCAATAACGGAGATGATTATACATACTAACATGCACATACACCGCGCGCCACGCCACCACACACACACACACACACACACACACACACACACACAACACACACACACACACACACACCCCACGCACGCACCAGCACGCACGCACGCACACACAACAGGATCAGAGCAGGAAGAGAGAGATAGGAGGATGAAAAGCGCTGGGAGAGAGAGAGAGAGAGAGGAGGAGAGAGAGAGAGAGAGAGAGAGAGAGAGAGAGAGAGAGAGAGAGAGAGAGAGAGAGAGAGAGAGAGAGAGAGAGAGAGAAGGGGGAGAGGTGGGACAGGGGTGCTAAGGTGGATGAGGGGGTGGGAGAGGGAAGGAGATAGAGGAAGATTAATGGCACAAGTAACAGCTCAGAACAGGTTTATATATTGGACTGTGTGTGTTGTATGTTTGCCACATCGGGTTGACCCACACCACAAAACAACATGGCTCGTCTTGTCGTTGCATTGGTCTGTTTGGTGCCCCTGGTTTTCGGTATGTGCTTTTACTGATGACTATGTTGTTGATTGTTGGCTGTCTTTTTTCTTTTTTTTTCTTCTCTCTTTCTTTCTTGCCTTTTCTGTCTGTCTGTCTGTCTTTTTGTCTGTCTGTTTCTCTGTCTGGTAGCAAGGAAATTACTGAGATCTTATTTGTTGAATTTGATGAAAATGAAACCCTTGCTGATTTGATAAATTCTTCGATCAGTAGCAGGCAGACTGTAATTTCATCACTCACTCACTCACTCAGTCCCATGTCCCAAAGGACGTAGGGGGGACATGAGAGAAGACGCAACGGAGATCTTTTTCCATGCTTCACGATCCTGTGTGGCTAGTAGGAGGTGTTGCAGGGGTTGGGCAGTCCAGTCTTTGATGTTGTCAACCCATGATTTCTTTTGGCGGCCTCTTCTTCTCTTGCCCTCGAGTGTTCCTTGCAAGATGGTTTTTGCTAGGGTGTTGTGTCTTGTGGTGTGACCAAACCACATCAACTTTCTCCTCTTTATGGTGGAGAGCAAAGGCTCTTGGGGGCCCACACGCTTTTTGATTTCTTCTTTCACATAGTTATTGGTCTTGTGTTCTTTGTATGATATTTTGAGGAGTCTTCTGTGGCACTTGTTCTCGAATGCTTGGATTCTTCTCTCTAACTCTGCTGTCAGAGTCCATGATTCACAGCCATATAGGAGGATAGATATCACGAGGGATTTGTAGAGGTGGTATTTGGTGCAGAAGCTGATGTTGTTGCTTCTGATGATTCTCTGGAGTCTGACTAGAGCAGATGTTGCTGTTGCAATGCGAGCTTTCACTTCATTGTTTGATGTGCCATCTTTTGTTAGGATGGAGCCTAAGTATTTGAATTGGCTCACCTCTTCCAATATTTCTCCATTCATCTTTATTTCCGTGCTGTCATTACTCGCGCTGTTGACCATGATCTTCGATTTCTCTGTGCTGACCTCCATGCCGTATGCGCTCGCTCGATCTGTTAGACTGTCTGTGAGGATTTGCAGTTCTTGTTTGCTGCTGCCCATGAGGTCAATGTCATCTGCAAATCTGAGGTTGCAAAGGGGTCTTCCACCAATGGAGATGGAAGTGTGGTGGTTTTGCAGTGTCTCTGTCATGATGTTTTCGAGGAAGAGGTTGAAGAGTACAGGTGAGAGAAGGCAGCCCTGGCGGACTCCAACGTGGTCTTGAAGAACTCGCCCACGTGATTGTTCATGAAAACTGCACTTCTTGCATTCTCGTACAGAGCCTTGATGACTTCAATTAGGCAGTTGTCAATGTTGAAGTACCTGAGTACTTGCCGGAGGCCGTCATGCCATACCCTGTCAAAGGCCTTTTTGAAGTCTATAAAATTGTGGTACAAGTCTTTTTGGTGTTGGAGATGTTTCTCTATCAGAATTCTCAGGTTGAAAATTTGTTCCATTGTGCTGCGTTTTGGTCTAAAGCCCGCTTGTTCTTCTGTCAGGAGTTTTTCTGCTTGGTTTTTCAGTCTGTTGAGGACTACCTGCAGCATGATCTTGCTAGGATGGCTTATGAGACTGATGGTTCTGTAGTTCTGACATTGCTTGAGGTTTCCTTTCTTTGGCAGGGGTATTACAAGAGACTGTGTCCATTCTTTTGGCCATTCTTTGGTGTCGTGGATCTTCTGACAAAGATCTGTGAATCGCCTTGCTGTTTCATTCCCTCCATTTTTTATGAGTTCAGCTGGGATGTTATCGATTCCAGGGGACTTCCCCTTCTTCAATTGTTTAATAGCTGTGTCTACTTCACACCTTAGTATTGGTGGGTCTTTATTTTGGTGTTCAGGGGGTTTGTTGGAAACTATGTTGGTATCTGGGCGTAGTGGGTAACTGTAATTTCACAGACCCAGAAAAAGCCATCAAATTCTGGCTAGAAACATTTACATTTTATTTATAATGAATATGCTCCTTTCAAAACCTGCAGAGTGAAGCACGCATCGCAAACCTAAATGGATGGCGGTTGAAATTCTTAAAGAAATTTACCTAAGGGATGACCTATTAAGAGCAGGGAAAAAAGGTGAACATAAACCACAACGAAAGAAAATGAATTCATTAAAACGAAAAGCATTTTCAAAATCCTTAAGTTGGTCGGTATGCTATCAATAAATTAACCAACAAATCACTTAACCGGATAGCCTAGTGGTCAGAACATTGTGCTGGCAATTTGACGACCCGGGTTCGAATCCGGTTGAGGAGATTTTTCTCCTGGAGTTAACATCAGTGCTGACTCCACTCTCCCCCAAAGTCCTTCGGATGAGACTTTAAACCGAGGCCCCGTTTGCGAACGCACGCACAACATCTTGCGCACACGCTAAATCCTGTTCCGCTTTTCGTAAGAGTAGGCCATCGTGTGCCGGTGGGAACAGATGACATTTACAAAATGCATACACACGGGGACTGGATGTAAAAAAGCACAAGAGTGCTTATTCCTTTATCCTCGATAAAAAAACACAAAACCCCCCAACAATATCACTCCTCAAATCCTCCAATATCACTCCTCCAGTGATACTCCTCCCCTACGACCGCCTAGGTTACGGGACACCTTTACCTTTAACAGTAAATAAAGGCGTGGGGAAAACTTACGATAAAGAGGAAGATGTATGCAACCTTGCATTCCTGCCCACCCACCCCACACAAAACAAAAACAAAACAACAAAAAACACAAGCATGCACGAGCATGCATCTCGAATATCTCTACCTACGCACATCCGTACATCTGCACGCACACACGCATGCACACGCACGCACGCACGCACGCACACACACACGCACGCACGCATGCACACACACACAAATACCAGGACACACACACACACACACACACCCCACACACACACACACACACACACACACACACACACACACACACACACACCACACACACACACCAAACACAACACAACACAACACACACACAACACAACACAACACAACACAACACAACACAACACAACACAACACAACACAACACAACACACACACACACACACACACACACACACACACACACACACACACACACACACACACACACACACACACA
>CM060317.1:18653185-18655685 GCA_030674155.1 Stramonita haemastoma
TTAAAGTAGTAGTAGGCACCCATTAATCTCGGAAGACTATGGAGCTGCAACGCTCTAGTCTTTAGAGCGCAAAGCTTGTGTAAGTAAGTATGGAGGGCAAACTGTTACCCATGCAGCAGACCCCTACTGACCTTAAAGAGAGCAGCTTTATACACCTTGGGTGAACTGGGGAGGACTCTACTGAAGCCGAGGCGCGCAGACGGTCACCCATCCACTTTGGTAACCACGCTCGACGCTGCTGAACCTTAGCTTGAGGAAAAGCGAGTGGTGTGAGCACTGAGCTATCATACCGTCCCGTGACTGCTGTATATATAGCATTCCTTCCCCATGAACACCTGTACTGGGCGTGGTTTGATTTGATTTATTTAATCTTTTATATCGAGGATAATGGAATAAGCACTCTTGTTTTTTTTTTATATCCAGTCCCCGTATGTATGCAGTTTTGTAAATCTTGTCACCTGTTCCCACCGGCACACGATGGCCTACTCTTACGAAAAGCGGAACAGGAATTTAACGTGTGCGCGCAAGATGTTGTGCGTGCGTTCGCACACGGGGCCTCGGTTTAAAGTCTCATCCGAAGGACTTTTGGGGGAGAGTGGAGTCAGCACTGATGCGGGGGTTTCAGGTGTGCACCCTGCAGTGATCGCTGGCATCGCCAGCAGAGAGACGAGGGGAGGAGCCGTCATTGAGAGCACTGGAGGCTGGGGGGACCACCACAACGCCTATGGCATCATGCAGGTCAGGGTTATGTTAGGGGAGGGGAGAGGATGGGGAGGAGGAGGGAAGATGGGAGTTGGGGGTGGGGTGGGGTGGGGGTGGATCGTTATATGTAGAGGGTGGGGTGGGGGTAGGGATGGGGGTGGAGTGAAGATGGACACGGAATGACAGTGGTGGTAATGGTAGTGTTGAAGCTAACACCTTGTATGGATTTTTTTGGCGTTCATCATATGAAAACTCAGTCTCTGTTACAAAGGCAGCTGTACGCTGCAGGTCCTCCCAATCTCCGTAGAGCTTCTTGGCCATTGGGGCGATGGGATCAGGCCAGATCCTCTTCGGAGTGGCTCATGCAGTTGGCAGGACTGCAGCACCTGTTCTGTTGTCTGGCTGCCAGTCTTACAAGGGCTACTCCTCTGTGTGGCCTATGAGGAGTTTTGCATACATAATATAGTGGTTTAAGTGGACCTTGTATGAATAAAATAATGTTAGGTAAAGGTAAAGGTGTCCCATAACCTGGGCGGTCGTAGGGGAGCGAGGCATCAGAGACCTCAGCTTCTCTAGGGGCCAGCATGTTGAGGGCGGTGCCCATCTCCTCTCCCTCGTTGCTTTACCTTCCCTGGCTGTAAAGAGGGCAGGTACCCATTTACAGCTGGGTGAACTGGGGAGACTGTACTGAAGCCAAGGCGGGCAAACGGTTTGATTTTGATTTATTCTTTTATATCGAGGATAATGGAATAAGCACTCTTGTGCTATTTTTATCCAGTCCCCGTGTGTATGCAGTTTTGTAAATGTCATCTGTTCCCACCGGCACACGATGGCCTACTCTTACGAAAAGCGGAACATGATTTAACGTGTGCGCAAGGTGTTCTGCGTGCGTTCGCACACGGGACCTCGGTTTAAAGTCTCATCCGAAGGACTACCCATCACCCATCCAGTTGGTAACCACGCTCGACCCTGCTTAACTTGACTTGGGGAAAGCAAGCGCTCTGACCACTTAGCTATCTCACCCCCAAAGTAATGTTAGCATTAGAAATAAGAATGCTTTAACAAACTTGTACCAAAGTAATTGTATTTTATAAGGAATGTTGCTTCATTTCCCTAAGGTAGGTACGATTTCTTTCGTTTTGTTGACATTCAGCTTTAAAAGAAATGGTTTTGCACCATTTACATGAGTACTGAGTTTCCAGAAAAAACAATGTTTAAGCCTGATAAGCCTTTATGGCAGTTTTTGCCTCGAAAACCTGTCAACTTTATGATAAGAGTTTTGGCAATGTTGGTATATTTATTGGCGAAGAGAGGAAAAATGGAAAGAGACAGACCACCACCACCACCACCACACCACCACCACCACCACCACCACCACCACCAACATCACACCACCACCACCACCACCACCACCACCACAACCAAACCACCACCCATCATCATCACCACCACCACTACTACCACAACCACCACCACCACCATCACCATCATCACCACAACCACCGTCGTCTCCATCATCATCATAATCATCATTCCCGTTGTCATCATCAGCATCGTTATTGTCATCATCATTACCATCACCACCACGATCGTTGTTAATGTCATCAGCATTACCGTCTTCATCATTATCACCAGTACCATCCCCACCCACTACCACCAACATTAATCACCACCATTATTACCACCACCACCACCATTACCACCACCATTATTGCCACCACCACGATTATTACAACTACCACCATCACCATTACCACTACCATCACACTACCATTACCACACCATTATTGCCGTCACC
>CM060317.1:18660685-18663185 GCA_030674155.1 Stramonita haemastoma
CGAGGCCAATTCTAAGAATTAGTTCTATACTATCTTCTCTCCGTTTTTTTTTTTAAAGATGCGAAAATATGTGAAGATTCGTTCAGGTTGAGGGATGGGCGGAACTTCATTGAATGCATCGCAACATAGATTGGTGGGTGTGAGTTGTGTGTGTGTGTGTGTGTGTGTGTGTGTGTGTGTGTGTGTGTGTGTGTGTGTGTGTGTGTGTGTGTGTGTGTGCTGTGTGTGTGGTGTGTGTGTGCTGTGTGTGTGTGGGTGTGTGGTGGTGTGTGTGGTGTGTGTGTTGTGTATTGTGTGTGTGTGTGTGTGTGTCGTGCGTGCTCGTGCATGTGTGTGTGCCCTCTCTGTTTCATTGAGAAAAAAAAACCTGTTCATATTGATTGAGATGAAAAGATTGACAAACTAGAGTATAGTAAATTAAAGTCATAGGTATTTCAAAGTCATGTAGACCAAATTTCTGTGGAAAATATTTCACAAGTCCACAAGAAAAAACCTGTAGGAAGAGTGTATGCCCAAAACATACTCTTTTAAAAATGATTAGCCATCTTTTTTATTCAGTAAAATACGGAATGACAGAATATCTCACACGTTAAATCATGTTCCACTTTATGTAAGAGTAGGCCATCGTGTGCCGGGGGGAATAGATAAGATTTACAAAACTGCACACACACGGGGACTGGATGTAAAAGAGCATATGAATGCTTATTCTATTATCCTCAATATAAAAGAATATAGATTTTTTAATAGCTCAATGGTCGGAGTACTCGCTCTCTCCAAGTTAGGGTTACGCAGCTTTGAGTGTAGTTGCTTAGTAAATGGGTGGCCGTTCTTAAGCCTTGGCTTATGTACAGTTCCCTAGTTCACCCAGCTGTGAATAGGTAGGTATCTTAGAAACACCGTGCATCCAACGACCACATAAGTTCAGGGTCTCCGTGACCGTTTTCTTACAAGTAAAAACATCACTGTAATGTCTTTTTGGTTGGTATTTATACAACTTTTATGACGATTCGAGTATGTAAGTGTGCACTATAAACACACACACACCACACACACACACACACACACACACACACACACACACACACACACACACACACACACACAACACACACACACACACACACACACACAACACACACACACACAACACACGCACACACACACACACCACACACACACACACACACACACACACACACACACACACACACACACACACACACACACACAACACACACACATACTTGCAAACAAAAAACCCCAACACATGACAGTAACGAATTCGGTTTTAAAATGTAGGTAAGCATACTTTAAAAAACCCTCTAAGTTTCCGAAACTCCAGTTAATTAATCTGTAGTCTGCTCCATCAAAATCTCTTCTGGAGACTCACAGTATTTGCTTGCTTGGCAGCAGATAAAGGGGGGATCAGCAAGAAGTTCATGTGTGTCCAGTGAAATGGAAAAAGCTGGTAAGTTGTCGCGCTTGAACTCTGTGTGACCTCACCAGCGTGTGATCGATAGGCAGAAGGCCTACCGTAGCTGTTGATGTTGGTTTTCCTTCCTCCTGCTTTACTCCTCGGTTAAAAGGGGTTGGTCGTCTGACTTAAAAGGTTTTTTTGGTTGTTGTTGAAATTCATGTATCCACACAAACACACACACACGCTCGCCCGCGCACACGCGCGCTCACACACGCTTGCACGCGCGCACACACACACACACACACACATATATATCTGTATCTACATCTATCTATCTATCTATCTATCTATCTATCTATCTATCTATCTATCTATCTATCTATCTATCTATCTATCTATCTATCTATCTATCTATCTATCTATCTATCTCTCTCTCTCTCTCTCTCTCTCTCTCTCTCTCTCTCTCTCTCTATATATATATATATATGGGATTCTGCCAGTGCAAACACTATGAAAACGTTATTAAGCCTATATAAACGCGCTCTCAAACTTATCCTTCTGAAGAAAACAACCTTACCTGAAGTGGATTACACTCAGTTAGGTATCCTCCCCCTACAACAAAGACTGAAATATAACAAAGGCATAATGATGTTTAAAATAATGGCAGGAGATGTCCCCACATCCTTAAAAGATAAGTTCCCAATGAATCATTCCAGAAATACTGAAAAGCCAAGTGTCCCAATCCCAAGAATAGACTTGTTCAAGTCTAGTTTACTATACTCAGGCCCTGTGCTGTGGAACTCCCTTCCCGATTCAACTTAACAGCACCAATCATTGACAACCTTCAAAGTTCGCCTTCAATTTCACTTGATGCATCAAAAATGCTGAACCAGACTCAGCTTGTTGGATATATATATATATATATATATATATATATATATATATATAAATATATATATATATATATATATATATATATATATATATATATATATATATGTGTGTGTGTGTATGTGTGTATATATATATATATATATATATATATATATATATATATATATATATATATATCACCATCTCTCT
>CM060317.1:18670685-18675685 GCA_030674155.1 Stramonita haemastoma
AGAGCAACCTATGATTAAAAAAAAATATAGGTATGCATTTAAGAAACACACAGTCCCCACTTGGTACATATATAATTATTTTTTAAAAGACATAAATATGTACCCAACAAACACTTAATCTCCAACTGACTCAAACCTTAATGTCAAGACAGATGCACTGATAATCATTAAGTAAATGAAATAGATTAAAATAGAGAGGAGAAAAAAATAGAGGAAACAGCAGAGAAGAGCAACCTGAACCAAAAAAATATATCAAGACATTTTCACATATCTTTCTTACTTTAAAACAATATTATGAAGAAAAAAGCTAACAAAAATAAACTAACCACAACAACAAACATTTTTTTTTTAAGTCAACAACATTAAGATGTATCGCCACATAAAATTCTCAAACATGACATTTTTCAAATCGTGTTCAGAAATTGAATTTAAAAAATCAAAACAGGATGAGAGAGAGAGAGAGTAGAGAGAGAGAGAGAGAGAGAGAGGAGAGAGAGAGAGAGAGAGAGAGAGAGAGAGAGAGAGAGAGAGAGAGAGAGAAGAGAGAGAGAGAGAGAGAAGGGCAAGGGCAAAATGGGAAGACAAGGGCAAGGCAAGGCAAGGCAAAATTCTTTTATTCGAGGAAATAGATAAGAGAGAGAGAGAGAGAAGAGAGAGAGAGAGAGAGAGAGAGAGAGAGAGAGAGAGAGAGAGAGAGAGGAGAGAGAGAGAGAGAGAGAGAGAGAGAGAGAGAGAGAGAGAATAGTGCACGCCTTATTTTCGTCCCTGAACGGCCATCATAACTTAAAAGAGCATGATTCTTTTCCATAGCTATCCCGGGGCTTCCAAAGACGCGTCTCGTGTAACAAGAAAGGTGTCTGAAACAGTGCTCTCATCAATCTCCCATCACTCCAATATGATTGATACCTTTGATACAAAAGAACGTTGAATAAAACTAATAGATTTGCTTTGTTCTACATCGATCATCGCTTTAAGCTAACGAACGACCCAATAACTCGCCCTTTGTCGTCAATAATAAGAAACCAATGCAGTGTATGTATTTTTCCAAGCACAACCTCTGGTTCACCTTATCATTCTAGCATCAACAGCTACAATGTCCCTGTTGATTCATATATATCTTTTTCCGAGCCAGTTGTAACCCGATAAACTTGGTGACCAAGTGAAGGGAACTGATGACAAACCCGTGTTATTTCTACGATATCATTGATGAAGATAAGTGTTCTGAGACTGTAGAAGTCATTCTGTCTCCATCCTTCATGAATCATTGTATGAAAAAGTAATTTATATATATATATTAATCTTTGCACAGGTGTGTATATACGGTTGGGTTGCAAACATGGCTGATTGTCAATGATCAAATATTTGGAACTATAAGGACCACGTTTTCAATGTCTTCGATAATGCAGAGGGAAAGCAGACTATGACTGGTGAACAGTCCTGTCAGTTTTCAAGTTACACCAGGTGCCATGGCATAGTGGAAATTATGTCCCTTTTCGGACTGAAAGGGCGCAGGTTCAAATCCCATAAGTTCGAGTTGTTGTCAGACTACGGCCAGCTTCTGAGAGCGAATTTGTTGTTAATTGAGAAGACGCAATTTTTTTTTTTTTTTTTTTTAATTGTTGATCACATCACTTCAGTTGGTGTCCTGTGTATGTTGGCTCATAACAGGCACTACTGAACACCACTAAACTGACCCAGTAGCAGAGCAGGGCGCCTCTGGCTGGTGTCCTCATGCAAGGCGACCTGATATTGATTTATTCTATTTGATCTATTTTATACCACTTTATGACAGCAGATTTCCCTGTGTGAAATTCGGGCTGCTCTCCCCGGGGAGAGCGCGTCACCACAAGTGCAGCGCCTACCCATTCTTTTTTTTCTTTTTCCTGTCTGCAACTGTATTTGTTTTCTTACCAGAGTGGCTGTGGAAGGAAGGTGGCAGGATGGTTAAGACGTTCGCCTGCCAATTATGTAAACCGTGAGTTTCTGGGTTCGTACCCAGCCTCGCCCTTTCTTCCCAGTTTGACAAAAAAATCGAACTGAATGTCAGAGTCATTCGGATGAGACTAGAAACCGAGGCCCCGTGTGCGAATGCACGCAGAACATCTTGCGCACATGTGATAACCCCGTTCCGCCTATCGGAAGAGCAGGCCATCGTGTTGCCGGTAGGAGCGGATGATAAAATTATAACAAACCAGCATGCACACAGGTGTCGTGTTTAGACACCATCCCTGACGAAAAATCGGGGAGTTGAGAGTCCCAGAGCGGCTCGGGGCTGTAGGTATATGGCAACGTTCTGGTGGCTCCTGCGACGGTACTGGAACCATTTGTATCGGTCATTGCCTTTCCAATGGATCATTCCAGTGCCGTGGAGGGGGGGGGGGGGGGGGGGGGGTGTCTGTTGCATGGGTAACAGCTTGCCCTCCATGCATACTTGCTAAAGACTAGAACGCAACTCCATAGTCTTCCGAGACTGATGGGTGCCTACTACCAGAGTGGCTTTTTTCTACATAATTTTGCCAGGGACAACCCTCTTGTTTCCGTGGGTTCTTCTAAGTGCGAAAAATAATGTGTAACACACGGGATATCGGGTTATCGTCTCATCCGAAAGACAAGCGCCCAGACCACCACTCATGGTCTAATGGACAGGGGAAAAGTTTTGAGCCCAAACGGGATTAAGATTCCCTATGGATCTTCTGGCCCTGAGATTGTTACAACATGATCCTAGGTATGGCTGCAGCGAAGAGTGGCCTGGAAACAGCAAGACAGATGGGAAGATAGGAAAAAAAAAAAAAAAAAAAAAGAAGAGTGCGTGATTAAAAAGTAGATGTCATTGCGTAACTGTAAAGATAGCGTAACAATGTAACAATGAAAATGATGGTTTATTTGAATAGCGTGTTGAATTAAAAAAAAAAAAGAAAATACGCGTAATGATAAAAAAAAAACCCAATTGCAACAGTGAAAGCTGAAATTAAACTCATTGTCTTATGATGGACCTTCAAACATACAACATTCATTTAATGCAAGCACAAAAGACACCCCCCCCCCCTAAAAAAAGCAATACAAAAGTGCACTCATACTTCGTCATAAAAAAACAATACAAGAATACACTCAAATTTCGTCATAAAAAAGCGATACAAGAATACACTCAGACTTCGTCATCAATCGCAGGTTAAAACCTGGCGCCCCCTCCCCCCTCCCTGTTACCTACCTGTCACCTCTCAAACTCTTGTACACACCTACAACAACAAAATTAAAATAATAAACATCAACAACAAGTATGACACTAAAAATACATGAGAGCGTATGCTAGAATAAAGACGTTGATTTGGATTAAGAAAAATAATAATGTGAAAAGAACAATATGGAAAAAAATGCATGAACGCAAAAGAATGCAACATCAACAATCAAGGAGAAAACGTGTAAATCTGTATAGTAATACTTAGAAATATATGGAGATAAAATGTGTGATAATACTTATTATTTATTTATTTATTCATTTACACAACTTTATGTCACAGCAGATTTCTCTGCGTGAAATTCGGGCTGCTCTCCCCGGGGAGAGCGCGTCGTCACAAGTGCAGCTCCTATTCATTTTTTTTCTTTTTCCTGTCTGCAACTGCATTTGTTTCCCTACCAGAGTGACTTTTTTCCTACAGAATTTCGCCAGGGGCAACCCCTCTTATTGCCGTGGTTTCTTTTACGTGCGCTAAATAATGATGTGTAACTCACGGGACCTCGGTTTATCGTCTCATCCGAAAGACAAGCACACAGACCACCACTCATGGTCTAATGGACGGGGGAAAAGTTTTGGGCCTAAACGGGATTCGAACCACCGCACACTCCGACTCGGACTTTTCGCTTTCTAGACCGGCGCGTTACCTCTAGACCACCGATCCACCTGTCTGTCTGTAATAGCAATAATCTGTGACATTAGAAAGTGTGTGATGATGTATAACAACGACACAAAAGGTTTAACAATGTATGACACTGAGACATCATGTGACAAATGTATGGCAATAAAGAAGAAATGTTTCATAGAAGGCTTCAATGCATAATCATGTGTAAGTCTGCCTGTCTGTCGCTCTGTCTCCGCCTCTTTGTCTCCTAGCTGTCTTTCTGCAAGTATGTAATTTCTCTCTGTCTCTGTCTGTCTGTCTGTCTGTCTCTCTCTCTGTATGAGGGACACACACACACACACACACACACACACACACACACACACACACACACACACACACACACACACACACACACACACACACACACACCAACACACATTTAAACAGGTATGCAGACAGAAACAACACACACACACAACACACACACACACACACACACACACACACACACACACAACACACAACACACACACACACACACACAACACACACACACACACACACACACACACATGTATGTTGGTTTTAAAAAAAAAAAAACCCAAACAAACAAACCTGGAACCCTCCCTCCAAAAAAAAATCACCGAGGAGATAAACAAAACAAAAGCCAAAAACAAAAACCATACCTTAAAAAAAAAAACCCAAACAAACAAAAAACCCCAAACAAAAATCACCCCAAACCAGTGTACCCTGCAGATTGGATCATCCCGCCAGACTACTAGGCTACTGTAACTGTAGTGCCCAGTGTCCCTTTCCAGGATCAATACAGCACAGAGGGTGACCGGTCTAGCACTACACTACCGCCTCAGCACACACAGGCTGAAAATACCCCGGGGGGGAGTTGTAGAGGGGGGGGGGGGGGGGGGGTCACACACTCTCACATACAAGGTCACCTTATCAGACTTCGGCATCTTTTGTTTCTAGCGGCTAAGCATGGTCGTTGTATACAGGACATGCATTCGGGTGCGTGCGTGTCTGTGCCTGCCTGCATGCATGCATGCACACAGACAGACAGCAGACAGACACACACACACACACATACACACATACACACACATACAAACAGACACAGACAAACAGACAGACAGACAACAGACAGAC
>CM060317.1:18705685-18738185 GCA_030674155.1 Stramonita haemastoma
ATAACAAGAAGTATGTTTGCCTATAATATTATTATGGCGAGGTACTTGAAAACAGTCATACGCGCGAACTTCTCATCCAGTGCGTACTTCCTATAATTATATTCACAGTGATTCCCAGGTGGGATGAGTGAGTCAGAGTGCATATTCTGGGTGACCCTAGGATGTTAAACTGGGGAACGTGCAACACCACCAACACCACCACGACCAGCAACAACAAAAACCACCGACACTCTGGGCACAAAAGGCCAGGGACTTTTCGTGGTTTTTTTTACTCCATATTTTCATGAATGTTTATGATGACGATAATGTTTGTTTTCCTATGTAAATGTAGTCCAGGTTTGAAAGTACGTCAGTGTTGCGTGTGCTTTAGCAATGATCATAGCAGCCAGGAGAGAGAGAGAGGAGAGAGAGAGAGAGAGAGAGAGAGAGAGAGAGAGAGAGAGAGAGAGAGGAGAGAGAAGAGAGAGAGAAGACAGACAGACAGACAGACAGACAGACAGACAGACAGACAGGACAGACAGAGACAGAGTGAGACAGAGAGAAACAAATAGAGAGAGAGAAACTCAGAGAGAGAGAGAGAGAGAGAGAGAGAGAGAGAGAGAGAGAGAGAGAGAGAGAGAGAGAGAGAGAGAGAGAGAGAGAGAAGAGAGAGAGAGAGAGATATAGAGTGTTTGCATAGTAGTTGATTTTGAGCAACGTTTTTAATCGTTCCCATGTCATGGGTCCTATGGTAGGCCTACTAAAAATGTACGATTCCTGCATTTTCATTAAGCGTCCAGAATATCGAATTGGGATTGATTTCATAAGATAAATACAAAATAAATAAAAATAGGCTATTGAAACAGCCTATGATAACGTCAGTCTGATAAGGGTTCTGATAATGATAAACAGAGAGAACAAAGTAGAAACGTGTGAATCAACCGAAATAGCTCTAAGCAAAATTGTTTTCTTTTTATTTATTTATTCTTTAATTCTTTTATACGAGGATAATGGAATAAGCACTCGGGTGCTTTTTTTTACATCCAGTCCCCGTGTGTAAGCAGCTTTGTAAATCTTGTCATCTGTTCCCACTCTTGGCCTACTCTTACAAAAAGCGGAAAAGGATTTAATATGTGTGCAAGCTGTTCTGTGTGCGTTCTGGTTCTGTGTGTGCGTTCACACACAGGGCCTCGGTTTATAGTCTCACCCGGACTTTTGGGGAGAGTGGAGTCAGCACTGATGTTAACTCCAGGGGAAAAATCCCCTCAAACGGGAATCTAATCCGGGTTGTCAAATTGCAATGTTCTGACCACTAGGCTAGAGAGAGAGAGAGAGAGGTGGGGGGGGGGGGGGGGGGGGGGGGGGGGGGGGGGTAGATGTTTATTTTTCATCCACTGAAGCGCGATAATTTTCTGTCGGAAGTCGTCAGAGATTTCCGTCGGAACTTCAGCTGGGTCTCGGGCATGCGCAGTCATTTCACATCGATCTGTTACCGGAACTAATAACGGGGTGTTCGGTTTACAGTTTCGGTTTTCCCAAAGATGTCATTGCGCACGGAATGGTCCATGTAGGATATGAATATCATTCTGTAGTGATGTATGTTAGATCAAAGAAGGGAACTACCCAAAGTACAGGTTTTCAGTTTATGTATCTATAGATACAATTTGCTTATTTATTTCTTCCTAAAGATTTGAAAAAAAAAAAAAAACCACAACAAAACGAACCTACAGAAAACCATAAAAAATATGAGAAATCGGGCTTCCATGAGGGTACATGTTTGTGCATGCACATTCAAAGGAGAGGCAAACCATATTCATGAATTTTGTGTGATATCAACGACTTCAACGGCTTCCTTCTCTTTCTCTAGTGTATGCTTGTAATGTGAAGTGCATTGCGTGTAAAGCACACGCGCACATTCACGCGCACGCACGCACGAGTGTATGCGCGTGTGTGTGTGAGTTTGTGTATGCGCGAACACGTGCGTGCACGAATGTGCGCGAACATGTCAATGACAGGCTTAATACCAGAGAGACACAATGTCTTGCCATGAAAGAGAGGTGAGGAAGCCAGGATAAAAGTGACAGAAAAACATAGCCGCCCTTTCCTGAGGCATTAGTTAGTTCCCCTGTGATCACAAAATGGCTTGCCCCCCCTGCAGATCAGGGAACATCGCGATAATGATAATGATGGTGATTGTCATCAGCGGCGTTACAACTTTCTTTCAGGTTCACAGCTCTTTCTTTGACCTGACTTGGCCATAGACAAGGGAATGGGGACAGCAGGGAGTATCTCATGCAGAAAAGCGGGCAAGCCACACTCCATTCCTCTCCACTCCACTCCTCTACAGAATGGATGACAAAAATTACAAAATCGTATGCACAAAGGATTGAATGTAAAAAAAACAACCCCCCCAAAAAAAAAACAACAACAACAGCACACAACAACAACACAAACCAAAAAACAAACAAACAAACAAAAACAACAGCACATGTATTTATAACCACCATTCTCGAAATAAAAATATTTGAATGACAACGATACTGCTGCTGCTGCTACCGCTACTACTGCTGCTGCTGCTTTATAGCGCTATATAAATTCCAGATATTACTACTACTACTACTAATGGTGTTACTACTACTAGATCTACTACAACTCTTAATGATGATGATGAAATACTAATGATGGTGCTGCTGCTGCTGAGCTGCTGACAACAATAACAATAATGATACACTGATGCAGGATGAATCTGCATTTCCTTTTGAACACACTTTATTCAATCGTCCACATTTTGAAAGTTATCAATGAGTACTTCAAAAAATGGTGCATTCAAGACTGTTTGGGTTGTTTGTTTTTCTAACTGAACATCTGACTTGAGGAACAGGATCTGTTATATGCATATTTGATGTTGATTAAAGCAAAAACCATCCTGCAGGAACAGTCGAGGGCAAGAGAAGAGAGGCGCCAAGAAATCTGGTTGACAACATCAAAGACTGGACCGCCACAACCCCTGAACACTCTATAGCACACAGGATCGTGAAGCATGGAAAAAGATCTCTGTGCGTCTTTCTCATGTCCCCTACGTCCTTTGGACATGGGACTGAGTGAGTGAAGAGTGAGATGTTGATTATGCTTGCACACCAAATGAAATGTATTGGGAAGTAGGGCACTGGTAAGTCGTACAGGAATAAGGAAGATTGTACATCTATATTCTTATTCTGCCAGGCGCGCTCTCGGGTCTGCGCGCACGCGTGTGTATGCGTGTGTGCAAGATCATTATGCACTCCGTACATGTATAATATCATGAGACTGTCATGGCACAGAATTCCTGATGGGGTGTGTCTGTGCGCACATGCGTGTGTATGTGTGTGACTGAGAGAGAGAGAGAGAGAGAGAGAGAGAGAGAGAGAGAGAGAGAGAGAGGAGGAGAGAGGAGAGGAGAGAGAGAGAGAGAGGTGTAGGGGTGGAGAGGGGAGGGGGAAGAAAATGGATGTGCCAGTTGCGAGTGAAGGCTCTCTCTCACCTGAATGATGTAACCATACACCATTGATTTCACACTGCACCTTTTACGTTGGAGCAATGCTAAGCCAATCACAGACAGGGACAGGAGGGAGTGAGGTAGGAAGGGGGTGAGTGGACGTGGAATGGGCCCCAACTGAGAAACAAGATAGGCATAGAATGAAGAAAGGAATGACAGAGGTTTTTGTTATTTTTTACATACACGCACGCACGCACACACGCACGCATGCACAGAGAGAGAGAGAGAGAGAGAGAGAGAGAGAGAGAGAGAGAGAGAGAGGAGAGAGAGAGAGAGAGAGAGAGAGAGAAGAAGACAGACAGACAGACAGACAGACAGACAGATCCACACATAAATAGACAAGACAGACAGAAAGACAGACAGATCCACACATAGACAAGACTAACAGACACAAAGAGAGAGAAACAGAGGTAGATACACATGCGATTCACATTCATAAAAAAAGAACAAAACCCGATAATCCATTTTTCTTTCTTTAATATTCTTAAACATACGTCAACCACATCATCTTTCAACATAACACACCTGAAGTAACACACTCACAATGAATCCCATTGTTACAACTGTCACAATATGACATTCAACATTTTCAAGCACGGAAAACACAACCACCTCACAACAGTGATGCATCAATCACACAAGCGTTTTAAACCATAAAGCATCACATTTTGACTGATGGTACAATTCTGCCACGCATCTGTAGCAGGTCAGGTTTCTGAAATAAACGGATAAAAAGTTTATAATTATGTTAAAATATTTCATTCATTCAACTTCTGGCCAACCTCGACTGGAGGGTCTTTTACAGGCTGGAACTGCATACAAGTTGACGAATCAGCGTGGTCATTTCATCTGAAAACGTAACAGCGTGAAATAAAATTAAGCACAACAAATGAAATAAGTTTGATAAGAGTTAACAGGGTTGTAAGAGCTGCTGCATTAAAAAAAAAAAAAAAAGGCTGCAGCAAAACATACGGACACTGAAATGTACACAAAGGTTGCTGCAATGTAAAGAGCTGCAGCAGCCTGCTGAAAATTGCAAAATATTATAATATATATGGCTGTTGCAGTGGACCAAAAAACACAAAAAAACCATGCAATGAAAAAAAAAAACCCACTGCAAAATAAACGACTGCTGCAATGTAAACAGTTGCTGCAACATAGAGAATGGCTGTACTGTAACACTGTCAAGAGTTGCTGCAATATAAGTAATTGATGCAAAGTCACAAGTTCCTGCAATATAACCAGTTGTTTTGATGTTCAAGGGTCACTGAAAGAACGATGAAGTGAGAAAACCCCTGCTACATAAACATCAATGGTTGCAGCAATGCAGGGTTACAACACCAATTGCCGTAGAAGTGTACAGGGTGGCTGCAATATAAACACTTGCTGCAATGTAAATGGTTGCTGCAATTAAACGGTTCTGCAATATAAACGCTTGCTGCAATGTAAAGGGTTGCTGCAATATAAACAGTACACCTTGCTGCAATGTAAATGGTTGTTGCAATATAAAACTTGATGCAATGTAAAGGGTTGCTGCAATATAAACAGTACACCTGCTGCAATGTAAATGGTTGTTGCAATATAAACACTTGATGCAATGTAAAGGGTTGCTGCAATATAAACAGTACACCTGCTGCAATGTAAAGGGTTGCTGCAATATAAACAGTACACCTGCTGCAATGTAAATGGTTGCTGCAATAAACACTTGCTGCAATATAAAGGGTTGCTGCAATATAAACAGATGCTGCAATGTAAATGGTTGCTGTAAAGAGTTGCTGCAACACAAACTGCTGATGAAGAGTAAAAGCATGTTGCACTGTTAAAAAAAAGGCTAGCTGCAACATGAAAAACTGCTGCAAAACCACCACTGAATGAACACATTTTCTCAGGACACTTGCCATGTCCAGATTCAGACTCTCTACGTTGTTTCTTAGTCTTCATTAAGCAATACCTTGTACACGATCCAAAAACTGGGGAAAATATAAAGAAAAACCTTTAAAGCTAAATTATAAAGTGTAGTTGGAATCTATGCCCCCCCCTCAACCCTGTACATTATGCACAACCCATCATCCATCCCATCATTAGTCCTTCAGATGAGACTATAAACCAAGATCCTGTTTACGAATGCATGCAGAACATCTTGCGCAAGTGACAAAACCCATCCTGCTTTCGGAATAAGCCATTGAGTTTCAGGTGGGAACTGATGACAAACCTGCATATACTCAGGGACTGTATCTAAACCATTATCCTTAAAATAAAAGAACAAAAACTTTAACTCAACAAGACAATCCACTACCTGTCACCACTAAGCAAACCACAATCTGTTATCCACTAGGCAATCCTGATGTCACAGGAGCTGATAGACCTAAAAAAAAAAACCATCTAGAGGAGCAAAAATGTAAAGCACAACACCCAAGTGTGTGTGTGTGTGTGTGTGTGTGTGTGTGTGTGTGTGTGTGTGTGTGTGTGTGTGTGTGTGTGTGTGTGTGTGTGTGTGTGTTTTAAAGTTAAGTTTTTTTGGTTTTATTGTTGTTGTTCCTCGGCCACAGCTCTAAAATCATATTCCCTGAAATACTAATGATCCTTTTTACTTTGGAACGTGTCCTGTATATAACAACATGAGAATACATCTCTCTGAAAACAAACCACCATATTACGTACAAACACTTCCTTTGAATACATCTTCATGTTCATAGGCCTGTACCTATATGGAGAAACAAATAATCACAGAACATTTGATTAAAAAAAAGTTTTCCCAAAGAATAAGGTTCTTCAGTAAGCATCGATGTGGGACTGTAGTCCAAGATTTGATCACTGTGTTAAAGAAAACCCTGTTCCACTTGCTGGGAAAATACAACAGGCATTACCCCTCACAATGAAACGTGACTCGCATGCACTCAAAAGCATAAACCACATCATCACTCCATGCATATAACTGCATAGATTTTTAAGCAGAATAATTGCACCGGCTGGGGAAAACATGCAAATTAAAAATCAATACATCAATCCAAACACAACTGATCATTTCAATGAAAAATTACAGATTTATACAGCAATTTCACAAATCATTTCAGACAGCAGTGAAAGCAGCATTTGCTATGTTGGTTCACAATTTGGTCCACAGCACTTTTGCAATCATAGATAAAATACGCTTGACAAGCTGAAATACTTCAGTCTGTTTTGTTAGCACTGTGACGTAAATTATCTTCAAATAAACAGAAAAAAGTATACACATAAATCAAACAGAGATAAAGCCGATAAATCAATCAACAGAGTCAAAACAAAGCACTGAACTTGATAGGCAGGTCTCAAGTGGCTGAAAAAAAGATTGTTTACATCGCCAATAACACAAAACTTGGCATGCCTGCAAATCTCCTACAAAAAATCTCAAGCTACCTTCACAGTCTAGTGAGCACACTAAATCAGTTGTAGTGGGTATGGAACAATGACTCCTTTCAATTTGATGCTTGCACACCTAATCTGCCTCTTTTCTCCTCTCATACTAATAAAAAGCCCCTAACAAATAAAAAAAACCTCCCAAATCCCCCCCCCCCCCCCCCCCTAAAAAAAAACAAACAAAAATGAATGAAGGTAAGTGAGAAGGGTGGGAATTTTAAATCATTTTAACAGGTTGTGGTGATATGGCCACAATGTTTAAGACACTCCTAGGAAAATGATTTTAAAAATCCTTTACTTGTAATTTTTTTTTTTTAAGTCTGTTCACATTTGTATCCCTGTATGACTGCAGAATCAAATAAATTCGAAGAAATACCAGGATTTCTTCATATATTTCTGCTCTAGACATTTTTGGAACCTTTCCCTGACTTGTTTTCTAAATAAACAAATATATGAAAAAACAACAAACCATGACCACAAAATCAAAAACCCTGGAGGCTAAATAGACTACATCCACAGTCAGCATCACTCTGCAGATGCTCGGCCACTAGCAAACCTTGTGGCAGCACAAGCTGCACTCTTGAGCATAAATAATACTTGCTGTCAGCTGACCTTAGCTAATCATATAAACTTGGTTTGTACATGATATAATAAATACCCTTTTGTGTGGGATTTTACAAAGCAAATACCCTTTTGTGTGATTTTACAAAGCAGATTTTGAAAAAAAAAAAGTATTTTTGATGAGAAAATGCCAAGCATCTGCTGGAAAGACCAGCCATGATTGTTTTGATGTCTGCTGAAAACTAAAAAAGGGAGAGGAAACTTTCAGATTCTGAATTCCTAACACTGTCTTTGGAGTTCAGGGTCCCATGTCACCTACCCACCAAACAAACAACAGAAGGCTCTGAAGTCACACACTGCAGGCCCATAATGATCTGTACACAAACTCCATGTGACTGAATCATGTGAAAACACAACTATAACAGCATTTGATAAAATACAATGCTATTTGTATTAATTATCACAGAAAACAACATTATGAATATATGTTGAGAACACTATTGCAAAATAATCTGACTTGCGCGAAAGTAGATGACAAAAGGCATCTGAATATGCACCATTTAGATCACACATCAAAGCAAATATGAAATTCATAAATGCATTTCTGTTCAAGAGTTAATTCTGTAACAACCTGTAAATCTGCAACACAGATTACAGAAAAATCAATGAAACAAAGAAAAAAACACCAAACCAGTAACAACGAAAAACGATCTCTGCAAAAGCAGAGGCACAATGAAAAAATTCTGAAAACAAAAGTGTCTGAAGTTTCACCACAAAACTCCCCTGACCAGGAAAACAGACGAGTGACATCTCAAAGCTGAAAATAGTACTTCTCATATCATACATCTCATGTATATAATGTTATCGCAGATTCAAAAAATAACAAATGCATAGACTAAAAAACCCAACCCTATATTGGTAAATACTCCCCCAAAGAACTCACAGAAAGTAAGATCAAATGAATAATCAATTACACTGGCACACTTCATGTGGCACTCATTTGATTGAGCTGACTAAGAAGCATACCTCTAAACATGGTATCAAAAGTTGTACTCGTACATCAATCAAACATGACTTGCTGTTGCTTTTTCTGACCTGTTTGTGCAATGCCCTTTTTCCACTTATCCTGAAGTCATTTGAACAATAAAAAAAATAGTAGGCATGGCTAAAAGTAGAGCGATCCAATTCAACAATATATGGAAAGATCGCAGCATCCTTACCAGCTGAAAACAAAAGTAATAAAATTCTTAAAATTCTTAGTATGGCCCATCATGCTATATGGCCGTGAATCATGAACACAAAGAAAAGACATGAAAAATGACTCAAAGAAGCGGAGGGGTGTGTGTGTGTGTGTGTGTGTGTGTGTGTGTGTGTGTGTGTGTGTGTGTGTGTGTGTGTGCTAGAAGGCTGCTCACGGTCAGATGGAAAGATAGAAGAATAAATAAAAGCACACTACACAAACTGGGAACAAGAAAACTTTTAACATTAATAAATGAAAGGGAATAAGCTAAGCAGGCCATTCGCTATGAAACCAAGAAACGGACCTCATGCAGATTGTCTTTCTAAGCAAGACTGGGAGAAAAGAAAAAGGCAGACCACCAGCCTCTCTTGTTGGCAAGAACACTGGATCCTGTCGCATGAGAACTAATGAAATCAACAGGGTAGTAAAGACCAAAATAAGTGAAGGAGAACCATGTCTGTGTCATCGAAAACAACTAACAACTTTTACTACTGAATTTTTGTTGGGGTTCATTGCAAAGCAGGTTTCATTCTCTCATAAAGCAAGTACATCACAATCACAAAATATTCAGTTCCTATGTAGTGTGTAGCATGTTGACATTGAAGCCCTACTGAAATTTTGCCAGGACAACTCTCTTCTTGACATGGGTTCTCTTATGTGAGCAGAGTGTATAGCTGCATGTGGGACTTGGAGTTCATTGTCTCATCCTGAATACTGGCATTCAGACCACCATCATTCATGGTCTTGTTGATGGGGAGGAGGGGGGGGGGGGGGGAGTTATGGTCAGACAGGAATTGAAACCAAACCTCTACCAGAGAGAGAGAGAGAGAGAGAGAGAGAGAGAGAGAGAGAGAGGAGAGAGAGAGAGAGAGAGAGAGAGAGAGAGAGAGGAGAGAGAGAGAAGAGAGAGAGAGAGAAGAAGACAGACAGACAGAAGACAGACAGAAGACAGAGACAGAGAGAGAGACAGAGAGACAGAGAGAGAGAGAGTGTGTGTGTGTGTGTGAGTGTGTGTGTGTGTGCGTGTGCGTGTGTGTGTATCATTCTTCCACACTCTTTTATTTTCATGACTGAGTAAATGACAGTGCCTACCTACTGTTTATGGGTTAGGCTTGCTGGAGTATGTATTCATGACAGTGACCATGCATATTTCTTGTGTGCGTGAGTTTGCAAATGTACATAAGCACTTGTGGATTCAGCACATAGATATTTAACTTGCATGTGAGTGAATATGTGTACATGCACATCCATGAGCTTGTAAGCATGCAAGAGGATGAAGCAAAGACAGAAAGCAGTAGGGATAAAACAGATGAACCCTTAAAGCTAAATTATGACCCAGAATATACAATCTCCTGTCCTACCTAATTCCATTTCTTTTAACTTGGATCATTTTCTTAATATAACAACACAACAAAAGTAACAACAACAACAGCAACAGTCAGTATGCTCTGATGAATCTATATGCCATCCCTAAAACTAAAAATCAAAATATGGACATTCTGTGAGAATTTTTATCAGCAAACTAGTAAAAAAAAAAAAAATTAGAGGAAGAATAGCTGTACATGAAAGATTCTTCACATGGCAGGAGTTTTCATATTCGCATCGTATCAGCAACAGAGCTTAAATTTAAACAATTCAAAACTCAACACCTGCCATGCAAAACAAAACTATAGACATGTTTATGATAAAATAAACAACAGGAATGAAGATATTTAAAAAACATATACTTTAAATGTTGGTATCAACAACATTTCTGGTATTCCTGATTATAGTTATAAAACACAATATAAATACAATATCACAATGATATAAATACAATCTTTTTCATTGATGATCAAGTTCTACAGATGGATTGTTGAAAATATCACAGTTGCAATATAATTATGGCTTTACAACAACTTTTGAAAAACATTTTCAAAACATATCCATTTTCAGTTAACACTGAGCATCAGACACCAATAGCCACCATACGACACATCATTTACTTTTGTGACTTTCAATATTTTCCATGATTGAGAAGTTGTAAGTCGTTATCTGACTTGTTTTCCTCCACTAATGTGATTTTCATGAGAATTTTTCTCTTTCTTTGATTTTCAACAGTAAAATGACATATTTTATAAGTATTAAATCTCATAATATGAAACATTCTCTGAAAGACAGTCCTAACTCATTAAACACAAGAAGACTTTTTGCACTTAGGATGCAAAACCTGCACAAGAGAACAATATATCACAAATATTTAAATCAGGCACAACACCAACAATCTCTATACACACATATACACTGTACAATTACCTGAAAGCAAATAAAACATTGTACAGTGCCCTGAAAGAAGAAGTACCTAGCAGAGTCATTTGAAAGCAAACAATTTCAAACAGCTTTCAGACTTCGTCACACAACAACAAAAACATGATTCTTAATATGAACCAGACACTATTTACAGGCATTCTCATCGTTCTTCAAATATGAAAAACAAGCTCCACACATGACCAATGAGTGGACTTTGATGTCTATACAAACATCATAAAGAAAACAACTGAACACAAATGCATCAGAAATGACATCCGCCAGTCAGTCACATATCTACAGGATTATGGATCTGTTCTCCTGAGCCATTTCTTCTTGTTCTTTCAAGCTGAAGAAAAAGTAATAAACAACAATTCATCAATTCTAATCATGAAGAGAAAGATACAGGATAAAAAAAAAAACCAACAATAAAACTTCATATAATCAATAACAACAACAAAATTGCACACTTCAGAAAGAAAACAAAGAGAAACAATACTAACTGACAAATTTCTGCAAGAGAGGACGAGTCATAAGCTCGATATGTTTATCTCATATAGGACACACACATATTCCACAACACAGTATACATGTATATTGATTGCATATAGAAAAAAAAGCCAACAATCGCACACACACTAAAAAAAAAAAAAAAAAAGCCACACACACAAGCAATCACCCAAATCCCATCAGAATGGATACAAACCCATGCTAATCTTCCCATTTTGTGTAGGAAAGACTTCATGACAATGCACGCTGAGCTGTATCACATATGCAGCAGGGACAATAAGGAGTGATGAATCAAACTTGTCATCTCTGCTTTTGTGCTTCCTGAAATATTGGATGTAGCACATTCCACAAACTTGTGTGCAGCGCTATTTGTAAACCAAAGTGGGAAATGAAGGGGGGGGGGGGGGGGGGAAGCATAAAATGGAGAATGCCATAAAAAAAAAATCAAATGACCATGTCTGATACTATGTTCTTGTGTGATTTTGTCATATTTCATTTGTCTTGCTGTTGTTTGTGAAACATCCAAAAACCAAATTACACACACATACAGGGTCAGAAACCCAGTTAAAAGCAAAAAAACAACAAAAAAAAAAACTACAACGTTACATCTGCACTCACACGCACACATCCCTCTCACACTTAGAAAGAAGAAAATGTTATCACATCAAGTGAACAATGCAGTACTTTTTGACCAGAGAAATGTGTTGTAGTCATTGTGACCACATGCAAAGCATTCAGCATCTTCCAAAACCTGGTCTACTTGTACCAAAAGAACCATCAGAAACCTGACTTGTGTTCATTACTGAGTTTTCTCAATAGCTTCCTTCCATCCTCACCATCACCATTTCACCTGTAATTCCATGTGGGAGTCCCCATCGTTGACCTTAATCTTATTTCAAAAGATTAAAAAAAAATATATACATACTACCAGTATCAATACTGCCATACAATGATAAAATGACGGCTGACACTTGCAGATGAAAGTTTTATCTTCACATATATATATATATATATATATATATATTATATATATATATATATATATATTATAATAAAATATATCATATCTTACTACAATCTGGAATTGATTAATATAAAACTACAGGAAGGTGGAGCTGGTAAAAGAAAACAAACCGATAACTGGCCATGTCTCAAAAGACTGGCAGAAATGAAAAGGGTTGTGAGTATTAACTTTTAATTTGTGCTGCTAGAGAAATGACAAACATAAAAATAAATAACAGCAGTTGCCTTCTGCATACTTCTTTTGGTTTTCTTAAAGATTAAAGCTGGGGGGGGGGGGGGGGGGGGCAAGAAAACCTATTTACTAGCTTGACTTAGGATTTTCTTGATCATTCATTTATAGCTAAATAAAAAAAAAAAAAAAAAAAAGGGGAGGGGAGGGGGAGAAAAAAGAGACAGTGTGCTCTAATTATTGTTGTTTCTACTCAGATATATAGTTACAAAAGTAGACAAAAGATACATGTTACAGACAGAAAAACACTGGTTTTTCACATCTATCTATATTAGAGGCAAAGCTGAGTAAAAGACTTGTTCACCACCATTTAAAAGCATTTCAATTAGATATCTAAGAAAAACAAGAGAACTACAGCCCCTTAATCTCCACCCTAAAAAAAAAAACCCAAAAAAGAAAAAAGCAAGCAAAAAAGAAAAAAAAAAATCAACCCCCCTCAACTCCCCAAACAATTAAACCAAACTATGAAATGGCATCTTTCGCATACATGCCCCCCCCCCAAACAAAAAAAAGACAACAAAACCTAAACCCTTCTGCAACAAAAGTCACGAAAAAAAGAAAAAAAAAAAAAAAAGGGCAGACATACACACACACACAATAATCCATGACCATTTTTTAAAAGACAAAAATGACAATACTGTATCTCCTCCAATTAAATATAAAACAAAAACAAAAAAAAGAAAGAAAAAAAAGAGAGTATTCCACTAACATTATCTATCATAACTTTACTTCTTGAAGATCTATCTTTCTCGAACTTTTTCATAGCTCCTGTTTTGACAGTTGAGAGTGCAAGCACTCTGACTCATCACACAGCACTTCCAGCACTCAGCCAGCACTTCCAGCACTCAGCCAGCACTTCCAGCACTCAGCAGCACTTCCAGCACTCAGCGCACACACACAGTGATGAGCAAGCACATGCACCCCAGGGGCTGTCTCCAAGAAACAAAATTATCAAGAATAAAAGAAAACTTTCAAGCAAAACTGCCTTACTCCCTTCTGAATAAGACCATTTTCTTTTCGATTATTTCTGGTATCTAAATTTATATATTTTTTAAAAGTTAATTAGGCTGATTATTTCTGGTATTTCTGGCATACTTCAAGTTGCACATCAAAAGAATGGAAAACTAATGTTTAAGCACTAGATTGAATTTAATGATAACACTACAGTATAGGCAAGTTGCAACAAGGTCTTCGGTAGCTGTTTTATCCACCTTTCACCATGAAAGAAGAGGCCAAAATAAAAAGTTGTGTTGTGTGTGTGTGTGGAGGAGGAGGGGGGAGAGGAGGGAGGAGAGAGAGAGAGAGAGAGAGAGAGAGAGAGAGGAGAGAGGAGAGAGAGAGAGAGAGAGAGAGAGAGAGAGAGAGAGAAGAGAGAGAGAGAGAGAATGGATCTTGAATCAAGCAACACAGCCAGGGCAAAGCTTTTTCAGAGAAAATTTGTCCCTCTGAAAAATGCAAGTGTCCCAAGAATTGTTTATAATCCTCTGAAGCACCACACTGCAAAGAATACAATAATTTCCCCCTGAATACAAGAACCTTTTCATCTTAGCTCATGGTGATGGTTCTCTGATTACAATATTCATTTGGCAAAGTAGCAACCAGGCATGGAAGAATACTGAACACATGTCTGCAATGAAGACATTTTTCCAACTGACATAACAAATGCTGAATTTTTAGCACAAACTTTTGCTTAAACTGAGCACACAACTCCATATACGAGCACAGAAACACTTGTTTCTTTAAATGATAAAAAATGCATAAACATGCATATTTTTGGTTGTATAAATCTGCAGATGATTGATACAGCATTTTACTGTATAGTTGGCACCACAACTGGTGTACTGTAAATCATTCATCTTCACATTGACACCCTTTTCAGAACTGTACATGCTTATGTGTAACAGGTATTGTGGTGACTTGTCTCCTGTGCTGTTATACACCAGTCCATAACATTGATAACTAAAGGCTGGAAGTTGTTTTCTGTCTCTGTGACAGAACATGTGAAGTTCACTTGGAAGCATGGGTAGGTTTTGCTTTTGCAAGCTTTCAATTTTGTCATGACTTGACATAAACGTTTTAATCAATCTTTTTAAAAAAAATTATTGTTAGATGAACACTCTCACAGCTTTTTATTTTTAATTATGTTATTTCATGACTATTCTTTTATTCAGTATCTTTTTAGACACATTTTTTTTTCTCAAGATTTTTAAGGTTAAAGTCAAGTCTACCCAAACTACTACTCAACACCTAGTGGAAAGTCCTTTTATTTATTCCTTTTACCTATCCTGTAGACATGACCGTTGGGGAACTACTGAACATTTTGCAGCCAGGTTCCTCCACTCCTCGCTGTTTTCAGCTCTCTGTAACAAGTCGTTCTACTCAAGGCCAGGCCACTTTCTGATGTTGTCTTCCCATTCTTTTCTTCATCTGCCTCTTCATCTCTCTCCTCGATAGTCCTCGGATTGTTTGAAATTCAATAGAAAACTTTCTGGTTCACTTCATATCTGACATTTTTTAATCATTCAGATAGCTTATGCACTGATGAAATAGCATATAGACTGTGCATCAGAACACTCGCACACTAACTACCACAGATCCCCTGCACAATGTAGGTAATGGGTACACCATCTCCTGTGAATGACCTTTCTGATATCTCAGCCACAGAAATTACACAATCCAGAACAAAAAAAGTACCATGACAAACTCTTTGACTCAATAACTGTTGAAAGAAACCGATCATAGCTTGGTCTGTAAGGATCTACTGACATTCACTCACCATCACACGACACTGGTTCCAGTCAAACATAACATTTCAGCACCAACAGCTATCAAACGTCCTGAAGAATGTCCCATGATAGAACCAAATGCTCACAAAACCACCAATACCTGCAGGTAAAAGTACTTTCCTTACCATTGACAAAAAGTTGCAGGGTTTCTTATCAAGTTCATTAACTTGTTCAAGGCGTCAAGTTGAGCCCTAATGATCTATTCTTAGCTCACACACTGACTGCATGGTAGGGTCCTACTTCCCACCTTCAAGATGGCATGGCATCCTTTCCACAGTAACAGTGGAGAAAAGTGACCACACAGATTTCGAGTTCCAACTTTTCAGTGCTGTGTGATACATTTTCAATATTCCTCAGTGCTATATCTAAGTGTATTAAATGCACTGATCTTGTTGTTGTGAAGTAAATCTGAATCAATATATTGTTAAAGAGTTACAACAAAAAATAACAACTGGATTGGATGTTCCTGTCAGGTTGCTCTTCTTTGTTTAGTATTGAGAGTGAAAATTTTTGTGCTAGTGACATAAATTGACAGTAATTTTCCTTCTGAATTCGGTTTGATTTGACTTTGACTGATTTGACAAAGTCAGGATTGTAATCTTAATGTTTTATTTTTAAACTTCCTTCAATATTTTTTGTATTTAGTCCACATGTTCATCACTTTTGAGGGGTTCAAATCTTGTCAATTTTGCTGTCTTGATCTAGTCTAGTGTAGTGCGTGTGTGTTGAGTTAACAAGCCTGCCGCACGCAGAGCGCTTGTCTGATGTAACGGAAGCTTTGCCGTCTTTCTAGCCATCCATCTCTTAGGCCTTCTGCATGAATGTGCGATGGTTTGAGACACAGTGGTGGGAGTAGGGTGGAAAAGAAAGGGAGGGGTATGGGGGTACAAAGAAGGGGCGCATTAATTTTGGCTGTGGACTGACTGGTGCAGGATAGGTGCGCTGTGTATTACTAGGAATCCCCCCCCCCCACCCAAAAAAAAAAATAAATAAATAAAACGAAAATACGAAAAAAAAACAAACCCCACTTACCAAGTGTTGTAACAGCAATGGAGACATGTCACCACAATTTACAAAGGTCAAAGGCACATTGTATAACCAATGAAAAAGTTCACATTTACATGAAGATATTGGTATATACAGCCAACATCAATTTAAAAACCCAACACATTACACATTATTCATGTACAACATGGTACCCCAAAAAACAATACTTTTCGTTAATTTATGTTACACAAGCTTTACAGTTACAAAAAAGGATGTACATTTGTGAAGTAAATCAAACATTTTCTTCTTTGATCGACGTAACATACTCTGGACAAAACCAATCAAAATGCTTTCATATGTTTCAATCGTCTGATTTATTTTCTCAGGTTTCACACACAAAAAAAAGAAACAATATACAACAAAGTTGGCTTCATGACAATGCAGATCATAACAGTAACTCCTTTCTAAAACCACAGCACAGTGTTCAAAGGTAGCACGGATATACAGAGCCTAAATCCAACAAAGAACCCACAGCATTCTCCTTACCTTGCAGTAGGTATAAATACGTTAAGAAAAAGAAAAAAATTAATCAAGTTAAAAACCCACTAAGGGTACAAACGAGGAAAGAAAATTCTGTAACCTTTATACTTCTAAAGTGTTACATGTACCAAAGAAAACAAAACGACAAATCACTTCTTACCCAATGACTTTCAAGTGCAACACAGACAGCCATAGGATGATGAAAAAATTGATGTGAGAAAGAGACTCGCAGAAGACAAACAAAAAAAGAAAAAAAAAAGCCCACCCTCACAGAAGAAGAAAGGTGAGGCAATCACTTTATAATTGATACCCTCATATCAATTCAAAGGGGTAAAAAGCAACTACTCTATGGGAGGATCAGGGAATGATAATGTGAAAAACTCAAGAAAACCAATGAACATAGTACTACAATTTTATAAGCTGAATTACCAGTTGTAAGAATCAGTTTCTATCTATTCTTAACATTTTGTACTGCATCTGTCTGCATCTTTTACATATTCCATGTATCTTACTTGAGGCGAATTTGTTCTAATCCCCTTCAATGAGATTACCAGTACATACTTGATACTCCATCTCTGTCTAGATGCCAAATTCCTCTCCATCAAACAAAACACACAAACACACACACTATCTAACACACACACACACCATCCTCTTATGTCCTCCACACTGCACAGTCATCCATGTACACAGACTTGAGTCAATGCAATATTACAATTATGAGTATCAACACCTTTCTCACTATTCTGTATGTCTTCTACAGAACGACGCACAATGTTTAAACATAAGTAGTATAATTCGATTTTTTTGGGGGGGTTGTAAACCCCAAGACACAAAGCAAAATTCCTTGTATGTTTCTATCATAAATGCCAGATCACCTGAGTTGCCCATGCCTAGAAATCTGAATGCTTTTATCAGCAAAAAGCCAATGCCTGAATTAGCTTTTGATCAACAAATTCCTGCTGCGGCTTTATTTCATGTTACCTATGATATATTACCAGTGACTATATGTTGAAAGTGTTATCACTGAAAGTAATTCAGCAGTAGCATCTTCCTACTGTTTAAACATACAATACATGTGAAAGTGTCTACACACCTGTATAATCTCCACTTTTTTCTCCTTTCCAAATTCATCCACAAGCGAGAAGTGGAGGGTAAAGAAGTTAATCACTACAGTGTGGGTAAATAAAAAATATATATTGCAGTACTAATTCCATATCAACTATGTCATAATAATGTTAAAAAAAACAACAACCCCCCCCTAAACCATCCTGAGACTCAATGAGATTTTTCTACCCACAACCACGCGTAAAATAGTTAAGCCACCCTTTCCCATTCTTCAACACACACACACACACACACACACACACACACCACACAACACACACACACACACACACCAAAAAAAACACAACAGCCCCCCAAAAAACAACAACCCAAATACCCATGTGAAGAGGAAATGACAGAATTTTCAACAGCACACACTATGATTTAGTGAAAGATTACTGATATATTCATCATACTGTGCTATCAACTAAAATTTAAAAAAAAAAAAAAAAAAAAAAAAAGTTGGCATAAATTTCTCACCCCCTATCCTACACATTCCCTTGCTAACATTACAAATGACATGACCACCAACACACTGTATCTTAAAATTTTTGCTAAGTTTCTCTAATTGCAGTGTTCATTCTTTAGAACTATTCTATTGTCCTTCTATTATTTTTCTATATTACCCTAAACACAGACACAAGACATTACAATGCTGAAACCAATACCTTCACTATCAAATTTTTTTTCTTATTAATTTTATTTCTGCTCTAAAAACGAATGTTAGCTTCAGCTAAAATATGTCCAGTTTAGATATATGAACAGGACTGAACTTCACTGGAAATTATGCTTTGTCTGTAATACCACTTGTCAATAAGTTTTCTGGAATTGTTTTTGTTTTTGTTTGGGGAGGGAGGTAGTTGATGAAATTGCTGCCAACTACACACACGCCTAAAAATAACACATCTATGATTTGATATTGATAGGCGATTACCAAAACACATTTTAACATTTGGCAATAAGTGTCTACGTAGATTTATCTGAGATAATCAGAGCCTGCCAAAATGTTGGGCCTAAAATACAGCATAACTTATTAAAAAAATATTTAAAAAAGGGTATTTAAACACATACACATGTGAGTACACCCCTACAAAACGCACATGCATGCACACACGCACGTGCACAACCACACCCCACTTTTCTCTTTATACTTATCACTTTCCTTTTCATTTTTTTTTATAAAAGAAATCTTCAATATTTTCATCAGTTATTGTTACCACTATGACTATACAAAAGCAATTCAGAGTTTAATCAGAATTGACATGATTTAAATCTTTTTCCATTTCAAAATATGTGCAACTGATGAAAATATGTGGGACTTAACTATTGAAAACAGATGTTTTAAGGAAGGGGAAATAAGTGAAATGCAAATTTGCAAACTCGACTAATAAAAAAAAAAAAAAAAATCAAACTACATCTCAGCTTCAACCTTTAAAGTTAAGAAATAAAAATTACAAGTTACATTTCAGCTTAATCAAACAGAATTGTCAATAAAGATGTGCTTATTTGCTATGTGGTTTGATGATCGTTTGTGAGACTTTTGCCAAAGACAGTCAAGTGTGATGCATTTCTGATGGTGACAGCTATAAATATTTTTGTTCTTCACCTACTTTTCCCTAAGTCAGAGGTAAATGTGCTATTCCAGTTAGATTTGTTATTGTTTTAATATTTGCAAGACATGAGTTAGGCTATGATCCAGCTTTAAATGTCTTTTTCTTAAAGTTCTTATATAGATATATTTAGTGCTAATGACCACTTCCGTTCAACTCACGAGCTGTGATGGTTAATGATACATACCCACATCAACAGGCACACTTCCATTCTCTCATGACTCCACCCATACTGTATTACTTTATCCATGTTCTGTCGCCTCTAATTTAAAAAAAAAAAAATTTGAATGGGGGGAAAGGGCTTTTTAAATAACAATAAAAAATCTGAATAAATTTAAACAAGCACTTAATTCTGCAATGATTGTTAACTTCAGTTTGGAGAAAGAAAACAAAAAGCCAAGGCCAAGAGCAGCAGAGGACTATATGATACTCACTTCCACTGCATATATAACACACAGTATACACAGATTTCTTTGCATACATTTACTTATCAGCAGACATGTCTGCCAATGCACATACATGTGCAACTTGTGTCCTTTGGTGGAGGCAGCTCCACATATATCAACTCCTCATCTCTCACTTTTCTGGATACTGATTCAAACAGTGTTATCAAAAACGTCTACAGAATGACAGGGGAGCAAGAATCATATCTGATTAAAACTAAGGGTGTCATATTTATGTGAAAAGAACCCATAAACCATAAAAAGAAGAAAAAGATTGGAGCTTACCAAACAACAGTGAAGCAGGGATGTAATGTCAAGAAATCAAAACTTCTCAGAAGAAGAAAAAAGCACAAGACTAAGCAATGAGATAAAAAAAAAATTAAAAAAGAAAAGGCAAACAGAAGGAAACCGCCATGTATAATGAATGACTAATCCCTTTTCAAAGATTACAAATGAGCCAGCAACAGAAATATATGGCAAAGAAACAGTTAACAGACTTTTACACATCAACATATATTTCATTTACATGTAACGTGGAACCAACCTCAAAAGCACACATGATAACCAACTTATCATCAACATACTCCCATTTCTTGGGACATATTGAAACAAATAACAGCACAAAAATCTTGGATGAGTTTATGGCTTACACAGCCTCCAGGCTGTCCATCTGTCTTGAACAATTATGATTCACCACACTACATAATCACAGTTTTTTTTGTTATGGTATTTTTTTTGCTCAATTCCAAACATGGAAATAACAGTCACTGCTTTGTCTGCCACATTGGAGTTGTCCAATCAGTCATGTTCACTCAGTTCTCAGAATTTCTTTCACAGAAGGTGTAACATACTCCAAGGTACATTTCTTGATGTTCTTAACGCTGGGCATTATCTCAAACACTAACACATTGATTGACCAAGCGCCAGTTCTACTACAATGTCACGAATATTTCACAGAAGTTTGCTTCTCTTTTAACTCTTTTTGAGTTCTCTGATTCCTGCTAAATGTAATACAGACACACTTAAAAGGAAAAAAGGAAAGAGAAGGAGAGAGGAGAGAGAGAGAGAGAGAGAGAGAGAGAGAGAGAGAGAGAGAGAGAGAGAGAGAGAGAGAGAGAGAGAGAGAGAGAATTTGTTGTTCAGCTTTTAAAAGAAAAAGGACATATTTGTGTAGTTCCTCTCTAAAAAGGAACAGGTAAAGTCTATCTCCGATAAATCCATGTTATAGTGGTCTTTCACTCTCTCTCTCTCTCTTTTATAATTTATCTTATCTATCCCATATCAAAATCATGGAATAATTACTTTTAATAATATAGATTTCCATGTATGAAATATATAACAGCTACAGAGAGATAGATTATAGTCTGATGCATGCCAAATGAAAAGAGCTGTCAATTATCTAGTCTCATATGCTGCTGTGGCGCAGTGGTTAACACACACAGATTTCTAGCTGGAAGATCCATGGGTTAAAAACCCCATCATTCAGAGACCCTCTTATTGAATATTCTAAACATCTCAACTGGCTCTTATCCAGAGGGAATTTCAGAGAGAGAGAGAGAGAGAGAGAGAGAGAGAGAGAGAGAGAGAGAGAGAGAGGAGAGAGAGAGAGAGAGAGACAGAGAGAAGAGAGACAGACAGACAGACAAGAGAGGGAGAGAGAGAGAAGAGAGAGAGAACAGAGAGACAGATACAGAGAGACAGACAGATGGAGACAGAATATGTGTGTGTGTGTGTGGTGGTGTGTGTGTGTGTGTGTGTGTGTGTGTGTGTGGTGTGTGCGTTGTGCGTGAGTGAGTGAGTATGCTTGTATGTATGTTTCTGTGCATGTGAGTATGTAATTTGTGTTCTGTATTTTTGAAGCGAGTTCCTACATATCACGCAAACACCTTTTTGTCAGTAGAACAGATATGTATGTAAGTATCCATGCAAGTGAGTGTATGAAAGAGAGAAGGTGGGCAGGGCTGTATCAAAAAGGACAAAGTGATAAAACAAGGGGTAGGGGAAGCAAACAAAGAAATAAAAACTTGTTTGGGAGAGAGAAAGAAAAAGGGAGAGAGAAAGAAAAAGGGAGAGAGAGAAGGAGAGGGAGAGAGAGAGAGAGAGAGAGAGAGAGAGAGAGAGAGAGAGAGAGAGAGAGAAGAGAGAGAAAGAGAGAAAGAGAGAGAGAGAGATTTATTGCATACACATATCTTTTGCAACAACAACAAAAAATTTCGACAGCGTAAGGGGTGAAGAGCAGATTTCCAAATAAAGATCAATTCAAACTGACATCATAGAGAGACAGAATGAAAGAAGATGGGCATGGACAGAGGGGGAAAGAGAGCAGCAAAAGACAAGAAAGAAGACAGAACAAGAGACAGCAGGAGTGAGACATAAAAATACCCAGACAGACAAGAAGGCACACAGGCGTTTTTGATTCTAATGTAAACTTGTGCGTGTGTGCGTGCAAATGTGTGGGTGTCTGTTTTGCATGTGTATCGTATGCGTATGTATGTATGGGTGCAAAATGAATATGTGTGTGTGTGTGTGTGTGAGAGAGGGAGGGTGTGTGAGAGAGAGTGTGTATGCGAGAGAAAGTGTGAGTGTGCATGCGCATGCTCATGCCTGTGCATGTGTGTGTGTATGCCTGCATGCGTGTGTGTAGGAGACAGTGAGACAGATAGACACACTGCTAACAAAAATCAAAACTGACAGGTCTGTAAGCAGGTATACTTAAAAAATTCTCATCTAATACCACACTACCACAAAGTGTGTTGCAGAGAATTTTTGTCTGACATGAAACCCTGGCAAGCGGAAACAGGTTTTACAAGAACAATTCCTTCACCACAGCAAGTGAAATAAACTTGATTTTTCGTTCCAAGACAAAACTGGTAGCAAAAAAACTATGCTATCTTAAATGCTGGAATTATCAAGTGACTCAATGGTTACATTATTTACTTTAATACTAACTGGCGCTGGTCAGGTAATTTATAGGTGCTTTCTTTAAAAAAAAAAAAAATCTGCAGGTTTCTTAAAAGTGTTACAGAATTATAGCGTGCTTGAAACCTCTGGGAGTAAGTAATGACAAATTCTACCAGAAACCTGCAATACAATCTTAGAACAGTCTCCACACAGGCAATTCAGTTCCTCATCCATAAAACTTGCAAGTCTTTACACGGCAGTCTGTCTAACAAAGTGAAGAATCCACCTGTTCCTCCTTCCACAGATCCCAATGAATAGTACGGCTGACAGAAGATCCTCATGGTGTGCTGAAGAAACCTGAATCTTTCACAAGCGCAATGAAGTGATGAGTCGCAGACTTTGGACTAAATAGGGGATTCCACAGGAATACACAGTCTTGGATGAATAAACAGACACCATGACTCAAAGGGGTGTAAAATGTAAATGAAAAAAAAAAAGTAAATATCCACAGGCATAACAGACCGAATCTTCAGATAAACAGATGTCACAAGCACACAGATTGTAGACCAAAAGACTGAACAGTGTGACACAACCGACGTTTCTCTACGTCACTGCAACACAACGTTCACAGGGTGTTAAATTCTTGTTCTGTCATCGTCACACAGCTATAATTTCTTGATGCATATGCTGACAAAATACATGCAGAAATTTACACACACAGAAATGTTCCTGATGAAAGAAAAAACTGACAGAAAAAACAGATTTTTTTGTTCTTCTTCCAATGTCCATCTACAAGAAATACATTCCCTTTTGAGAATTTGCTATGTGAAACACATAAGTAGTATGCACCTTTGGTGTTCACTTTTCCCCTACACTCTATACTGTACAAAACAGTCTTCCTCACTTCCTTGTGTCTGGTAGTGTCCAAGGTAACAGACAAAACTGTCAGAGGCTGTGATAACAAACATTCCTTGTTCCTTATGGCTGTTCTGACTATTACTCTTGACACAATGTCCACAATAACAGTGCATGGCAGTTTCAAAGCTTAATTCCATAACCACATTGCAGATCTACATAAGTTCTCTTTTCCCCCAAACTTTTCCCGAAGATGAAATCTTTTTGTGGTCACACAAGATGAGTCTGATCTTTCTTCTCCCAATGCGTTGGACAAGCTGTAGATCCTGTAGGTTATGCAGGGAGGACTAAACAGTGGGTGTAATAAACAATGGGTGTAGCTCCAACACCATCACTACTACACTTCAATCAATTGCAAAACTTGACCATCAAACCCTTCAGGACAATAACTATGGTATCAATAACAAAAAAAAAAAAAAAAATTAAATTAAATGTAATGCAGAAAGACAGAAGATATGAGGAGGGTGGATAGGTGGTGAAACAAGCTGACACGTTTCCAACGGTGGCAACATATCAATATATATATATATAACAAAAAATATTTTTTTTATAGCATACAATACACACCCACTTCCTTCATATTTCAAAAGACAGTCAACCTCCTTGACCCCCCCCCCCAAAAAAAACAACACCCCCCAGCAAACAAAAAGAAATGTCCTTCCTCTTTGGTAACTGTTACCAAAGTTTTCATAGCTTCCTCACTGCAGCTGACAGGTGTTTTAGGGTGTGGCAGAGTAGAGAAGGAGCGGATTTCTACACACTGGACCATGCTCACTCATGGCAAGAGGGTGACCGTCACCACCGACATATTGATCATACGTCTGCAACAGATTCATCAATAGCTTCAGAGATTAAAAAAACACCAAAAAACCCCCTAAAGCAACCCACATAAAAATCCAATTATCACTATTCTGACTTAGAGCCTTACTGATTGCTCAGGATGGCATCAGAATTAAATACACAGTGGTAAACGAAAAATAAAACATGGATGTGGTCTAGCAAAAAGGTCACATGTCTGATTCCTGGATAAGGCTGGATTACTCCCTCCCCACCAATTCACTAGGGCCAGGGATTATAGACCTGTGTTTGTCAGATGAGATGGTAGGTAGAGTTTCTATATCATGCACGACATACATTAGCATATATGAAAGAACCAGAGCAAAAAGAGAGAACCATAAACAAAACTGTGTGCAAAAACAAACCAAACCCTCCCACTCTCACAGAAAAACAAACATGTCTGAAGTTACATACAAAGAAAAAGCACACTCCTCACAGACAGTAGCCTGACTTTCATGCAGAAAAATCTATTGTGCTTTTCACTGAAATCTACTGCAATAAGACACTATGGCATTATCCAATCTAGCCAATAAATCAAAGATATGACAACAATTTTCCTAAGGTCTAAGGATGAAAAGAGAACATAAAAAATATGATCAAAAGCACACAAAGAAAAAAACAAAACCCAAAATAAAAGAGAATAAAAAAGGAGTATTTTTACATAATCTTTAAACATAAAATGTTACGGAAAGTCATATCATTATCTTCATTATCATCCTCATTAGCTAACCATGCAGATCACATTCGGGTGCAGCAAGAAAGTATAAATTAAAAAAAAAAAAGAGAGGTGAAACAAATCACTTTCCAAAGCAAAAATTAACCATGCTAATAAATGGCAATGACTGGTGGAACAGAAAAATGGTCCTATTAGAACAGTCTAAACTCCCAACTTCTATAATAAAAATATCACACCTATTAACAGTAAAAATAGAAAACACTGTAGAATGGGGGGGGGGAAGTCCTGTGTAGGAGGGGGAAAGTGGCAACAGAGTATAGGCGCCAACTCTGTCACCAAAAGAACCTCCTTTACTGTGGCACGCTGTCTTTACCATGACAACATTGTTGTCCCCACGGTTTGATTGACAGGTGCACGGTTCATACAGAAACTTTAGTCAGAAGACTTGATTGACCTATGTCCAATATGCTTAAAATATTCAACACAATTCCTCACAAAAAACATCGACATAAAAGCACACACATACACAGATAACAGCCCACATCAGTTGCAAAACAAGTGGGCTCTGGATGTTCCTGGGTAAATTACACCCAATATTCCCGATTTACATGAAGCCTTTAGACTTTTAAAGAGTGAATAACGACTCAAAACTTACAATGGCCAATATAGCGCGACTTAGAAGTTCAAACTGCCAGAACAATCAACTATGCGCCAGAGATAAACTGAGTAAAAAGGTCATTGCCTTTTTTGTCACTCAAATGAAGAAACAAATTCAGATTAAAAATCTTGTCTAAATGCCTTTCATAGAAATAAAACCATCAGACATCTAGCCAACTTGCTTTAATGACAACATTTAAAAAATTTTTAAATGGTACACCATCCACGCAGGAGCCAACCTTTCCATTTGAAGAAAATATTAACAGTTCAATTCTTCAATCCACTTTCACTCCCCTTTTCACTCTTTTTCTACTATATCTGCTCTATGGAGATCCTAACTCTTGTTGTGTAACAGGGTTTGGGTTTTGTTATGTTTCTGATCAGGTTTATCAATAAAGGAGTTCAGAAACCCACACCACAATTTAACAAATAAATCCTCTTAGGTGCACGAAGGTATGAAAAACAGCAGACAAGAACACATCTACTGCCACTTCAAAACCCTCAAATTACTGTAGCATCATTTCTTTGCCACAGCAACATGACTGGCTGCTATGGTTTAGTTCAGATGCTGTAGATTTTACAAGAGAACTTGGTCTTAATCACTTATTATATTACACTAATCTTTTCAGAGTAGATACCATAAAAACTGCAGCATCAACAATACTCTAAAAACTAATTAACTATGTCTTCAAACAAACAAAAAACCAATAGTAAAATGTATATTACATCAATACTGCAAAAATTTGCTTCATTTTTTTTTGTTAAACTCACCAAATAAAACCTCTAACCCCCCCCCCCCCCCCCAGCATAAATGGTTCAGCTAAACAGAAAATAAAAAAGAAAATGGCAAGGCAAAGAAAACAAGGCAGACACAAAAGATTTTTTTTTTTTTAAAAGCCAAACAAACTAAAACTAACCGAACTGATCCCTTCAAATAGAATTTTTAGATGAAAAATCAAGTAAACAACAAATCTTCACTTTTGCCAGTAAGGAGCAACATTATATGACATATTATATGACACCCGTGAAAATAATTTGTAATGCACTTAGTTAATGACATTACTCTTTTGTTTACACAATGCAGTGGCATATGTACAGAGAATTGACAGATAAAAAAGACATACAAGCCAATAAACAAAACCTGTAAAGCACAGTGAACATATGTATCAATTTCAAATCAATTTCTCCCTTGACTATCCTCCCCATCCCTATCAAAACATATGCTCACAAATGCAAGACCTACCTTATGAGTGACAATGACCCCTTGGAATATATCTTCATAATCTCAGGAAAACACAGGGGCAGAATGCAAACCGTACCAAAGAATACGGGGCATACTAAACCCCACATTTATACAGATCACTCACCTGTTCCACTTGTTTTGCAAACAGCACAGCATGCATTTTATTGGCAAATGTCACTATTGCTTTCCTCTGTGTTTCCAACACCACAATGCCCTGCAACAGTGTTGGTGAAAGTAAATGTCATGTTCAACTTTAAACACACTGTGAAGTCTTTCACAAAAGTTAAGCATCAATCTTCTGACACATTGTACTTGTAATACATTAACCCGTTGACTGCCTTAGCACATCATAGACGTGCTACTGATAGTGCACTCCCAGTGCCTTACCACGTCATATGACGTGCACGATTTTCTGATTTCCTAACTTCGTTTGAGGTCCATTCCAAAACAATTGATATTTTAAGCTTGTGTGGGATTCCCTCTACCCATATATGGTTGGGAAATCCCGTTTTGTGGACGGAAAGTCTGTTTTTCTTCAGTTTCGTTGGCTGACTGAGCAGTTTTTTATTTTTTATGTTTATTTTTGGATGATTCAGGCATGTTTATAATTCCAACTTGGCCTTCAAATTAATTTGGTTAATGCAGAATTCAATTCTGTGCAAAAGTTGTACACATGTCAATATCAAATTGTTGGTAGTTTAGATGCTAGATTTTTGGTGAATTATTACCCCATTTGGGCAAAATCCTTTGCAGAGCAGATTCAGGTCGGGTTCTTTATATGGCAGTCAAAGGGTTAAGCAAAGTGACATAGGAACTTCATGCATGTACAGTGCCCATTCTTTTACTCTGCAGTTAACCGTGAAAATATCAAAGAAAGAGTGAGAGAGATATAAAAATACACTACTAACACATTCCAAACAAGAGGAAAAGAAATAGAATGTATGATACCCTACCAAAAATGTAGACTATAATCAAAAAGCATCATAACATGAAATAAACATGGTTCGAAAAAGCAGAATGAAACAAAACAGAATTTGCAAAGAATAAATAATTTTCAGTTCAGACGAGCTAATCTTTCAGCATAAAACTTATGCCTACAGAAAAAAAACAACTGCCCCAAATACATGGTTAATTTCTTGAATGCATCAAGTATGACCTCTGAGCGACAGTAAAACAACACTAAAACATGACTAAACAGTTTTCAAGTGTGCAATGCAGGCACACAAATTCTTTTAGTGTAACCAATCTACTGGGGTAAAACTTATCTACTGGGGTAAGACTTAAGTAACAGTACTCACCAAAACAGGCCCGACAGCTTCACAACCTTGTCGGATCTCAAATTCTGAGGTGCCGGTGGCAAGATTGTCAATGGAGACCTTCTGCACACCACCGCTGGCACCCTCATTGGCAACACGGGGCACCTGGGGGCAAAACACTGATCACAGACTTTCACTACCACAAAGCACATACTTACAGTTCATCTTGGTCCAACACATAACAGTAGTTCAGAAAAGATGTAGATCTTAACAAAACAGTTATAAAGCACATAACAGTAGTTCAGAAAAGATGGAGATCTTAACAAAACAGTTATAAAGCACATTACAACAGTTCAGAAGAGGTTTTTTTTTCTAAATTCAAAATAATTATTAAACATAACACAACAGTCCAGAAAAAAAACAGAGGTTGTTATCATTATTATCACCAATATCAAACACATATCACTGGGCCAGAACAGATGGAATATTTTAAATGCACAAAAACAGTTCAGAAAGGACAGAAATGATAGTTTATTATTTATAAGCACATACGAGAGATGAAGATCTTTTTCAATTATTAAGTACAAAACAACTGACATGAAAGGACAAGAAAGGACGATATGAGGGGATATATGGATAAGGATGCGAGCGCACACACACTTACACACACACACACAAACAGAATAAACTTACCTTTGCATTACCAGGACCAGCAGGGGGTACAACCTGCCTCTGAACGACCGTGCGACCAGGCGTGAGAGGGACAGTGGCCCCCCCTCGGGTCACCATTCTTCCTCGTCCTACTGGCAGCACAGTCCTGTTGCTGGGTGCCTGGGGAGGGGGCGAGGACACCACCATGGGCGGTCGAGGATTGCCCATGCCCACTCCTCTCCCCATCCCCCGCAACGCCTGACCCCGCCCTCTGACCACTTGGCCTTGACCTCCACCTCTCACCATCATCTGACCTCGTCCCTGTACCACGTGACCTTGATTTCCCTGGGCCATAGCCAAGGCAGCACCACGACCCATGCCGGAGGCACCGACTGCAGCCTGATTGTTGTTTGTTTGCTGCACATGACGCACAACGTTGACCACATTGCCTGAGGAACGAGGACCAAACTGTTGCTGCGGGGCCATGGGTCGGTTCTGGCTGGGTGGCGGTGGCCCTTGTCTGACCACTCTCGGAGACTGCATGGGGGCGGCTGGGGTGGGGGCCACGGCCCTGCTGGGCTGCTGTCTGTACGGGGAAGGAGGGGGCACACTGGGGGGCATCCGAGGTCCTGGTGGCTGGGGTCTTGGAGGTGGGGGACCTGAGAATCGAGGTGGCGGGAACTGTTGCGAGCTGAATGCTTGGCCGCTCACTGCACGCGGGGTCATCTGCTGCTGCTGTTGCTGCTGTGGAGGGGGCTGACGCATGGGGGGAGGGTGGTTAAACATGGGTGGGGGCTGGTGCACAGGTGGGTTCTGGAATTGTCCAGGGAGTGCTGAAGAGGGAGGGGGACCTTGAGTCTGTTGGGCAAACCCTTGAGGTTGCTGCTGTAGCTGTTGCTGTTGTTGCTGGTTGACCAGCTGCTTGCTGCGGATTGGCTGCGCTCGACGAGTCGAAGTCACCAGGTGCTTTTTGCCTCCTCGAGTCACCACGGTCTTGATCCGCTGAGCCCCTTGCCTGACATCTGGGGCTGCCAGTTCCGTATTTTGAGGAATGCCGCTCTCCATTGCAAGCTGGTTTTCAACATCTTCCACAGACATACCTGTTACAAGCCAGTTATGACTGATCACACACAGCTGAGACGTACAAGGCTTCAATGTTTTCAGACAAATTACTCTGACTAAAGATGATGTGAAAGTGTGTGTCTTGGGGTGAAGTGGGTGAAACATACACCTGTCTCACACTGTGGCAATGCTGACAGAAAAGAGGTGAGGTATTTAAACACAAAATAAATGAGTATGGGAAGTAAGAAAATCACTTAACAAGACAGGACAGGATATCAATCCATCATTTAAACACACTTAGCTGTATGTTGTGCACACACACATACACACACAGAGAAAAAAAACAAACAGTACACATATTCATATATCCATACACACATGCTGATAATGTAAACATGCACTTGCACACTACAGATGCATGCAGCACGCACTTGCATACACACCCCTCTCTCCACACACACTCAGACACACACACACATATGCATGCACAAAAACACACAAAGTCAAACTTACTACACACCTTTTTCTGTAAGTCTGGACAAAGGGAATGCACGCACACATACACACATATGCATGATCACACACACACACATACATTTACACCCCCACACGCACCCCCCACACACACACACACGTACACACACACCACACTGAAGCACACTCACAACACACCTTCTGTGAGACTGGACTAACCTATGCAATGCATGCACACACACACACAACCCACACAAACACAACCCACACAAACAAAAACAACACCCCCCCCCACACACACACACACACTCTCACTGCCCACCTTTCTCCTGGAGTCTGGTCTCTAACTCTCGGCGGCGTTCCTCCGCCTGCTTGCGGCGTGCCTCCTCTTTGCGCTTTCTGATCATTTCCCTCAGCCGCTTCTGCTCCTCCAGACCTTTCCTCAGCTCAAGGTCATCCTCCTGCAGGCACAGTTCACAGTTAGGTTAGGGTCAGTCTCTCTGTCTGTCAGGTCTGTGTTGGTGGTGTTGGGGTGTGTGTGTGTGAGGGTGTGAGGGTGTGGTGTGTGTGTGTGTGTGTGTGTGTGTGTGTGTGTGTGTGTGTGTGTGTGTGTGTTTATTTATTTAATTAATTTATTTATTCTTTTATATCGAGGATAACAGAATAAGCAATCATGTGCTTTTTTTATCCGGTCCCCGTGTGTACGCAGTTTTGTAAATATTGTCATCTGTTCCCACCGGCACACGATGGCCTACTCTTACAAAAAGCAGAACAGGATTTAACATGTGCGCAAGATGTTCTGCGTGCGTTCGCACACGGGGCCTCGGTTTAAAGTCTCATCCGAAGGACTTTTGGGGAGCACTGATGTTAACTCCAGGAAGAAAATTTCCTCGACCGGACTCGAACCTGGGTCGTCAAATTGCGGCGCAATGTTCTGACCACTAGGCTATCCATCCCGTGTGTGTGATGAGTGAGTGAGTGAGTGAGTGAGTGAGAGAGAGAGAGAGAGAGAGAGAGAGAGAGAGAGAGAGAGAGAGAGAGAGAGAGAGAGAGAGAGAGGATGAGAGAGTGAGTGAGTGAGTGAGTGAGTGAGTGAGTGAGTGTGAGTGAGTGTTGTGTGACGGTGCACAAGGAGAGAGAGAAGAGAGAGAGAGAAGAGAGAGAGAGAGAGAGTGAGAGAGAGAGAGAGAGAGAGAGAGAGAGAGAGAGAGAAGAGAGAGAGAGAGAGGTGAGTAGTGTAGTGAGTGAGTGAGTGAGTGAGTGAGTGAGTGTGAGTGTGAGTGTGTGTGTGTGACGGTGCACAAATCCAACATCACTCAGTAAGGCCTATTCAAGAGTGTTAAATTTAGTGAACTCCTTCCTTTTACCTAGTCCATGTGTGGTCAGCTCCTGCTATAAATAGCACCAGCTGGGCTGGGCTGGGATAATTAGCAGCTGAGAGAGCTGAAAGTGGGGGAAACTGAGTGACAGCTGTGAGTTATGGTCAGTCTGTCAGGTCTGCTGTGGGGGGGGGGGGGGGGGGGGGGTGTGTGGTGTGTGTTGTGTGTGGTGTGTCTGTGTCTGTGTGTGTGTGTGGTGCGTGTGTGTGACAGAAAG
>CM060317.1:18740685-18788185 GCA_030674155.1 Stramonita haemastoma
AAAACGTTGATGCCCACAAGTTTGATCACAGTGCTGGGGGAGAAGGAAATTAGAAGGAATTATACTAAAAAAAAGATTGCAAAAATGGGAAGGGGGCAGACATAAAAGATATGAATTCAAAGCAGAAACACAAGATACTTGCAAGAACACACACACATACACACACACACACACACACACACACACACACACACACACACACACACACACACACACACACAGCTTATCATAATCCAAAAAATAACAGGTACACATTATACAGCAGACACACACCAACCTGCAGATTTGGAGGGGTACACTCTGACCAGAAAATCCCGAAGAGGAGGTAGGAGGATGTCTGACAGGTGAGCCCATCAAGCCTCCGGGACCCATGCCTGCAAGCCCAGAAAGAAAGAAACAAAACAGCATGAAAACTCCACACACATCACGTCTAGCATTTGCTCTTGTATAACTTCCTCATTCCTATACAGCTGCTCTCAGCTGCTATTTATTCCAACCCATCCCAGCCCAGCTGGGGCCATCTCATGCTAATATAGCAAGAACTGGCCACACTTGGACTAGGGAAAAGGAAGGGGAGCACTAAATTTCTCACGCTTGACCGAGTGATGCAGGATTTGTGGATCATGCCTACTTAAGATCATTCGCAAACAGTGTTAACTTTTATTAATCAGTGTATGATCATGCTGAACATACACAAACTTCATTTGAACTATTTTCATGAGACATGACACTAAAGCAGCAAATGAATGAGTAATGATAAACAGTTTTCTGAGGTATATATTGGGTGCATACATGCGTGTGTGTATCACTGTATCACTGTGTGTGCGTGTGTATATGCGTGCATACATGCGTGAATGTATCACTGTGTATCACTCTGTGTGTGTGTGTGTGGTGTGTGTGTTTGTGTGTGTGTGTGTGTGTGTGTGTGTGTGTGTGTGTGTGTGTGTGTGTGTGTGTGTGCTGTGCGTGTGTTGTGTTATGTTGTCATGTGTGTGTGTGTGTGGTGTGTGTGTGTGTGTGTGTTGTGTGTGCGCATGTGTTGTGTTATGTGTGGTGTGTGTGTGTGTGTGTGTGTTGTGTGTGTGTGGCATGTGTTGTGTTTGTTGTGTGTGTGTGTGTGTGTGGTGTGTGTGTGTGGATGTGTGTGTTGTTGTGTGTGTGTGTGTTGTGTGTGTGTGTGTGTGTGTGTGTGTGTGTGTGTGTGTGTTGTATGAATGTTGGGGGGAGGGGTGGGTTGTTTGTGTATGCTTGCATGTGAAATCTAGCATATGAACAACAGATCCTAAATGACTGCTAATAACATACAATTTACACACTAATACTCTCTGCATCAGAATCTTCCAAAAGAATGCAGAAAAAAAAGAACTGACCTGGGGCTGAAGAACCGAACCTGGGACCCTGCTGCTGCTGCCCTGGTAATGCATTCCCACCAGGCTGGTTTGAGGGCATGCCTGGATGTGGGCCTCGCTGAAAACCTGCACACAATCACACAGAACCGTTTCAAACAAAAGGTCTAATGAGTTCTGTTGTCAGAAATGTAGTTGCCTTTTTCTCAGCCTAACATCCTGAAGGTCACCCAGCATAATTACTCTGTTTCATTCATTCCACCTGAGAATCACTGTGAAACTGCAAGTACACACTGGGTGAGAGAAGTTTCACTGGATGACTGTTTTCAAGTACAACTGCCATACAGTCAGCCATACTCAACTTCAGAGGAAGCTTGTCCGAAATGAAAGTACTGTTTCCATTTTTGGTTGAGAGAAAGAAACTGACATTCTTTCCTGCATATTGACTGTTTGCAATATAACTGAATACAGTACAGGTTCAAACATGATCACACAGAAATGCTAATGAACATCGATGGAATGTATGAATTGCTGAAGCAAAATCTTAACACTACAAAGGAATGATTTATTCCATTTTACTGTCATTATTAAAACATTTATCTCTGAATTTCAAGACAGGCAGTCTCACTGACATAAGTTGTCTCCTAACATAGCTTAACCATATGCTAATATAAGCACAGGTTGGTTTTTCAATTTAGTAAATCCAGCATAACAAGAACAACTTTACTGTCCACAGTACACACAGGCACATACACACACAATCTACACATTGGCGCGTGCACAACACACACACACACACACACACACACACACACACACACTCACACACACACAACAACACACAAGTGCTGACTCCACTCCCCCCAAAAGTCCTTCGGATTAGACTATAAACCGAGGCCCTGTGTGCGAACGCACGCAGAACATCTTGCACACACGTTAAATCCTGTTCCGCTTTTCGTAAGAGTAGGCCATCATGTGCCGGTGGGAACAGATGACAAGATTTACAAAACTGCAGACACACAAGGACTGGATGTAAAAAAAGCACACGGGTGCTTATTCCATTATCCTCAAAATAAAAAAATAAAAGAATAAAATAAAATAAATAAAAATAAACAGAGCAGACATAACATACATACATACACAGGACATACCTTGAGACTGAGGGAAACGTGGGGGTTGTCCTGGCATTCCTGGTCGTACAGGACTCTGACCCAGCACAGGACGCTCTCCCCCTGCCTGCAGCACAGTCAGCAATCATGTTACAACATCGTACACACATATGTCACAAGGAATAAAATATCTCCTGTCAAAAGCAACCAAAAGCAGAAAACAGAATCAACCCTCTTAAATTTGTATATATATCTTTCTGTTTTCCTCCACAACTCAATAATTATATTTCTTTCTTTCTTTTTAAAAAAAATAATAATATATTTCTTTTGTCATTTTTAAACACTTCAGCAAAATATCTTGGAGAAATACTTTTTGTTTAACCTTTTCCCTATGGGTAACCGGCTGTAGGGTAACCCACCCTTCCCTACTACTGTCCATGATAATGGTGACAGGAGGAATGAGACTCGAGGAAACATTACAGCTTGTGAAATAAACCTATCATACCTGGAAGACTCTAAAGCATCACATGGACAAACAAACTGGTGCTTGATACATACTTTTTTGGGGGAAAAGCTGAAATTATTTGGTTGGCTAAGGGCTGTGATTGTAACTGTCTCATAAGGTACAATATATGCCCCAAGCCTATGTATAAAACTTTATATCAGAGCAGAACTTACATGTTCAAACCAAACAGGCACTGCCAAAAAATAAACTGCCTAAAGCTCTGTATGAGATAACATACTTTTTTCAAACCCAACAGGCAAGAACAAAACCAAACATACATTGCTCACCATAGTTGGAGGCCTTGTGGGTAGTCTGACCCCTGAGGGGGTCACTGAGGGCTGAGGGAAGGGGCGGGACTGACTCAGTGAGGGTATGGAGGACACAGAAGATGGCACGGTGCCGCGGAAGTTGGGGTTGATGTGGATATTGTGCGGTCTGGAGGTCACTGCCGACACAGGAGCTCCTGGCCTGTAGTAAATGCAAACAAGAATAACTCTATAGAAAGTAAGGACAATTTGGGGGGAGGGGGGTTGGAAACTGGATATACTATAGTCAATTCCAAACTTATCAAAATTAAAAAAAAAAAAAAAACACCCAGATAAAAGTAAACAACATTGACAAGGGAAAAAAAATTCACACATTTGCAAGCATGCATGTGCACATGCACACAAACACTATCTCTGAGAGCAGTTACACAAACAGGTGCACACACACACACACACACACACACAACACGCACACATACAACACAAACAGACACTCACATGTATGCACACACACACTCTGTCTCAGAGCTGTTACAGCCTCAATCCCTCCAACACTCACCTAAAACCAGAGGCTGGGAATGGGGCGGCGTCTGCTGAAACACAGGTCGAGGGGGTGACCCCACTCCAGCCATGCCAGAAGGGGAACCAGGGATCAGTGAACTGGGCCTCTCTGTGGGGGAGGCCGTGCCATGTTGAAGCCCCCTGCCTGCTGATGTGGGGGCAACATGCGCGCACCCACCAGGGCCTGGGGGGTCATGTTCCTCATCATCGGGGGACCCCCGAACAGCCCCCCTTGAGGCTTGTCCCCAGGTCTTGCATGCGATTCAGGGGGCTTCCCGGGGGGCCCATAGGAGGGCGAGCGGGACCCATCAGACCGGGACTGAAGAGGGCTCCCTGTTGGCGATTGAAGCCCAGGTTCACTCGGATTGGCCCCACACCCTGCTGGTTGCCGTTGCGGTCCTGCCGGTTGCCGCGGAAACCTCCTCGCAGCTGTCCCCCGCCCCCTGTCCATGCGGCGTCTGTCCCGCTGTCTTTTGTCCGGGAACTTGTCGATCTGGGCCTGCTGCTCCGCTGACACCTCTGAACAGGAACATCCAGCATGCTAGTGTTTGTCACTGATTGAAACAAGTTGTCAGTTATAAAACAGAACATCGAGCATGCTAGTGTTTGTCATGATGTGAAACAAGTTTGTGACATTTATATATATACGGAACATCGAGTAGCTAGTGTTTGTCACTGATGTGAATCAGTTTTACATTATATATATACAGGAACATCCAGCATGCTAGTGTTTGTCACTGATGTGAATCAAGTTTGTGACTATAAATACAGAACATCGAGATGCTATGTTGTCATGAGTGAATCAGTTGTGACATTATATAATACAGGAACATCCAGCATGCTAGTGTTTGTAACTGATGTAATCAAGTTTGGACATATATATATACAGGAACATCCAATGCTAGTTTGTAACGATGTGAATCAAGTTTGTGACAACATTCAGCAACGTGTATTTACTTATTCATGCAAACTGATTTGGAAATATTCATGAAAATGTCAAGTAGCTTTTTTTTTTTTTTTTTTTTAAAGGAGTCAGGGTTGTTTCCTACAGAAGAAAATGAAGGCTGGACAAGCTAATCTTAGGCCCTAAACTGTCAAAATTTTTTTTTTAACCCTGTTTGAATCCCCACCAGAAGTTTATTACCTTTTGTAGGGCATTTTTGGTTCTAGCCCATCCCTTCCCAAAGTTGAGAGTGCAGTGGGCAATCTATTCAAAAACACTCCACTTTACTGACTCTTTTGAGTGTTGCTGAAAGTGCCTGCACTGAGCCTGGGTTCACAAGGAGGTAAAGCAATGAGTTGCATCTGGTATGATCTTCATTTTTCTTTTAAGTTGTTTATTTTTGTTTTTGTGTTTGATTTTGTGTTTGGATTAACATGCATGTAGATAATACACCGAGTGGGAACACACTTGTAAGCAGAAATATAAACCCTGAACTTTGAAATATAGGTACTTAAGTTACCCTTTACCTTGTAGGAGTAAAGATGCATAACGCCCTTTATTCACCCCCCCCCCCAAGACACACACACACATGGAACACAGAATAACATACCAAGAGTGTCAGGGATGTCAGTTCTGGACTTGGCCTTGCCAACATTGATGATGTTGGATCGCTCACTCTTGAAGCGCCCTCTTCCAGTTTTTTCTCCATCGCTGTCATCGCTCTCACTTTCACTCTCCTTGCTCTCGGTCACTGCCTGCTCAGGACATAGCATGCAATACTCAGGCTGTGATCACTGAGTAATTCACACACTGATTCCACATTCAAGAAGAAAAATAGCAAAGTTGGGCCTCTGATAAAAAAAACAATGACAAAAAACCGCCCAAGTATGTCATGAATTTATGGCAGATGCTGAAGTAATAAATTCTTTGTGTAAAACATTCATTCTGTTCCCCCCGCCCCCCCTCTATAGTTTCACGATCTAACTACTGAAAAAGTAGTAAACAAACAGCCCAAGTATGTTATAAACATATGACAGATACATGTCATAATTTTTGTGTGTGTAAAACACTAATTTTGTCCCCCTATAAAATCTGATGCTTACTACTGAAAGAGTTGTAAAAACCCACATCATTAAATAATAAATATGCATATAACCAAACACTTCTTTAGCAACAAAGGCAGCAGTTTGTACATATTGCGCTTGGTCTCTTTCAATACAGACATTCCGCAATATGGGGATGGTCAAGACGATGCATATCAAATGGATTTAATTCACACACACACACACTGTATAACAGACACTTCTGATACTTTGACTCAAACATGATTATCCTGCTCATGTCTGCTTCCTTTTGACAAGACTTTCATTCATGGTGGTCACAGGGACATCCAGCTCATCCAGCTAAGGTTGTGATAATTCAAGTCTGTATGGTAATTATGGCAATGACCTTTTGTGGGTAATGAAGAAAAAAGCAACAACCCCCCCCCCCCCCCACCACCCACCTCCCCCCCCAAACAAACAAAATCCCACCACACAAACCTGCACACAACCCTACATAAATGACCAAAATTTTCCCTCACCCCCCTCCCTCCCCTCCCCCCCCCCTCTCTCTCTCTCTCTCTCTCTCTCTCTCTCTCTCTCTCTCTCTCTCTCTCTCCTCTCTCTCTCTCTCTCTCTCTCTCTCTCTGTGACATACAAACCACACCACAATGTAACCCAAACAAATAAAAACAAAAACACAAAAAGAGAGTTAAGTGTATGTACCCCAGCTGAAGTGTCAGCCAATGACGTCTGTGTGACTGACAGCTGTTGAGCGTCCTCCTGTCGACAAGTTAGCCTCGGATGTGTTGGCCTCCACAGTTTCTGGTCACATCATACACAGCGTGTAAACAAACTGGTCACTTTTTGCAGAGACCATTCCAAAAAACATTCCCATACATGCATAAAATGATATAGACAAGATAAAGGGTTCTGTTTTTTAAAGTATAAACATATGTTGCTGCTCTCTTTTTAATTTACCGCTTCATTCATTTTCACCCCATGATACAGCAATCTTATACTTTTTATATAGCCATTTTACAAAGTACTTCAAACATTGTTGAAAACAGACAGGCACTTATACACTGACCTTTCTTTTCTTTTTTTTGTTTGCCTTTAACAATACCCACTAACATTTCTAAACTATATCTTTAACACAAATACACTCAAAAACCACAGTACTGTGTGCAATAATGGTAAGGTAACCTAACATTTTCTTGCTCTTTTTAAAACTACTCACTTTTTCACACCTAAATGTAAAAGTCTATCAGAAATAAAAAAAAAAGTCCCCTCCACCCTTTCAGGACAACAACAGAAAATAATCTCTCTGAAAAGAAAGGGATAAAGCGTGTGCAAACACAACACACACACACACACACACACACACACACACACACACACAACACACACACACACATCCACACACACACACACACACACACACACACACACACACACAACAACATTCCACACAAACACACACACACATCTAACACAAACAGCAACCAACACATCCTCCTCACACTGACACAGTTTCCACATGACCCATCTTGTCTAACATCAAAAAGCAGACCAACCACAGTCCAGCTCACTCTGACCGTCCATATTCCACATGACCTCTGCTCCTCAGTCTGAGGCAGATTTATCCCATATCCAAGCGCTCTGCTCCTCTCCAAAACAGCCTCATCTGAAGTCTTCTCCAATCAAGCTCTCCTCCTCCCACCACTCATACCTCCTCCTCTCACACAATCCAACAGTTCCTCCTGAAAACAGCAATGCATTCTGTTGTTTTGAGGTTTTTCCCCCCCACAGGACTGAGTTTTTTGTTTTATATTTTTGTTTTTGTTCCTGGCTTAAGCTCCCAGGTTCACCAATAATGAGATTTTTAGTATGCGACTGATTTTTTTGTTTTTTTACCCACCATTAAGGTAGCCACATTCCAACTTCAGGGATAGTACATAAATACGACAATTATGTACGTGTTTAAAAAAAAAAATTGCCTCCTGTTCCTACAGCATCAAATGGCCTACTCTTCAAAAAGCAGAATGAGTTTTTAACGTGCAATGTTCTGGTGTGTTTGCACAGGGAACCTTGGTTTACAGTCTTATCCAAAGGACTCTGGGGAGTGGAATCAATGATGATGTAAATTCCACAAGTAAAATCCCCTAAAATGGGCACCTCCTTGGTGGCCCAACCTAGCCCATTTTTTTTTTTATTGCTTATTCATTATTTATTCTTTTATCAGATCAAAAACACATTGCTATAACCACTAGGCTATCCTGCTCTCCTAGGGATGGAATATGAAATCAAGTCTCTGAACAGCAATATGTCACCACTTCACTGATCAGTTCCTTCTCTCTCTCTCTCTTCACAAACATCTCATGGTAAGAATTCTTTTTCTCAAACGTCTTTAAATTAATCACCTATTTTTGTGACAGCAAATTTAAGTTAATTCCATCCGATCAGCATGTTCGGTTTACAAAAAAAGAGAACATAAAGGCAAGGAAAGCAACTCACTTGCTGACCACCAATAGAGTCTTGCATCCCAGACCTGTGAACAGAAAAAATAACAAAATCAGTCACCTATATTGAAAATTCAATTTTTGTAAGAGACAACAAATTCACGATCCTAGGCAATAAAACACACACACCACACACACACACAACACACATGATAAAATTCACAGACATCTAATCTGATTAATTTTCTACAGAGTTTTCAACTATGTTTTAAGTATTAAACCAGAGCACAGAACAGAAATGTTCCCAATTAAAATATGTTCATAAAATCTTTGGCACAAAACAATCACCAAAAAGGAAAAAAAAATCAAATACAATTAGCCTCGAACAAACAAAACTAAAATAGGCTTCCCACTGTAAACTTTTTGGTTTAGTGTCCTGTATGTTTTACAATTCAATTTTGAAAGTAAAAGAAAATAGAAACAAAACACAAATAAGAAACAGCTACAAGAGCTACCAAACAATGGTAAAAACCATCTCAAGTACAACAAAGTTACAAAGCCTTACACATCATCCAATAGGTAGCTGGCGTCTCCCCCACCATCATCACCAAGACCCAGCAAGGCTTCCTCGTCTATCTCATCATCTTCTATCTGAAATAGAATAGCAGAATGATTACCTACAAAACATGCCCAAAGTACAATATTTCCAGTCCACATCTATCCTGCTAGGCAGACTACACAGGTTTTTCTTGACCTTTCATCTCTTCTAGTCCATCTTTTTCCTTGTTTTAAACTATCCGTTTGTTCCCTGCTTTCTCTTGACTTACAAAAAAAAGTTACCACTCCAAAGTGATAGTGTTCTTGATGCAAACAGAAAATGCTTTGGAAGCCATAAAAAAAAACCCAGTATGTAGGACCAACATTTCAACTGTTTATATATTTTTTTCTTGAAGGGAAACGGATCCTTTTACAGTCTAGCTATTACATGGGGGAATGGGGGAAAGCAACAAGAGGAAACTTTTATGTGATCTTTTCTTTCTTAAAGGCACTTTACGGCTATTTCTCACCCCACCCAGGTGTAAAAGGGGTACCAACCTTGTGTTGGGGGTTAACCCTGCGATAGACTGGCGTCCTATCCAGGGGGGAGTCTATGACTCTCAGTCGCTTAACGCCACAGAAACCGGGATAAGCACCGGCCTGATGAGCCTTATGGCTCGGGACAGACTTTAACTTTTTTTTTTTAAACTTTTCTTTCTTACAATATCTCTCCCTCAACTTACTTTTACTAGACAAGTGCAATAGCAGAATGAAATACAAATATTTTAATGAGCAGAGCATATTGATACTACTAATAATGGAATAGCTGAAAGTTATGAAATCTCAATAAAAGAAAAATAATTTTTTGTTCAGTTAAAGACTAATGTCATAATGGGTAACTTTTGAGAAACAGTTTAATTTTACGATCATTTTCAGAGAAAGGAAACACAGTTTAGAGGCAAAAAAACACATGTACACAAAAGTCAAATCTTAATAATGTCTAGCAGATCAGATACTGACCTTAAATGCACTGGCTCCTCCATCGTTCAGCAAATCTTCTTCACTGTAGGAAAAAACAGAGAGCAAAAAATTAAATAAAAGAACCTCTTTAAAAAAGATGGCTACTGCTCTCTAATTGTAAGGTAAAATACTTCATTACTTGAAAACGGATACATATATCATTTCATTGAAATAATGTTGCTTATTTCCTATCCCCTTACTAAACACCTTACTGATGATAAGTCCTTGGCATAATCTATATACAGGTTTGCGATAACGTAATTGTCGGTATTTTACCGATTGTAACAGGGAATACCGAAAATTTTCGAAGCAGCGGTACCGCGTACCGATTCTGTTTGCTGTGACGATTAGATTTCCGTCTCAAAAAAAAAGTCTGAAGTGACATTTTCTGACAGTCTGTCATGCGCCTGTACTGTGCTTACGCACCTACCCTCCTACCACCACCCCTTCCAACGAACATCTTTGCGCCAGCATGATTAGCCTAGCAGCAGAACAGCAAGCTTTACTGTGAAAGAATAGAGCTTCGCGCTCTTCTCGGAATGACAGTAACTTCCATTCACAATGAGTAAATGGGCCTAGATTGATTTTAATCTTTATTCTTTAAATCTTTTATATCGAGGATAATGGAATAAGCACTCCTGTGCTTTTTTACATCCAATCCCCATGTGTATACAGTTTTGTAAATGTCATCTGTTCCCACAGGCACAGGATGGCCTGCTCTTACAAAAAGCGAAAGGGAGGGTCTTTGACTATAATTTGCGCGTTGCTTTGAGAGAGAAGAGTCGAAAACAAAATCTAAATTGAACAGAAGATCTAGATGAGCGCTAAGCATAGAAACAAGAAAGAAGAATATAAGTCTCAAGAATGATGCATGCAAAACAAAAGACTGACATGGACAGTGGCACAGGCTAGAAAAAAATCCTATTTCCTGCGTGGCTTTGTGCCCAAGAAGCAGTGGCAGCAGCACGGCAGTCAAAGTCTGAGAATTTGCTTCAATTTAGATTTAGTTTTGCTGCCGAACAATCCCCCCTCCCCCACCCCCTCACTCAATAGTTTCGTTTGTTCACAGTACGTACCGGATTTATTTTCTGGGGACCGATTTTGGGAGTTGGTCAAGATATCTCTGAAATGGCAACTCGCAGTACCGGTTTAAAAAATCCTAACGCGAACCCTGTATATATCATGATATAACACACCTACAGATTTTTTAACAATCCCCCAAAAAAAAGGACTACAAATTAACTATAAAATTTTATCAAAACAAAAGCGTATCAGTTTAGCATAGATACAAAAATTAAAAACACTGAACTAACAGTAACACCTGGCCAAAGCACAAGAAAATTTTTTTTGATAAAATGGAAACACAAATAAAAAGATACCTAATATTTTGTTAATTAATACAAAACTGAGGCATTTTTCAAAAGCACAGACAGGATTTTTTTTTTTATAATCAAAACGATACTCTTTCCACAAGGCATTTTAGAACTACCACCATTATCACCAGCTAACAATTAATCTCAGCCATTCTTTCACTTTTTCACCAAAACTGAATTACAGAGATGACCAATAAAAAAAAAAACACGTTTTTTTTAAGTCAAATCTTTTTTTTTTTTAAAGAGCTAAAAATCTAACAAAGAAAACCCCACAAGCAAATAAAAAAAAAATCTAGACACAAGAAAAAAATCCCACCTGAATTGTTCAACAGATAATTAATTAATATCAATTAATGAAAGTTCACAAACAGAACAAAACAAAACAAAATATTTCATAAAAATATAATTCTTTGTAGACAGTTTTTTGGGTCATTCAGTTCTATTTATAATTAATATAGAACACAATCGATAAGAATTTTTTCTTCTTCTTTTTTTCTTGTAAGAGAAAGAAAACAAAGAGAAATTCAAAAGGATTTTGAGGGAGGGGAATATGAAGAGGCATTTTGAATGCAGCAGGAGCTGAAGTGTGCTACAGTGTATGACGATACAACAGATTGAATTGTCTACAAAAAATATAGGCAAGAATCCATCAGTTCACACAGACTATCAAAACAAAAAAGCTGACCAGCCGACATAGTGCAGCGGTTAGCGTCTTGAATTTTGTACTGGGACTGGGAGGTCGAGGGTTTGAATCCCAAAGAGTATTCAGGATTTTTTGGACTCCAGCCGGCTCCTACCCAAAGTGAGTGTGCTGTGAGCTCACAGGGAAGACTGGGACCACACAGTCAAGCTTCATCTACTTTACGGATGCGAGTTTGAGAGTGTTACTCAAATTACTTGACCAACACTGCAGGTGTCTGTATCTCTCCGGCCTGGTTGATGCCGGGATATATCATAATAGTAGGCATAAAGTACAACCCTGTCGGGTAGTCTCAAAGCTTATAAAATATAATTCACTTCCACAGCAGCAGCATTATACATCATCCTCATTATCACTGATCATCTTGCAATCAAAAATTGCCTGATTCAGTGGTCGCAGTTACTCTGGTCTCATGGTGATCTCAGATTCGGTTTCCCCACAGTTTTGAGCCTGTGGTGAGTTTGTGTCAAAGCCTTTGGGGCTGGATGTTCACAGGGGACAGTCACTGGAGGGACATTGTGATGGTTGCCACCTCAGGTGGGCAACTCAGTCTAGCTTCACCATTGAGCTAAGACTGTTGTTAGCAGACGGTTTACTAGGTGATGCCCTATGTATGTTAGCTAAACAGGCACCATTGAACATCACTTAAAGTGACCCAGCAGCAGTGCAGGGCCCCTTTAGCTGGTGGCCCCACAGAGGCCTAATATTGATGGGCTGCCTGTGGGCTTCTGACCCTGAGGATGAGACATAACAAATCTGGTATGGCAGTGGCAGGGAAGGGAACATGAGATAAATGGCATGGAAACAGTAGGACAGGGACATTACAGAAGATGAGGCAGCCATAAAAAAGAAAGAAAAAAAAAAAAGCAGGATCCAATTAGCAATAGTTTTCACTAAATAACACAAATTGAGATTAAATTTCTTTGCCTTGTTTTCGTCAGCTACCCACTAAAAACATTCAGCTTTCTCAGTTAAAAAAAACCCAAAAAAACCAAACAAAACAAACACAATCAATCTTTTATTAGTTTCTAACTATAATGAATCATTTGAACTAAGTGACTTTCCAGACAATAAGTGATCACTTACCTCTCAAATGCACCTGCACCTGATTTTCTTCGGGACATGATAGTATTGATATAAATGTGGGAATCACTATGTTACAAGAACTTGAAATCCAATGTTCTTTGGCGGCAATAGGGAGAAACTCTGGAAAAAAACAAATCAGACAATATCAGCACTTACTACTACTAGTTTAATACTAAAAATAATCATAAGAAAAAAATTCTATTAAAGAACACTGACTAGTGTGGGCATGAGTTGACAGTTGTGAGTGAGAACTATATTTGTATTAAGATTATGATATATTTCATATGATATATATAATTCAAGAAATACTACAGCAAATTTATACCAGTAACACTGTACAGCTAGATCAAAAGGCAAATTATTATACTACTGAGTAGTATTTTTATCCACCACAAAGCATTTCAATATAAACTTTCATAAAGGTTACATGATATGATATACATAATAATATGTATCATAATCATATTCATATGTGTGTGTGTGTGTGTGAGGTGTGAGAGTGTGTGTGTGTGTGTGTGTGTGTGTCACTGTGTGTACAGTGTGTTATAATTTTGTTGATTATACCAGAGCTGAAAAGCCATTAGACATTAGTCTTAAATAGAATCAAACAAGTTACATACATATTGCGCAATTTTCTTTTCTTATGAGGAGACGTATTTAACTTCATGTAATCTGAGTGTAAAATTAAATAGCAAATTAAAGTAAACAGTCCTCGGTAACCTTGTTTTAAACTAGAGCTGTAGTATATTCTACAAAACGCGTTTGCGGTCCTTGCCGGGCCACAAAAGATGGAAAAAACAGGCTGAGGTCTTGATTCTGAGATCATGCAATGATGCATACACAATGCAAAGCTTTCTTTAAGTTTTACTGTGGTAAATTCAAACTGCATACATTTATACACCGATCAGGCGATGGATACTTTGCACTCATCGAAGTCGCCTAGTCCCACTTGGTAGGGCTAAGTACCCCTGTTCCGTCAGTCTCGTTTAGCGTTATAACTTTCTACACAGAACACCGTGCAAACGATTGCAATAATTCAGCAACACAGTGTTAATCATAATTAAGAGCAATCTCACGCATTCTTGCACAAATATGTAACTGACATATTGGACAACATTTGACTTTTTGTTACTTACATCGTGGCCGCCGCATCCTCAAAAAACAAAATGGCGCTTCAGCTACATATTCAGAGTGGTTTCCCTTCAAAGCACGCGGTCGACAAGCGTGCAAGTTTCTCTGTAAAAAAAATAATTTGCATGCTAGGCCTACAAGTAGGCCTAGCGTACTTTGAACCCGGCCACAAACGGAACTTTAGAGATAGGCCCTAGGCCTAACATGAGCAAGACATTATGTGCCCGACATCACACTTGTATTATATTTTTATATTTAAATGACTTCAGCTTGTAGCAAAATGCCAACATAGCTTTTAGGACACCATATCAGTTTTTAGTTTAGTTTATTCTTTTATAGCGAGGATAATGGAATAAGCACTTATGTGCTTTTTCCATCCAGTCCACGTGTGTACGCAGTTTTGTCAATTTTGTCATCTGTTCCCACCGGCACACAATGGACTACTCTTACGAAAAGCGGAACAGGATTTAACGTGTGCGCAATATGTTCTGGGTGCGTTCGCACGCGGGGCCTCGGTTTAGTCTCATCCGAAAGACTTTAGGGGAGAGTGGAGTCAGCACTGATGTTAACAGCTAACAGTCATGTCAGTGATCTCTCTGTCTATCTCCCCTTAGTCTGGCGACTGTGGGGGCACCCCTGAAGACTTAACAACCAGTTCCCTCCATTCCTCTCTCTGTTCTGCCTTTCTCAAAATTTCCTTGAGTTCTAGACCTGTCCATTCACTGATGCCCCCCCCCCCCCACCACCACCACCACACACACACCTCTTCCTTGGTCTGCCTCTTTTTCTTCCTTCTTGGACAGTGCCCTGCAGTATTGTTTTTGCAAATCCTTTTAATCTTGTGACATGCTCGTACCATTTAAGTTTACGCTTTTTTTTTGCTTTTTTTTTTTTTTTTTTTTACAATTGATAGAAGATTTTTGTAGGGATCAATGGTTTGCTGGATTCTGTTATGCACGTATTCGTTGCTTATGTGGTCTCGGTAGGCGATGCCAAGGAGTCTCCGGAAGCATTTCATCTCTACTGCCTGTACTCTTCTCTCCAAATTAGCAATCGGGGTCCACGATTCACAGACATACAGGAATATGGATATGACAAGGGAGTGCATTAGTCTGATCTTGGAGTTGAGTGAAATATTTTATCTTTCCAGATGGTGTACAGTTTTGACAGTGCATGCTGTTATTGTCTGTGCAATCCTTTATACTACCTCTGGCTTGAACCCCTTGTGTGATACAACGGCTCCCAAGTACTTGAAGTTTTGAACAATTTCCAGTTTCTGGTCATTGACCCTGATACCAGTGTTGATGCTGTTGTAGTACAATGCACTGGTGGCCTTGTTGTACAGCTCTTTGATGACTCTGATTAGATTTGCATTGATGCTGTACAAATTCATGGTTGCCAACAAAGCTGCATGCCACCACACCTTGTCGAATGCCTTCTTAAAATCAATAAAATAAAATACGTGGTAGAGGTCTTGTTGGTTGGTGTTGAAGGTACCGCTCACAGAGTATTCTGAGGTTGAATATTTGTTCAGTTGTGCTCGCATACTTGTCGGATGTTAGGTGTGACCCAAGGTTTTTTTGACTGGTCGAAGTTTGCCAAGAGGTTCGCTTGCTGTTTCAGTCACAGCTGTGTTGAAACCATCCGTTAAGGCATCATTACATCATCCTCATCATCATTGATCATCCTGTATCTGTATATCTGTATCGCCCGAGTCTATCAGAGCGAGTGTTGCAAACTTCCCACCTATCCTTGCCTGAAAAATGTCTGCTAGCCTACCTCTGGATCCTCCAGCTTCTCGAGGTTAAATTTGATCCTGATGTTGTTCTGCCTGTGAATTTTTTTGAGACGGAGTCGGGATGTCATCACACACACACACACACACACACACACACACACACACACACACACACACGCACACGCACACGCACACACACACACACACACACACACACACACCACTATTCTCTTTTTATAAAGTACGACTGTGAAGACTGTGAAATTATAACACCCTACTGTGGAAATGTACTTTTTGCTTTATTCAGGGCAGCCATCACATGTAGTTTGCAATTGTTCATCTTACAGTTTAAATTTTTTAAAGTTTTTTGTTGTTCGATGTTTTTGTTATTATTTGTGTTTCTTATGCCATGTTTTGCGACATTCTAGTTATATAGATTTGTAATCAGTTTTCTTATGCACATAATTACCAACCCACTTTTTTTTTAAAAACCCTCATCTCCTTCTTGCCCCCCCCCCCTCCCCCTCCCATCTTTCCATCGTCTAATATCACTTTAAGTGTACACACGTAAAATCAAAGACACACACACACACACACACACACACACACACACACACACACACACACACACACACACACACACGTGCCACACACACACACACATACACACACGCACACACAGACACACGCACGCACGCACCACGACGACACACCATGTGCGCGCGCACACACAACACACACACCACGCACGCTCGCACCACACACACGCGCGCGCGCACGAACGCACACATTTACTATTAAAATGATAATCTTTTGTACAAGATTGGGGTCTTTTATTGTATTTACATAATGTATAGATTGTTTACCGTCATTTTTTTTCACAAACAGTTTTGTTGGTGTCTTTTTTTTTTTTTTTAAATATGGGATCGCAAACGCATCTTTGAAAAAAAAAATTTTTTAGTTCATCAGCTAGAGTTTCAAAGTTCATCAGTTATCATATTTTATTTTTGCCTATAATGCGACCATTTTCCTTCCATCATTTAAATTGGAGTTTTGACACGACGTTTAGTGTCGCGTTAAAAGTTAAAGTCTATCCGGTGCTTATCCCGGTTTCTGTGTCGTTAAGCGACTGAGAGTCATAGACTCCCCCTGGATAGGACGCCAGTCTATCGCAGGGTTAACCCTCAACACAAGGTTGGTACCTCTATTACGCCTGGGTGGGGTGAGAAAATAGCCGTAAAGTGCCTTTTCCAAGGGCACAACGCCATAGCCGAAAGCTGGGATCGAACCCGCAACCTTTAGATAACGAGTCCAACGCCCTAACCACTAGACTACAGCGGCGGCTTGTGTCGCGTAGCGTAGGCTAATATTCTGAATTAGATGATGGCTTATGCCGTTTACAGTATTTACAGAGATGTGCAGTTCTTTTTTGGATAATCTTACCAATTTACTCTGTATGTGGTGTGTGTGTGTGTGTGTGTGTGTGTGTGTGTGTGTGTGTGTGTGTGTGTGTGAGGGGGGGGGGGGGGGGGGCAGTAGAGTAATACAGTCTCTGGTAGAGCGTTAAAGTTTGCATCCGACAGATAAACTACTATCGTCTAGATTTCCAGAGACATATTTTAGTTAGCTTGATATAAACTGAACTGGCCAAAAGACAGAAAAATATTGAAGGGTTTAAATAATGTCAAAGTGAGGTTATTATTTTTACCTTTAACAAAAGAAAGTTTAAAAATAAAACATTGAAAAGGAAATGCACACGAAGTACAGTAAGACTAACGGCAAAAGCTTCTGTATCTAACAGATTTGAACAAATCTGGATTCGGTTTTTGCCCTGCTTAATAAAAAGTTGTGCTCCTAATGCTAAAACACGGATGAAAATCGTGACATACAATACTGAAAGGAAGAGAAAAATGCATCCGTTGAATTAATTTGTTGGCTACGTTGAAAAGAAAACTTGATTATAACTGCTGTTGAAATAAATGCATCATCAATTAAACAACATGCAGACTCAACAGTCTAACAGGCTATCCAATTATTACATGACATATTACATGATATATATATATATATATATATATATATATATATATATATATATATATATATATATATATATATATATAAGTTGTTATTGCGTGGGCATTGACAACAATAACAATCAAGCACGTAGGTGACATGTGATCTGCCTACTTTCGGTTTTCAAGAAGAGTTCGTCGAATGGTTTCCGAATCGAAATGTGCTCGATGACTATATGTGTAGTAAGGACATATGATTCTTCCCACCTTCGATCATGTGAAAGGGCGGTAATGGGCTTGGTTGGTTTATCAGGAGAGTTTACAGAGTTCGATCTCAACAAGGACTGCAGTTCTGCAATAACTTGATCAACTAGGCCCAGATTCACAGGACATGGGCTAGTCAAGAGTACAATGTAAATCAGGAAGTAGGACAGACCGTCAGTAACTTCCTTGAGTGACAGAGTGTGTTCCATCATTGGATAACAGTCTTCTTCTCACGTGACAGAGCAGAAAAGTTTGTTTACGAGTGTAGGCTAAGCCGTCATAGTTTAAAACAAGGTTTTTTGTCTTTTCATTTTGAAGTGCTGAGAGAACCTTGTGTGCCACAAACTTGATACCGTGGCCTTGTGAAATATAGGCTACACCTGTCTGTTCACAAGCGTGACCCAGTGAGTTCACCGCTGACACCTGCCTGGTGATAATTACTGGTGTTGCTATTGATTCTTTCGCCAGAAAGTAGCCTACAGCTGGTGGTTTCTGAATGCCAAGCAATTATTCTGCAATAGATCATTGGATTTGTGAATGGGGCTGGATTGTACAGTCTGTAACGAAAGCTGGTGTGAATGTTTTCCATGAATGGGTACTTCTGGTTGTGATTGCTATTTTCACGACAAGCCAAGCCTTTTTGGAAACTTCTTAACAGACTGCCGTTAGCAATATTGAAACGACAAACATCGGGACCAGCCTTCACACCAAGAAAGGTACCACCGAACTGCAAGCTGCTATTGAAAGAACTGTGATTACATCGTTATTTGTGTGGTTACAGAAATCTACAGATGATGATCTTTTATTTCAAGTTGGGGAGTTTTTTTTTTTGATTGCCATCAAGCACTCATCTTCATTAACCCCTTCTTGTTTTTGAAAGACACAACTTATTAAGTTGCCATGAAAGTATTTTCTGCAAACGCCATTACCAGTCTCCGGTTGTGATCTGCATAGTTGCCAACAGAAAAGTTTACCACAAATAACCCTAAGCATTTGTGTAATAGTCTACACATCGAAAACTTTGGGTCTATTACAAGAAAGGAATTCAAGACATCATATTATATCATCGTAAATTTCCAGACTTTCAAGCCACAAGTGTTAAACCGTGGGTCTAGTGCTTCCCAAACAGATGTTTCCACAGTCAGCCACTATAGTTATCAGTGATTTTTTTTAAGAATTGATGGTGATTTTTTTTTTAATGGCAGACACAGTTTGTCTGCTGTAGATGGCTTGTTCTGAACCTTGACATAGTGGATCTGTTTTGTTGATATATATGTACATCAGGCCCAGCGTCACGTTTGAACTGGCCTGAAAGGACCAACGATATCACAGTGGACTAGGCAGATACATGTAAACTGTCTACAATCCGACTGGAAACGTTTTCATACTTTGTGGCAAAGAGTTGTCCTTTTTTTTTGTTTCCTCTATGTCTGAAAAGGTTGGGGTTTCCTGGGGGGTTAAAAATAGGTGGTGTTGGTGAAGAAGTGGGTGTCACGTGTTCCCGTAGAGGGGTAATTCCATCACATTTTGCATGCTATACACGAACTTGGAGTTGAAAAATGAAAATCTTGATGACCATCGTGACCACTTTCACTACTATCCATTAAGTCACCATTAATTGCTTTGTTAAAAACCATCATCGCCATTGCTTTTACTGTGCCAAAAATCGTGCATGTCACATAATTAATACATCAGGCAGCCACGTCTCCAGACTCACACACACACACACACACACACACACACACACACACACACACACACACACACACACACACACACACACACACACACACACAAATCCTAGAAATAAAAAGAAAACAACCAGAAAACACACACAACACGCACACACACAACACACACATACACACACACACACACACACACACACACACACACACACACACACACACACACACACACACACAACAACAACAACAACAACAACAACAACAACAATGGAGAATAATGCTACCAGTACCGCCACAACGCCTTACCTATACCTAATCTGTTTCCTCAAAACTTCTGCGACTGTGCTGATTCTCATCGCGGTGGTGGCGCTGGCCCTGTGGCTACTTCCCAAGTGGAACCGGTACACCAGAAACTGGGACCAGCAACAACGGTTTCAGAGAAGGCTCAGACGAGTCAGATCAAGGTCAGATCGTATAAGGAAACCCCGAGTTCCCTATTTTTATGGAAAGAGGATGGAGAAGTTGGGAGATAGGGCTGAAGTTTGTTTCAGTCATAGTCCTTACAGATTGCTCTGATATCAGGACTGCAGCCAGACGCCAGAAAGTCGGAGGTCGCACGCATCCGTAAGTTCTCCCATCTCAGCATCTCGGGCCACCCCCAAAATGTTACAATTCTAGAAATTGAGGAAGCAACAAGATGAGGTGAAACTCTAGGGCTGAGGTAAGCCCACCTCCCGTTATTTATGTGTATTGGGTGCCAGCCACAGACTGATCCATTTTTCTTTCTTTTTTTGTTGTTGTTGTCATTTTGAAGTTTTGGCTTACTATTGTTATTTTATGTAAAGGGACATAATTTCGTCATGTGGCTCGATATTTCAGTGCTGAACATGCAACCTTTTTCTTTCTGGTTTTTTCTTCTTCTTCTTTTTTTGTGTTGCTTTTCATTGAGTGTATTGTGTTAAGTTTATTGTAATTGTATCAGACGATATTATGTTAGATGGTACTGTGTTATGTTGCTTGGTATGATGTAGTATGAATAGAGAGAATTGTATTGTACAATACTGTGTGCAGTATACTGTGCTGTATACAAGTAGCATTCAAAGCAGGGTATTTTATCGTAAAATTCACGTCTCCTCATTTTTGGAAAAGTTTTCGTTTTGTCTTGGTCTTTTGCTTTTAGGCTATACAACGGTTGTTATTTTGTGTGTGTGTGTGTGTGTGTGTGTGTGTGTGTGTGTGTGTGTGTGTGTGTGTGTGTGTGTGTGTGTGTGTTCAAATTCATTTAACGTCTATTCACAAATTGTGATATTAGTGTGTGTGTGTGTGGTGTGTGTGTGTGTGTGTGTGTGTGTGTGTGTGTGTGTGTGTGTGTGTGTGTGTGTGTGTGTGTGTGTGTAAGTGAGCGTGCGTGCGTGTGTGCCCGAGAACGATGCCAGAAAGTTTACTAGTTGCCATGGGTTCCTTTAGTTAAGTTAGTTAAAGTCTGTCCCGAGCTATAAGGCTCATCAGGCCGATGCTTATCCCGGTTTCTGTGGCGTTAAGCGACTGAGAGTCATAGACTCCCCCCTGGATAGGACGCCAGTCTATCGCAGGGTTAACCCCCAACACAAGGTTGGTACCCTTTTTACACCTGGGTGGGGTGAGAAAATAGCCGTAAAGTGCCTTTTCCAAGGGCACAACGCCATAGCGGAATAGCTGGGATCGAACCCGCAACCTTTAGATTACGAGAACAACGCCCTAACCACTAGGCCACAGCGGCGGCTTGGGTTCCTTTACATATGCTTAATGCATGTTCCATGCAGACTGTATTTTATCATCTAATTCGAGAGACCAGTGCTCAGGCGTTCACAAATTATCTGACAGGTCACCTTTGCCTTCACCTTCACCTATCCAGTAGTTCCTTGGACAGAGGGGGCACCAATAAAGATTTTGCAACCAGCTTCCTCCACTCCCCGCTGTCCTCTGCCTTCCGTAGCAAATCGTTTCACCCAAGGCCAGTCTACTCACGTTGTCCTCCCAGCGTTTTTTTTTTTGCCTGTTTCTTCATCTCCCTCCCTTTACTGTTCCCTGTAGGACAGCCTCGCCCAGTTCAGATGTTCGTCTGACGTGCCCTTACCACTTCAGTTTTTCGTTTTTCAACTGAAGTCAGGAGCTCTTCATTGTATGGTCAAATGGCGTTTTCAAATCTGGTTTTCACTTCCTTATTAATGATGTGATCTCTGTATGAGACACCAAGTATTTTGCGAAAGAATCTCATTTCCATTGCCTGTATCCTCCTTTCAATGTCTGCTGTTATGGTCCACGTTTCACATGCGTTCAAAAATATGGACATGATCAGGGAACGCATCAGTCTGATCTTGAAGCTGATGGCGATGTTCTTGTCGTTCCAGAGGACTTTCAATTTGGTATTGCAGCTGTAGTCTGGGGTGTCCTGAAAAGAAATTGTGGCTTTGATCCATCCTCCAAAACTATAAGGCTCAAATATTTGAAGCTATGGATAGTCTCGATTTTCTTTCCACCCATAAAATTTTTGACATGTCAGTGCTGATGCCATTGGCACTATTTGTCATCAGCTGGGTTTTCTCTGCACTGATCTGCATGCCATATGCCAAAGTGGCTTCACAAGGTGATTTACCAGGCTGACTAGCCTTTGCTCTTCTCCAGCTAGGCCGTCGATGTTATCGGCAAAACGTAAGTATGTGATTGTCCTGTCTCCGATGCTGACCATTCTCTCATGACTTTCAAGTGCGTCAGCCATTATTCTCTCTAAGAGGATGTTGAAAATGGCGGGAGAGAGCAGACATCTTTCGCGTACTTCCATTATGATTCAGAACCAATCTCCCATGTTGCTGTCAAAGTAGACTGCACTGGTTGCCTTGTTATAGAGGCATTCTATGGTTCTAATCAGGTTGGCATTAATGTTATACAGCCCCATGGTTGTACACAGAGCTGCATGCCAGACTCTGTCGAAAGCCTTCTTAAAGTATACAAAGACGTGGTAAAGATATTTTTGGTGTTGCAAGTATTAAATTTTGTCACAGAGTATACCAAGGTTGAAAATTTGTTCTGTTGTGCTCCATCCTGCTCTGAAGCCTGCCTGCTCTTCTTTGATGATCTCCTCAGCTTGAGGCTTTAGTCTGTTCAGGAGGTTTCTTAGCATGACTTGCTTGGATGGCTGATCAGGCTGATGGTTTCCTCAGTTGTAAGTTGCTTTTCTCCGGGAGAGTGATGATCAGGGACTGTGTCCAAGGTGTAGGCCACTTCCCTGTCTGCCAGATTTTTATTGCAGATGGTTGAGTAACACCTCTTTCATGGTCTCTCCTTCTGCTTGGACCAGTTCTGAAGGAATGTTGTCCACACCCGCTGACTTCCTTTTTTATTAGTGAGTTTATTGCACTTTCAACTTCTTCCCGTAAGACGGGGTAGCTGCTGTTGTCGGTTGGTGGAGGGACATCTAGCACCTTGGGGTCTCCTGTTTCTGTGTGTGTGTACAACTCAGAGCTGTACTCTGTCCACCTCTTTAAAACATCTTGATCACAGATCTGACTGGTGGATGAGGGTAAATCCCGATTTCAGATACAATCAAAATATTGTCAACTCTCAGTTTTTACCAGGTCATTATTCCATAGCCCGCACGCACGCACGTGCGCGTGGGCGTGTGGTGTGTGTGTGTGTGTGTATGTGTGTATGTGTGTGTATGTGTGTGTGTGTGTGTGTGTGTGTGTGTGTGTGTGTGTGTGTGTGTGTGTGTGTGTGTGTGTGTGTGTGTGTGTGTGTGTGTGTGTTTCAAACTTCGATTTTTGTTTATTTAATTACTTTTTTTCTTGTGCTACTTTTTATAGCGTCTAATTTTTCTCGATTGCATACTTTCTTTTTTAACTACCCCAAGTTCTCTTTTTCTTCTTTTTTTCCCCTAAGTTTTCAAGAACAGTTATTATGCTTTCTAATCTGTGTGTACATTTACGAGCTAAGATTATTTTTTAAATATAGAAATGATAGCTTTGACCTGAGTTGAATAGATTTGTTTTTCAAATCGATATAGCTTTTCATTCATGGATTTTTAACCGGCATATAGATTACATAGATTTGTATGATTATATAACTTTTATGCTGTCCATTATTTGTACACAAGATATGACTAAAAGTCTTGGCCTAGGCTTTGTAAGCATTGATGTAATCTAGGAGCCATGACCGACATTAAGAATGTTGTCATAGTGTAAAACGTAATGTTGAGATTGAGCCATGACCGACATTAAGAATGTTGTCATAGTGTAAAATGTTATGTCAGGATTGAGCCAAGACCGACATTATGACTGTTGTCATAGTGTAAAACGTTATTTTACAATTGAGCCATGACCATCATTAAGAATGTTGTCATAGTGTAAAACGTTATTTTACAATTGAGCCATGACCATCATTAAGAATGTTGTCATAGTGTAAAATGTAATGTTGAGATTGAGCCAAAACCGACATTAAGAATGTTGTCATAATGTAAAATTATTTTAATGTTAGAATTGATCCAAGACCGACATTAAGAATGTTGTCATAGTGTATAAAATGTTATGTTAAGATTGAGCCAAGACTGACATCAAGAATGTTGTCATAGTGTATAAAATGTTATGTTAAGATTGAGCCAAGACCGACATCAAGAATGTTGTCATAGTGTATAAAATGTTATGTTAAAATTGAGCCAAAACCGACAATACAAATGTTGTCATAGTGTAAAATGTTATGTTAAGATTGAGCCAAAACCGACATTAAGAATGCTGTCATAGTGTAAAATGTAATGTTGAGATTGAGCCATGACCATCATTAAGAATGTTGTCATAGTGTAAAATGTTATGTTAAGATTGAGCCAAAACCGACATTAAGAATGTTGTCATAGTGTATAAAATGTTATGTTAAGATTGAGCCAAGACCACCATTAAGAATGTTGTCATAATGTATAAAATGTTATGTTATGATTGAGCCAAGACCGACATTAAGAATATTGTCATAGTATAAATTTAATGTTATGTTAAAATTGATCCAAGACCACCATTAAGAATATTGTCATAGTACAGATTTAATGTTATGTTAAAATTGATCCAAGACCACCACTAAGAATGTTGTCATAGTATAAAATTATTTTAATGTGAAAATTGATCCAAGACCGACATTAAGAATGTTGTCATACCGTAACATTGTTTTGATGTTAAAATTGAGCCAAGACCGACATTGAGAATATTGTCACAATGTATAAAATGTTCTGTTAAAATTGAGCCAAGACCGACATTATGATTGTTGTCATAGTGTAAAATGTTATGTTAAAATTTAGCCAAAGCCAACATAATGAATGTCGTCATAGTGTAAAATGTTAAGTTGAGATTGTCCTCAACCATGACTTGTCTCTTGCAATGACAAACTACAGTCTCCTTTAAAGGAGAATAAAACATCTGAAGTCGGAGTATGGCTGTCCGTGTGCCGAGATAGGCGTTCGCACACGGGGCCTCGGTTTAAAATCTCATCCGGAGAACTTTTGGGGAGAGTGGAGTCAGCACTGATGTTAACTCCAGGAGAAAAATCTCGACCGGACTCGAACCTGGGTCGTCAAATTGCCAGCGCAATGTTCTGACCACTAGGCTATCCGTCCAGAGAGAGAGAGAGAGAGAGAGAGAGAGAGACAAGGCAAGGCAAGGCAAGGCAAAATTCTTTTATTCGAGGATAATAGATAAGCACTCGTGTGCTTTTTTACATCCAGTCCCCGCCCTTTTCAGGGATAACATTAATGATAGAAAAAAAAAAAAATAGCCACAACTACACAACAACAATTATAATGATCCAAATACCAAAAGTAAGGAACCATACCAAGTATCAAACAGGCAAGAAATAACACAGAGATACAATATTAAGGTAATGTTATAAAAAGTCACTCATTCAGAAACGAAAAAGAAGTAAGAATCAATGATAATTTTGATTTGAATAAAGGAAAATAAACAAAAACAAAACAAACAAAAAACAAAACAAAACAAACAACAAAAAAAAGCGCAATAATTAAAGAGCAAACATCAGAATATGATGAGGTTAAATGACTGAAGACATCAATCCACCACCATCTATCATCAAAATAAGTCCCATAAAACATAAGATTTTGATAAAAGGGGAGAAAAAACAACAACAGGTAAGGAATAAGACAGAGATACAATATTGAGGTAATGTTACAAAAAGGCACTCATTCTGAAACAAGAATATGAAGTAAGAATCAATGATGATTTCGATTTGGAAAACACACACACACACACACACACACACACACACACACACACACACACACACACACACACACACACACACACACACATGCACGCACGCACGCACACACACACACACACACACATACACACACACAACACACACACACAAAAACAAATAAGCAAACAAAGCAACCAAAAAAAAAAAAAAAAAAAAAACACAAAAAAACACAAACAAACAAACAAACAAACAAACAAAAAAAAAAAAAAAAAAAAAAAAAGGGGGGGGGGGGGGCGCAATAATTAAGGAGCAAACATGGGAATACCATGAGGTTAAATGACTGAAATCACCACCATCTATCATCAAAATAGTCCCATAAAACATAAGTTTTGATAAAAGGGGAGAAGCACAACAAAACAGGTAAGGAATAAGACAGAAATACAATATTAAGGTAATGTTATAAAAATGCACTCATTCAGAAACAAATATGAAGTAGGAATCAATGATGATTTTGATTTGAAGAAGAAAAAACAAACAAACAAACAAATAAACAAACAAAAGGAAAACACAGCAACAAAGCAAAAAACAAGCAAGCAAGCAAACAAAAAAACAAGCAAACAAACAAACAAACAAACAAACAAACAAAGAAACAAACAAACACAAACAAAAACAAAACAAAAAGAAAAGAAAAGAGGGCGCAATAATTAAGGAGCAACATGAGAATACGATGAGGTTGAATGACTGAAAACATCAATCCACCACCATCTATCATCAAAATAGTTCCATAAAACATAAGTTTTGATAAAGGGGGAGAAAGAACAGCAACAACAACAAAAAACCCAACTCACACACACACACACACACACACACACACACACACACACACACACACACACACACACACACACACACACACACACACACACATACACACATACACACACACACACAGAGGGAGGGAGAAAGGGAAGGGGGAGAAGGAGAGGGAATATAATTGGTTTATTATTTTTGGTGCATCAAGTGGATTAGGAGGTGATTTTTGAAGGTAGTCAATGATTGGTGCTCTTTAATTGAATCGGGAAGGGAGTTCCACAGCACAGGGCCTGAGTATAGTAAACTAGATTTAAACAAGTCTATTCTTGGGATTGGGACACTTGGCTTTTCAGTATTTCTGGAATGATTCATTGGGAACTTATCTCTTAAGGACGTGGGGACAGCTCCTGCCATTATCTTAAACATCAGTATGTCTTTGTTATATTTTAGTCTTTGTTGTAGGGGGAGAATATTTAACTGAGTATAATCCACTTCAAGTAAGGTTGTTTTTTTCAGAAGGATAAGTTTGAGAGCACGTTTATACAGACTTAATAACGGTTTCATAGTGTTTGCACTGGCAGAATCCCAGAGGGTTGAGGCATAGTCTATTGAGGATTGTATGTAAGCTTGGAAGAATAATTTCCTTGAATTGTAGTCAAGGAAATGTTTAATCTTAGTCAATTGGTATACTCTTTGGGACAGATATTTGCATAGATGAGATATGTGGTAGAACCAGCTGAGATTTTCATCGATTGTTACTCCTAGAACTTTGTGATGAGAGGTTTGTTCAATTGCTTCCTTTCTTATTTGGATTGGAAACTGTTTATGAGGTAAATTTTGTCGCTTTTGTCTGGTGGTGATAAGCATGCATTTTGTTTTTTGGGGGTGAATAGACATATGGTTCAGTTCTGTCCATTTGACAAGATCATTACAGCTTTGTTGTAATATAGTTGCAAGAGAGTCAATGTCATTATGGCTTGTATGTATGGTTGTATCATCTGCAAATAGTTCACATTTAGATTTGATAAGTAGAGGAAGGTCATTTATGTATAAGGAAAAGAGAATAGGTCCTAGTATAGATCCCTGTGGTACTCCATAATGAATGGGTTTTAGATTGGATGTGGATGTAGTTGTTGAGACACATTGTTGTCTGTTTTTAAGATAAGAAGAGAGTAGTTCTAGACTATTTGATGATAGATTGTACAGTTCTAGCTTTCTGATGAGAAGTGTGTGGTCAATTGTATCAAATGCTTTTTTGAAATCTACAAATAATACTCCACAAAATTTGTTTTCATTGATGTGTGATAGCCAATTGTCTATGAGACTAGTCAGTGCAGTATGACATGAGTGATTTTGTCTGAATCCTGATTGATTAGGGTGAAGTAGGTTGTTAGTATCTATGTGATGGACTAAGTGTTTATTTATATGTTTTTCCAGGGGTTTTGAAAGGAGGGATATAATAGAGATTGGCCTATAATTTGATGGATCTGAAGTGTCACCAGATTTGTGGATGGGGATTACTTTAGCAGTTTTGAAGGCATTGGGAAAATAGTTATTTTCAAGACATTGGTTATATATATATGTTAGGGTGTCTGTGATAACTGGAGCTGACAATTTCAGAATTCTGCTGTCTATTCCATCGAGACCTCGTGTCCTTGATTGTTTGAGGTGAATTAAGTAATTATAGACCTCAAAAACTGAAATGAATGGTATGTGAAGTTTTGAGGGAATATGCTTGTCTTGGCAGTATTGTCTTAATGTGTTGAGGTTATTGGATTTGGAATCATCATTGTTAACAACGTTAGTTGAGACGTTTATGAAGTGATTGTTGAGTTGTTCAGCAGTAACATCTTTGATTACATTTGATTTGGAAGATGATTGTTTATTTGTTATTTGATTTATGGCCCTCCAAATAATTTTTGAGTTTTGTTTGGAAGATAGTAAATTTTGGAAATATTTCTTTTTTTCTCGACGTTTCTGTGAGTTTATGGCGTTTCGTAATCTTTTTGACTCTTCATGATATTTATGTTTTTTTAAAAAATCTCTAAGATAGCATGCTTCTTCTAGTTCTTTTGTAATCCAAGGTGGTTTGGGGACATGTTTGACCCTTATGGTTTTAAGTGGAGCATGTTTGTTGTAGATTTCAGTGAAAGTTTTTATCCAGAATTCGATGGCCAAGTCTGGATCAGTAATGTTAAATGTTTCTGAGAGCATAGAGTTACTTAGATCGAGAAGGAAAAGCTGTTCATTAAATTTTGCAAAAGAACGATATGTTATGTTTTTATGGCCAGGTTTGGGAATTTTTGCTCCTTTTTTTGACCATGTAGTACAGACTGGGTAGTGATCGCTGCAGTTATAGACAGGGACACATGTTTCTATGATGTTTTGGGGATTTGATACGTAGATGTGATCAATTATTGTGCTTGAATTTGGTGTGACTCTCGTGGGTAAAACTAACTAGTTGGTGAAGGTTGAAAGAATTAGTAATTTGCGTCCATATATTATTTGCTTTTGTTAGATCAATATTAAAATCACCTAGCAGTATTACTTCCCTGGATTCTAATAGAACTTCATTCATCATTTCGTCAAACTTGTCTATCCAATTTTTTCTTTCTGCCGGATTCCTATAGCAGAATCCCATTGCAATAGGTGGTGAACCTTTCATGGAGATTTCGAACCAAACAGATTCTACATCGTGATGTTCGAGATGAAGGAGACGCTTGAATGTTATAGATTCACTAATATATATGATGATTCCTGTTTCTTTTTGCCTTTGTGGATCCTTTCGTATGATTTTATATCCTGGGATATATAAATCAGTGTCTACTATGTGCTTGGAGAGTCTTGATTCAGATAGCCCTAGTATGTGAAATGGTTTGCCATGGTTTCTGATAAGTGTTGATATGTCTTCAATTTTATTGACTGCGTGATTTATATTTAAGTGGCAAATTCGTAGGCCTTCCTTAGAGGGCCACGTGTTGTGTCTTGAATGCATCAATTGTGTTGGTTTTTGCTGGAGATGTGATAACGTGTCTTAAGACAGGAAAAGGTGAAAATTAATTAGAGAAGAATAAAAATAAAGGGTAGTGGGCACTCAATAGGAGTAAGAATGAAAGTAAGAGAAAAAAAAAGTGAAAAAGGACTAATTTTAAGTTGTTTGATGTGATAATGTGTGTAAAAACGGGAGAAGGGTGAAAATCAATGCGAGATAATTAGGAATAGAGGGGAGTGGGCACACAATAGGGGGAAGGATGAATGTAAGAAAGAAAGAAAACAAAATGAAAAAAGACTGCTTTCAAGTTGCTCAAAAAATACACATACAGTGTATATAGATATAGATCTATGACCCAATCCAAGTAACAACAACGTAATGTAGCAGCAGAAAAGGTAAAAAATCTATTTCATATGGAATAAAGGGGATGGGAGTGTGGCACTCAATTAGGGGATGGGAGTGGGGCACTCAATTAGAAAAAAAGAAAAAAAGAAAAAAGGTTTCAATAGTTACTCAAAAGACACACGAACACAATCAAATTAACAGCAATATAAAATGGCCAATATAAGAGAAGAAAACAAACAAAACAAAACAACAACAAGAAAATGTATATGGGCAGTGGGTGGTCCAATAACACACACAATTCTGAAGGTGACTTGTTTGTTTCACTGGTGATTTGGTGATAAATGTCACAAGGATGTTGATTATCACGTCACTCCACAGTTAGGTGAATCACGGATGTCCACCACCAAGGTTGTACAGGCTTTCTCCAGGGACTGTCAAGGTCCCTCAGCAACAATCAGGGAGAATTCCACACAGTGCTTACATTCACAATGTCTCTGCTAGTCTTGCCCACCAATGAATGTTTGCATTCAACAATGTCTCGGCTTGTGTTGGGCAAGAATGAAGATAATTTTGAGCACTGGAAGAGTAGTTCATATACAGGTGTGTATACACACAAGTCTGTTCAATGTCACAACCTGAAAACAGCCTTTAATTAGTATTAACTGTCACAGCACACATAGACCAGACGGTCTGATCCCTCCTGGGTTGGAGATTGCAATGTCCTTGACAGGCATTCTTCACCATTAGAAGTATAAAAAAAAATAATAATAAATAAAATAAAAAATAAAAAATAAAAAATAAAATAAAATAAAAAGACAGTGTCGATTAATAATCTAACATTAAATCAACTCTCAGAAGGAACACACACTCACCCACCCCACCCACACCACCCACCCACACACACACACACACACAGTCAAGGGGGAACAAAACTAGGGAAAAAAAAAAAAAAAAAAAAAAAAAAAAAAAAAAAAAAAAGTATGATTTTTTTTAAAGCAAAAAACAAAAAACAAAAACAAATCAAAAACACAAAAAACACGAAAAAACAAAAAACAAAACAAAACAAAAATAACAACAACAAACAAACAAAAAAACAAAAAAAAAATACACAGACAAAACAAAACAAAACAAAACAAAATCAACAAAAAACCCCAAAACCAACCAAACCAAACAAAAACCAAAACACATACACACACAAATCAAAAAGGCAAAAACAAACAACCCCCTAAACAACAAAAAAAAAAAAAACAAGCTAACAAAGCAAACAACAACAACACAATTCTCCCAACAAACAGAAAACTGAGAAAAAGCAATAATAACTAAACCAAACCAGAATAAAACAAACAAAGCAAAATAAAATTGAATGTAAAATCAAGAAAATCAAATTGGAAGAAGTCAACAAGATGAATGGATACAATCCACACACACTTCCAAAGAGGCGACTTGGTGGGAAGGGGTGTCAACAGCAATTCTCTCTCTCTCTCTCTCTCTCTCTCTCTCTCTCTCTCTCGCTCGCTCGCTCGCTCCCTCGCTCGCTTGTTCTCTCTCGCTCTGCTGACTAGTTTGCTGGCAAGGGTTACAAAAGGGCCTGTTGGATAGTTGTCAGGAGGACTTCAAGGAGTTTTTGTTTGTCCTGTGACTGAGGGGTCCTGGAGTGCCCCCAGGCATTGTATTTATGGGCTGAAGGAAGGGGTGGGAACTGCTTGTCATAGTCCCCGCTGTACTCAGGCTGCTTATTGTAGTCGCTGCGGCGTGGACGGGCTTTGTTCTCAGGTACGCTGTTCTGCAGGCCGAACTGCTTATTGTAGTCGTGGTGGCGTGGAGGGGCTTCGTAGTCAGGTACTCTGTCCGCAGGCCGAGGGGCTTTAGGTGTTGGGGGAGACCATGGGCCCTTGGCAGGATGGGGCTGTCCTTTGTTGTTGGGCGCAGCTCTATGGATGGACTGTGAGCCCCAAGTCTTGTGCCATTGGCTCGTGGAGTGGGCTGGAGTGGGGAGCAGAGGTTTTGATTTTGGTATGCGGTACAAGTTGTTGGTAAGGACCGCAATACCATAGGGACTTGGGTGGAAGGGGTCCTGGTACTTGTAGAGCGACTTCTTGGGCGCCCCACTTTCAGTCTGAAAAGAGGAGGTGTGGTTGATAAAACTCACCCCCTCTTCTGTACAGACTTTGGAGAGGCTGGCGTTTGAGTCCCTCACGGCTTTGGTGGCATGGTGTCGGCCATATGGAGGGAGGATTGAAGAGGCTTTTATGCTGGCAAGGGGGAAAGCCTGGCCTAGTCCTCTGACTACACGTTGCCATGTCGCACACTCAACTGGGCCACTTTGTAAGCAGCTGTTGATGCCTACATGGAAAGTGACTCGTTTGATGTGTGGAGAAGGAGGAAGGGTGGATAGCCACTTCAGCAGGTGTTGGACGGTCAGGCCTGGCACTGACAGGTTTCTCGCTGGTCCTCCATGGGGAGAAGTTCTGTCTCCAACTGCTCTTAAGACAGAGTCACCAATGAGTAACTCTTGGCTGGCAGTGGGGACTGTCTTTCTCAGTAGTGTCTCTAAAGGTGTTGGGAAAGGGGATGCTGGAGGGGGTGCCTTGGAGCAGACAGTGGGAACAGGACTTTCTGTACTTTTATCTTTTGGTTGTTGAGAAAGGGCTGGTGGAGGGGTGGTTTGGGGCTGGGGTTTTGGTCAGGATCAAGGGGTGAAAACTTGTTATTAGTGGGGATTGTGGATATAATTTCTTCATCTATTGGGGTGTCTGATATATCAGAGAGGGAGTCACTTAAGAGAATTTTGGAAGTGGTTGTTAGTTTTTTGGTATGAGTCTTTGGAGTGGAAGAGAGAGAGAGAGAGAGAGAGAGAGAGAGAGAGAGAGAGAGTCCTGAACATTTGTTGAAGAGTGATGTTTTGAAGGTTTACTTCTTGGATTAATTACAATTGGGTGCTACTGATTGTTTTTTTCATTATGCCTAGTTTTATTTCTCTCAAGAATGAAAAGGTTGACTATATTTTTATTTCTGTGAAATTCTGTGCATAAACATATTCTATGAATGCAGATTATACAATGTTACAGTTGATTTTGTTTTTGAAATCCTCCATGCCCCAAGAGGGGTCAAACGCGAATTAAATCTTGAATCTTGAATCTTGTGTGTGTGTGTGTGTGTGTGTGTGTGTGTGTGTGTGTGTGTGTGTGTGTGTGTGTGTGTGTGTGTGTTCGTGCGTGCGTGCGCGCACGCGTGCGTGCGTGCGTGCGTGTGTGTGTTTGTGTGTGTTCATAAGGTTACAACATTGAAGCCTAGAATATGATTCTTTCATTAGTTGCTGTTATTATCTTGAGAGAGAGAGAGAGAGAGAGAGAGAGAGAGAGAGAGAGAGAGAGAGAGAGAGAGAGAGAGAGAGAGAGAGAGAGATTTGATTTGATTTATTCTTTTATATCGAGGATAATGGAATACGCACTCTTGTGCTTTTTTACATCCAGTCCCCGTTTGTATGCAGTTTTGTAAATGTCATCTGTTCCCACCGGCACACGATGGCCTACTCTTACGAAAAGCGGAACAGGATTTAACGTGTGCGCAAGATGTTCTGCGTGTGTTCGCACACGGGGCCTCGGTTTAAAGTCTCATCCGAGGGACTTTTTGGGGAGAGTGGAGTCAGCACTGATGTTAACTCCAGGAGAAAAATCTCGGAGAGAGAGAGAGAGAGAGAGAGAGAGAGAGAGAGAGAGAGAGAGAGAGAGAAGAGAGAGAGAGAGAGAGAGAGAGCAAACAGGCAAGCTATAGTAATTGTAAACCCACTCACACAAAATCGTGTCTGTAAACAGCTTTATTCAAATCCAAGATATTCATAAGTAAATATTTTGTATCATTCCGATCACTTTGATTTGTACATTAAATCTTGCAAACCTGAAAAGATAAACATTAAAAAACGAAACTTAATAATTACTTGGACAAATTAGAAATTAACCCTTAATTTCAAAACACTTAATAATAATATTTCTTTTCAAAGCACAGTCAAATCTGTCAGGTAATAGATACATACTAAAATGTAATGTAATAAAAAGAATGTTAATCGAGCATACCGTTTTTAACTTCACCTGTGATGTGATTCAAAACCATTATTAGACAAATTTTAACAAAAGTACAGGGGCGGGATAGCTAAGTAGTCAGAGTACGCGCTTTCCCCAATCAAAGCATTGAGCGTGGTTACCAGTTGGATGGGTGACTGTTCGCGCGCCTTGGCTTCAGTACAGTCCACCCCCCCCCCCCCACCCAGTTCACCCAGCTGTAAATGGGTACCTGCCCTCTTTAGGGTCGGGGAAGGTAAAGCAGCGAGGGAGAGGAGATGGGCGCCGCCCTCAACATGCTGGCCCCCAGAGAAGCTCAGGTCTCTGATGCTTCGCTCACCTACGTCCACATAGGTTATGGGACACCTTTACGATTCCCAGTTTTAGTTGTTGCTGCAACATCAGAATCTGCTTGTGCTCTTCAGAACGACAACTTGACAAATGGAAAAAAAAATCCTTGAAGTAAATAAACACAAAACACATAGGAAGAAGAAGAAGACATTCCTTTCAGGTAGCTTATCTATGATCATCGAATGCATAGAGTTACACATAAATGTGCTTTACATAAAAAAAACACCACCAAAAAACCCAACGCAAAACTACCTAATTTTTCACTATCATATTAAGATTAAGATATTAATATTATTATGGGACGGGATAGTCCAGTGGTTAGAGAACTCGCTTTCCCCTAAGCGAAGGTTAAGCAGCATCGAGCGTGGTTACCAATTGGATGGATGACCGTTTGCGCGCCTTGGCTTTAAAAAAAAATCTTTTATATCGAGGATAATGGGATAAAGCACTCTTGTGCTTTTTACATCCAGTCCCCGTGTGTATGCACTTTTTTGTAATTGTCACTGTTCCCACCGCACACGATAGCCTACTCTTACGAAAAGTTTCAGTACAGTCCCCCAGCTGTAAATGGGTACCTGCCCTCTTTAGGGTCAGGGAAGGTAAAGCAGCGAGAAAGAGGAGATGGTCGCGGCCCTCAATATAGCTGGCCCCTACAGAGACTGAGGTCTCCGATGCCTCATTCCCCTACAACCACATAGGTTCTGGGACACCTTTACCTTTTACCTTTTTACAGATTAACTTAAGACAGCATTTGGAGATGGAGATAGGGTCAATCAGCTGAACTTGCCTACGACACACAGCCTGAAGCATTCAATGCAGTGCTCCAACGACCTCCGAGACAAGTCGAATACAGTCGAGTCGAGTCTGTTAGACGACGAGAAAGATCTGGGCGCTAGGCTTTTGGATGAGACAGTAACCCATTAACACCGTTATATTCCCCACGCCAAGAAACCCCCAGTCAATATATAATGTCTATTACATATCGAAAACAATTTTCAGGAAATCACTGCTGTTTTTAGCATGACAGTCCCAACTAGATGTTTCTTTTAAAGGATTATGCAAGCATGCAAACATGTGTTGTATCTATGTGTTAAAAAAATAACAATAACTCGATAACTTGATAACTCACAAGGGCAATTGCTCAGGCCACACATAAACAGATGTGTGCGGAGGTATACATGCACACAACTGTGAATATAGACTTGCGCATTAGAAAATGCATTGTGAGATATATATATATCTATCTATATATATATATATATATATATATATATATATATATATATATATACATATATATATATATATATATGAGAGAGAGAGAGAGAGAGAGAGAGAGAGAGAGAGAGAGAGAGAGAGAGAGAGAGAGAGAGAGAGGAGAGAGAGAGAGAGAGAGAGAAGGGCACATATATACAGGCATATATATGTGCATGAGTTTGGGCTCGTGGCTGTGTGCGTAAGTGTGTGTGGTGTGTGTGTATGTATGTATGTATGTATGTGTGTGTGTGTGTGTGTGTGTGTGTGTGGGGTGTGTGTGTGTGTTGAGAGAGAGAGAGAGAGAGAGAGAGAGAGAGAGAGAGAGAGAGAGAGAGAGAGAGAGAGAGAGAGAGAGAGAGAGAGAGAGAGAGAGAGAGAGAGAGAAACAGAGACAGAGACAGAGATAGACAGAGACAGAGAGAGAGACAGAGAGAGAGACAAAGAGAAACAGAGAGAGATCATAAACATTCTCATCAAATAAATGGGTAAAAAAAAAACCTGTTTAAAAAAAAAGAAGCAAACAGCCCCCCCCCTCTCCCCCAGTTTATCAGTGAAACGTGACACATCATCACAGTGGTTAGCAAAGCAGAACTTTGGATTGCGTCATGGAGTCATTAAAGAAGTTAAAAAAAACTGCAATACATGTCATCACGTGACATTGCAAGCTACACATCTGAATGCTGTCATTTACCACCCAAAAAAAAAAACACCACGACAAAAAAAGAAGAAATCTCACTGGCACAAACTACTGAAAATTTAGTATAAAGTCCCCCACACCACCAAACACTCCACCTCCACCCCACCTCCCCCATATTCTCCGGATCTTTCTGGTGATTCAACTTCTCATGTAACTCTGGAGGAGTCAGTAAGCGCAGTACTGCATGGAAATGTTATAAATTTAATATAGTTCATCTGGGTATGTCGAAACTGGCGTAGTTTATTCCTAGTCAGAACCACGTGGTGCATGCTGGGTATGCTTGGGTTTTACCTTACCATCTATGTCACACGATTACAACACTTTAACATTAGACTACCCCAACCCCCTTTCCTCACTCTTGCGCCCTTCACTTACTGGTGGAAAAAAAAAAAAAATAAGAAGCTGCATGACAATTAGGCTTACAACACAACCAGCTTTAAACTTTGCAAAACTCTTAAAAGTAGGCTTGTAGCAAATAAGTTAAGCTCAATGTACACAAATGCAGAAAACTCTAATTAAAAACAAAAGCACTCACAAGAAAATCCACAATCAATAAAAGCACAAGGGTCAATAAACAAAACTATAGAGTTAAAAAAATGTAAGCCAATAACAACTCAAAACTCGCTAAACATCATCACAAAATTTGGGTCAAAATGTCAAAACTGAGATCAAATGTTCCCGAACATTGAATGGATTCAGCGTGGAATATATTTGACAGAAAAAGCGAATGCAAATTTGACCATATAATTATACAGATGATAAATTTATGAAGTGGTCTGTAGATCATGCCTCCTATAGACTGAAATGAAATACGACTACGTTGTATCATTAGCATAAAATAACACAGCCTGTATTAACATGAATAAAAACTCGTATCTAAAAGCTATTCGCAAAAAAAAAGTAAGAAAACGTTTTGAAGAAGTATATAACTAAAAGCTAGGCCTACATCAACGCTGTACACGCAGAGCTTACACACAAGCACGAGCTAACGTAGCATCTCTTATCAGCTAACATATACAGAAAGAGAACCCACGACAATGCTATAGGCCCCCCCCTCCCCCTTCCCAAACCAACAACAACGACGATGACGACAAACAAGCAAACAAACCAAACAGAAATATTTCATGACAACCGCAGTGGATTACATCAGATGTTGGAACTGATCTTAAAAGTTAAAAATGCTCTCTCTCTCTCTCTCTCTCTCTCTCTCTCTCTCTCTCTCTCTCTCTCTCTCTCTCTCTCTCTCTCTCTCTCTCTCTCTCTCTCTGTCAAATGATATATGTACTGTCCTTCACGTGTACAAAATAAAAATTAATGAGTGATCATTGACACTTTCGTTTTCCTTATTGGCCCATAGCTCTAGTGTAATTTTCTTTTCTTTGTGAAGCTGAATAAAAAACAAAACAAAACAAAAAAAGCATCTTGTTAGCGTCCTTGTAAAGCCATGATGTGCATTCGAGGGTGGCATTCTCCACACAACCCTTTCAAAAAACAAAAAACAACCTAAAAAAATAAACCCCTGTGAAAAAGAAAATACGAACACATTGAGCAGTCGCACTCTGATAAAGCCTCTGAAAAATCTGTCAGAAAGATTGGATTGTGAAAGTTTACTGCTTTGGAATGTTGTACATACAAAAATGAAAATATACACCATCATGATCAGAATGAAAAAAAAAAACCGGTTGTTCTAAAATGTCCTCACTTCACATAATCTGATAAAGATATTGGCCTTTGTGGGTACACTACGCAGAGAATGTACCTCCTATCCATTGCAACAACCCCCAACCCCCCCAAAAAAAACCCCAACAAAAAACAAACCAAACCAACCCCCAAAAAGCAAACAAAAACCAAAACGAAAAAGAACCCCCCCCCAAAAAAAAAAAACCACCAAACAAACCAAAAACCCCGCCCAAACAAGCCCCCCAAAACAACAACAACAACAACAACAACAAACAAACAAACCACAAAACAAACAAAAAAACAAAAAACACACCACCAACAACAACAACCAAAAACAAAACCAAAACAAAACAAAACAACTGAACAAAAGAATCCCAAAGTTTACTGTGTTCGGATATTTAGGGTACAATACTTTCAGTATGCGAGACAGTACCTGATAATTATATTCATGTAATGATACATAATTATTTATGTTGGCTTCAGTTCTCCACAGAGAAAGTGACTTATTGATTTTTTGCTCTTCTCTGTAGGCTACATAGGCAAAATAAAAATAATACCTATCAATATCCCTTGTTATGGAAAAATCTAAAAATAAGTCATCAAAAAAGTCATTTTTCCCTCTTTTTTTTGCATAAATAGTATAGACTTTTTTTACGAGACCTCCCAAAACCAACAAAAAACAATACACACATAACAAATGACATAGTCTTGTCACAACCGTTACTTTTCTCTGAAACTGTCTCCAAAAAAAGGAATGCTTTATGACAAACAAATCAGTGTTTAAAGGAAACAATGATCAGCATCATGTACAGTGTAAAACAATTGTGCTTTTATTAAAAAAAAAGAATTCTTTACATGTCAATAACATGTATTTGATCATACAAAGAAGCTGGTAATATAAACACTTAAGAACAAACACAGAGAAAAACCACATATCTACAATTTCTTCAGCCGTTCAGCAATATTTAGCTGTATGCCCGTACAACACACAGAACAAAGGCATTATTATTCATACGTAAGCGTTATCATTATGATCATCATCAATTTGTGTGGACCTACTCATTATGTACAAGCAATATTACAATTTAGCACCAATCAGCTCTCTCTCTCTCTCTCTCTCTCTCTCTCTCCTCTCTCTCTCTCTCTCTCTCTCTCTCTCTCTCTCTCTCTCTCTCTGCTCTTCTAACCCAAAAAGTCACCCCTCCCCCCACCCCCACTCAATCTCGTTTAGAAAAAAAAGAAGAGAGAAAAAATCCGAGGCAAGAGAAAAACTGGGAGCACCATCAGGAGCTGATTCCATTTCGTGCCTGATGTGGACAGCATATGTAGCATTCAAAGTAGTCAGCAATACATAATGATATCAGACTGCTGTTACTTTTTTTCCCATTATGAACATCAAACAGTTATGTACAACAAACTTATAAAAAAAAAAGTTGGCTATAATCAAAAAGAAAAAAAAAGTACGAAATCGTCAAAACAACAACCAAAACAAATCAAAACAAGCCCCTGAAAAATGAAAGAAAAACAAGCACCCCCCCCCTCCCTCGGGCCCCCAATCAACCAAAAAGATTATTTTTGTGTCCAACTCTGTTACTGCTTTATTGAAAACACTCCTCTCTCTCTCTTCTCTCTTCTCTCTCTCTCTCTCTCTCTCTCTCTCTCTCTCTCTCTCTCTCTCCTCTCTCTCTCTCTCTCTCTCTCTCTCTCCTCTCTCTTCTCTCTCTCTCTCTCTCCTCTCTCTCTCTCTCTCTCTAAGCATTTTACTCAATCTATGTCATGTATAGGTCAGCCAACTGCAATGGCCACAGCATATTGAAATCAATTTATCATAAACGAGCGCGAGAAACGGGCAAGAAAGAGTTACAAAATGTCAATGTTCGCAAAAGATTTCCAGCATAGAAAAAAGAGAAAAAATTCATTTGAAGTCAAACAAATACTTGATATGGAAAGAAAACCCCACAACAAACCGGAAACCACACACACACACACATACACACACACATACACACACACACACATACACACACACACATACACACACACACATCACACACACACACGCACGCACGCACCAACACACACGCCACGCAACGCCACACACACACACACACACACACACAACAACACACATAGAGCCATATTTTCACAAGTAATGTTGCCAATTAAGTCTTGTACTCAACAAAGTTGTGCATCTCCTTCACTGAAATGAAACAAGAGAATAATTATGTACACAGTCTGTATAGAGCAGTTTGTATCTTGCATCTCCCATGGTTCCCACCCCCCCCCCTACCTCCAACTTCTTTCTTTGTCACAACTTTTGTCATTAAAATTTCTATAAAAAAAAAGACAGACAGAGAAGAAGAGAGAGAGAGAGAGAGAGAGAGAGAGAGAGAGAGAGAGAGAGAGAGAGAGAGAGAGAGAGAGAGAGAGAGAGAGAGAGAGAGAGAGAGAGATTAGTTATTGCAAAGTACTCCATTTCTAAGACTCGTCATGGATGTAGTTACACAGTCTCTTGTTCACTGAAAGGATTATTTGCACACGGATGCCTGCCTACAACACAACACAACGCAACACATCACACCACAACACAACACAACACAAGGCACACACACACACACACACACACACACAACACACACACACACACACACACACACCACACACACACAACACACACACAGAGTGACAAAGAGAGAGAGAGAGAGAGAGAGAGAGAGAGAGAGAGAGAGAGAGAGAAGAGAGAGAGAGAGAGAGAGAGAGAGAGAGAGAGAGAGAGAGAGAGAGAGAGAGAGACAGACAGACAGACAGACAGACAGACAGAAGACAGAGAGACAGACAGACAGAGACAGAAGACAGAGAGACAAGAGAGAGACAGAGACGAAGAGAGACAGAGAGACAGAGAGACAGAGACAGAGAGAGTGAGAGACAGACAGACAGACAAACAGACAGAGCGACAGACAAACAGACAGACAGACAGACCACCAAAATATTTTAAGTAACTGTATGACAGAAGGTAGCGTGGAAAGTTCCTGTTTAAGACTTCAGGCTTCAGGTTCTTAAGGTAAGTGTGTTACTGCCAGTAAATGGAATGTCCCATACTTGCCACGCCATTATTATATCTCTTCACAATATTATACAAAACGTAAAAATTATAATGCAAAAAAGTGGGAGATTTGACCAAAAAAAAGTGGATCAGTAATGACTGAACCCGGTCAAGCCTAATAAATTGGCAGTTGCCTGAATAATGCATAACTCTGTGTGTGTGTGTGTGTGTGTGTGTGTGTGTGTGTGTGTGTGTGTGTGTGTGTGTGTGTGTGTGTGTGTGTGTGTGTGTGTGTGTGTGTTTGTGTTTTGTGTGTTTGTGTGTGTGTTCATGGTGTGTGTGTGTGCCTGCGTGTATGTGTGTGTGTATGTGTGCGTGCGTGCGTGCGTGTGTGTGTATGTGTGTGTGTGTATGTGTGTGTATGTTTGCGTGTGTGTCTGTGTGTCTATGTCTGTGTCTTAGTGTCTGTGTGTGTGTCTGTGGGCGTGCGTGCGTGTGTGTGCGCATGCGTAGTGTGTGCGGTACGCGCGCACGCACTCAACATGAAGCCTAATGTAAGAAAAAAAGTAACTAATGAAGCAGACTACTACCATTTACTACAATTTATGATACACAGCGGAAGAACAACGGTGGGCGATTGATTGGTTGCTGATTGATCCGATCCATCAGGTGTCCTGTGAAGACTGCATGCTGTATGTGGGCCGCAAGGACGAATAGAAAACAGAAGGAAAAGGGTACCGGGTGATCAGGACAGGGTCCAGGGGTGTCCCGTACAGGGCCCTCTGTCAACATGCACTGCCAAAGACGCCAGGCGACGTCAGGTCTTCTCTTCTGTTCTCAAGACTGCGCACACAGCAAATGGAATACATGTATGCTTTATTAGGATTTGTCTGTCTGTCTGTTTTCTGTCTGTGTCTGTCTGTGTCTGTCTGTGTCTGCCTGCCTGCCTGCTGCTGCCTGCTGTCTGTCTGTCTGTCTGTCTGTTTCTCTTCTTCTGTCTTCTTCTGTCTCTGTCTTCTTCTCTCTTCTTCTCTCTCTCTCTCTCTCTCTCTCTCTCTCTCTCTCTCTCTCTCTCTCTCGGGGGACAGATAGCCTAGTGGTCAGAACATTGCGCTGGCAATTTGACGACCCGGGTTCGAATCCGGTCGAGGAAATTTTTCTTTTGGAGTTAACATCAGTGCTACTCCGCTCTCCCCAAAAGTCCTTCGGATGAGACTTTAAACCGAGGCCCCGTGTGCGAACGCACGCAGAACATCTTGCGCACACATTACATCCTGTTCCGCTTTTCGTAAGAGTAGGCCATCGTGTGCCGGTGGGAACAGATGGCATTTATACCACACGGGGACTGGATGTAAAAAAGCACAACAAGAGTGCTTATTCCATTATCCTCGATATAAAATAATAAATCAATCAAATCTCTCTCTCTCTCTCTCTCTCTCTCTCTCTCTCTCTCTCTCTCTCTCTCTCTCTCTCTCTCTCTCTCTCTCTAAGTAAATAAGTCAGGAATAAATAAAGAGAGAAATGACAAAATGATAATAAATCGAAGGACCAAAGTAAGGACACAAAGAAAGCCCCAGCCCCCTCCCCCGCCCCCCCCCCCCCACTCCCCACCAAGGAAACAAAACCAAACCTAAATCAGAAAACAACAACAAAACAAAACCAAGGTAACAAAGAGAGAACCAAAGAGAAGAAATAAGACCCCCCCTTCCCCCCACACAAACAAAAAAAGCCAACACATATCACAAGTCTCCCTCAGAAAAGTAAAAAAAAAAAAAAAAAAAGCAAAACCCATCCCAAACAAGCAAACTCTCACCGCCCCCCCCATCCCCCCCCCCCCCCCCACTACAATGAATTTCTCTATTTTTGAGATAATAAAAAATGTTTGAATTGACAAAAAAAAAAAATTGAAAATGAAAAAAAAAAATTCACTCACATGGAGATTTCTCATCCGTGGGCACCAATTCAAACACTTCGCACGACCGTCGGTCCCCATCCTCAGAGAAGGGAAGCAGAATGCCCATGTCCGCGCTCACTCCGTTCCATTTTCGCACTGGCGTCGTGGGCGAGTCCTCCCCTCCCCCTTCCTCACTTCCCAGCCCGGGAGAATGGCCGTTTTCTGTGCCGCCATCATGATTGCTGGCGTCAACTTCCGCCGCTGTGTCTGAGTCGTTTTCATTGGGCGGTGGCGGTGTGCCGCCGTTGTTAGGGGCCACGCCATTGGCTGGGGTTCTGGCCTGGAGATCTTTGACTGCCGCGTAGAACTTCAGAAAGGCTTCGCAGGCTCGTCGTCCTCTCTGCGAAATAACACTGTATCGTTAGAAGAGAGAGAGAGAGAGAGAGAGAGAGAGAGAGAGAGAGAGGAGAGAGAGAGGAGAGCTCTGACTGATGACACCCAATCTCATTTCTGTTTATAATAATTTTTGTTCTCTTTTTTTCAACCTCCAATTTCATAGGTATAACCACACGGATAGAAATGCTGACTGCTGTAGGCTTCTTTCCCAAACTACAGTTGCAGCTACCTTAATGGCGGGCAAAAACATAAAAAGATTGCATACGCAATAATCTCCCCATTGGTGAACCACAGAGCTCTAAGCTGGGGAACAGAAAACAAAATTCTTATACTATGTACCCACCTGTTTATGATCATACCGGACCTTTTTTTACAACACAAAATAATATAGACCTCTTCCCTATCCCGTAGCTGGCAGACCGTTGGGGCACCATAAAGATTTTGAAATAGCACAGGTGTTTGGGGCTTGGCTAGAGGCAGTACCTATGATGTCTGGCTGCTGCACCTACCTGGCAGGATGGACGGGCATCACTGGTCCTATCCATCTCCTAGAATCAATCTTTCAGTGCTGGTTCCAAGCGCCACACACCCCGGGACCTCGCCTCAGCAAGCTTACAAAACCTCATGAGGGGGTTTATTTATTTATCTATTCTATGTGCTTTTTTTTTACATCCAGTTCCCGTGTATACAGTTTTGCAAATGTCATCTGTTCCCACCGGCACACGATGGCCTACTCTTACGAAAAGCGGAACAGGATTTAACGTGTGCGCAAGATGTTCTGCGTGCGTTCACACACAGGGCCTCGGTTTATAGTCTCATCCGAAGGACTTTTGGGGGAGAGTGGAGTCAGCACTGATGTTAACTCCAGAGGAAAAATACCCGCGAACGGGAATCGAACCAGGGTCGTCAAATTGCGAGCGCAATGTTCTGACCACTAAGCTATCCCGCCCCCGGGGATGATGATGTTAGCACAGCATCACTGGGCGTATGACTTCCATGATGCAGGTTACCGGCTCAAAGTAGATGAAGTTCTCCAACAAGGAACTCAACGGATACGTGTTCAAGACTAAGTCAGCCACCTTGATGGAGGACATCGGCTGTGGTCCTACATGCATGGAGAGGGATGGACTCCGCCATTCGACATTGCCCAACTTCGCGCTACATGAAGATGACTTAAAAGACAAGTCAAGTCAAATTATGTATCCAGTTTATTCCATTATGTTTGAAAATATATTTTTTTCTAATAAAAATGGCTTAAAGCAGGGCTTTCTCCCGCTCATAGGCACTCTCCCCTTCCTACCCTCTCACTCTTACCCCCCTCCCCACTCGGTTGTTAAACTTTCTCCCCGACGAACGCGATAGCCAAGTGGTTTTAAGAACGTTCGACTGCAATCCCATGGGTACATGAAGTCGTGGGTTTGAATCTCGGCGGTGTCTGGTAAATCAAAGATGGGGATTTTCACGATCCCCCAGGTCGACTTTGATTGCAAACCAACCAGTGCCTTAATTCCTTTCGTGTGTATAATTATACAAATACAGAAGATAAATATGCACGTTAAAGATCCCGTAATTCATATCAGCGTTTGGTGGCTTACGGAAACACAAACGTACTCAGTATACATCCCCGAAGTCGGAATGCGGCTACCTTCACGGTGGGCAAACATCGGTCAAATAATTATGCAAAATCTGACCATTGGTGAACCTCGGAGCTCTAGCCCAGGAGGGAAAAACAACAGTCCCTCTCCCCCGGTGTGTGTGTATGCGCGCGCGCGCGCGCGCGCGGTGTGTGTGTGTGTGTGTGTGTGTGTGCGTGTGTGTGTGTGTGTGTGTGTGCGTGCGTGCGTGCGTGCGTGCGTGCGTGTGTGTGTGTGTGTGTGTGTGTCTGTGTGTCTGTGTGTCTGTGTTGTGTGTGTGTTCTGTGTTGTGTGTGTGTATGTATGTGTGTGTGTGTGTGTATGCATGTATGTATGTATGTATGTATGTATGTATGTATGTATGTATGTATGTATGTATGTATGTATGTATGTATGTATGTTGTGTGTGTGTGTGTGTGTGTTGCGTGCGTGCGTGCGTGCGTGCGTATGTATGTATGTATGTATGTAGTATGTATGTATGTATGTATGTATGTATGTATGTATGTATGTATATATATATACATATACATATACATATATATACATATATATATATATATATATATATATATATATATATATATATATATAAATGTATGTGTGTGTGGCGTGCGAGCGCGCGTGTGCGTGCGTGCGAGCGCGCGTGTGCCTGTGTGCATGCGTGAGCCGCGCGCGCGCGTGTGTGTGTGTGTGTGTGTGTGTGTGTGTGCGCGTGTGTGTGTCTGTCTGTGTGACTGACCTCCACCAGGAAGCTGCGGTCAGCATCCTCCAGCACGAAGTCTGAGGTGTCCACGTGGCCCGTGTTGATCCCCACAGTACGCTCTATGTCCCGCTCCTGTAGGTACATCAACGCACAAGCTAATATATCAACACGCAGGGGAACAAGCGCACGGGCATTCAGGTATGTAATCATGCACGCACGTGTGTCTTTGATTTTACGTCTGTACACTTAAAGTGATGCGGGCGCACTCACGCATGCACGCACGCACACATCAGTACCGGCTCCACTCGCCCAAAAGTCCTTCGATGAAGCTATTAACCGAGGTCCTGTGTGCGAACGCACGCAAAACACATTGCGTACAGGTTAAAACCTGTTCCGCTTTTCAAAAGTGTAGGCCATCGTATGCCGGTGGGAACAGATGACAAAATTCACAATCTGCATGCACACGGGGATTTGATGTGAAAAAAAGTACATGAGTACTTATTCTATTACCCCCGATATAAAAGAATGAATAGATAGATAAAAAATAAATAAAACTGGATGTTAAAAAAAAGGCACACGAGTGTTTATTCCATCATCCGCGTAGTATAACAACCCCCCTACCCCCCCCCCCCCCCCGTAAACTAAACATAGAGGCAGCAACCTCCCCCCCCCCCCTTAAACTAAACATAGAGGCAGCAACCTCCCCCCCTTAAACTAAACATAGAGGCAGCAGCGACCCCCCAACCAGTTCATAACTTAAAAAACGATTGTGGTGAAATTAATTCATTATTTAAAAATCATGTACATAAAAATACATTTCATGGGAAATTACAAATACTGGGCTATCCAAGACATATTACTAACATCATTTTAAAGTTGCGATTAAATTATTGGAAGACCAAATATTTAAATATACACCAAATATTCTCGAAATGTAACTTGCTCCTGTTCTGAGCCACTATCTTGTGAACATAATTATTCTTTTTCAACGCACAGTTCTAAATTCAGTTTACAAAGAAAATGGCATTGAAATTCAAAGAGAACTATTGGACGTAGTTTTTCGCGAAAACCGTTGATGACTGATGTTGCTAGGATAATTTCCAAGTCTTCTGTAAATTTTTTATGGCAGGTTTTAAAAAAAAAAATGTTTTGTTTAGTCTAATATCACCAAGTTAGTGTGAATAGACTTTAAATTAAACCACCACCACAACAACAACAATAATCCCCCACCTCCACAAAGAGTTTCTTGACGTTGGTGAGGAGGGTGGACTGTAGCGTGTTGAGGAAGGTAAAGAAGTTGTTGACCTCCCTCCTCTGGTAGCCCAGGAACCGCAGCTGGATGTTGATGCCCGTCTCCTCCATGAAGAACACCAGCTCTTGGAACGAGATCTGTCCACCATACATGCACGCACGTAAGCACGCACACACGCATGCACGCAAGCATGCACGCAAACGCGCACACAAGCGCGCACATACACGCCATGCCACGCCAAACCACACCATACACACCACACCACGCCACGCACATACACACGCGCCACGCCACACACACAACACACACACACACACACATGCCACGCCACGCCACACCATACCACGTCACACCACACAAGACCACACCA
>CM060317.1:18795685-18798185 GCA_030674155.1 Stramonita haemastoma
TTGTATTTTTTCTTTCTTTTCTTCAGCCTGGCCTTATCTTCGGAACCGTCACTAAACTTGCAGCATTTCTGTCTGTCTGTCTGTCTGTCTGTTTGTCTGTCTGTCTGTCTGTTTATCTGCCAGTATGTCTGTCTGACTGCTAATCTGTCGTATCCGGTACTTCTCTTTTTTGAGTGATTTTTCTCTGAAACCATTACTAATATTGTCAATATTAATTCTATATCTGTCTGTCTGTCTGTCTGTACGTGTTTGCATTTGTCTGTCTGTCTCTGAGACTGTCCGTTCATTCTGTGGCTGGTTGTTTTTTTTTCTCTTGTTCTTTACTTTTTCTCTTTTTCAAACGGTATCTTTCAGCATCTCTGTCTGTGTGTGTCTGTTTGTCTTTCTGTTTCGTCTGTCTGTCTGTCTGTCTGTCCTGTCTGACTGCCTGCCTGCCTGCCTGTCTGTCTGACTGACTGACTGACTGACTGACTGACTGACTGTTTGCCCGACTTTTTCCTGCAGATTTTCTTTCGCAACCTTTGTGTGTAACCATCATTACATTGTCAGCAATCTTGTGTGTGTGTGTCTGTTTGTCTACTTGTCTGTCCTGTCTGTCTGTCTGTCCTGTCAGTACTGTGCTGTAGTTTTATCCTTTTCAGCTTCTCTCTTAAACAGTTGTCTTAGTGCCAGCATTTTTGTCTGAGCGTCCGTCCGCGCGTTTTTACGGGTGTGTATTGTCCTATACCCTTTTCCTGTCTTCAGCTTCTCTGTGAAATAATCCCCACAGCGAGTATGTCTGTCTTTGCCTGTCTGTATGTCTGTCTTTGCCTGTCTGTATGTCTGTCTGTGCCTGTCCTGTATGCTGAGTCTGTGCCTGTCTGTATGTCTGTCTTTGCCTGTCTGTATTGTCTGTTCTTTGCCTGTCCGTATGTCTGTCTTTGCCTGTCCGTATGTCTGTCTTTGCATGTCTGTATGTCTGTCTTTGCCTGTCCGTATGTCTGTCTTTGCCTGTCCGCATGTCTGTCTTTGCATGTCTGTATGTCTTCTCTTTGTCTGTCTTTGCCTGTAGTATGTCTGTCTTTGCCTGTCTCTATGTCTGTCTTTGCCTGTCCCTATGTCCGTCTTTGCCTGGTCTGTATGTCTGTCTTTGCCTGTCTGTATGTCTGTCTTTGCCTGTCTGTATGTCTGTCTTTGCCTGTCTGTATGTCTGTGAGCTTGTTGAAATCCTCGGCTTGTCTGTATTCGCCTTCTCCAGTTATTTTCTCTTCCACAGCTTCTGTGTAAAAGTTTTCGTCGCATTGTACGAACGTGGTGTCATTAAAGGAATTCGTTCTTGCTAAGTGGATTAAGACGTTCAACTGTGCGCGCCCGGTCAAAAGGTAACTGGAACTTTTTTTTTGTAAACCTGTTTAGCACATCGTTTTCTATCAACATATTAAAAAAAACAACCACCCAGAATAATGATGATATAAAAAAAAAATAATAAAAACTCAGTCGAGACTGCAAACGTATAAACGAGTAGTCCCTAAACTTCGCTGGGGAAAATCTGTTGTTTTTTTTTTGTGCAAGATTCGCAACGCTCACTAAAGTAATTGGCATTGTCAGACTTAGAAAAATCGTTTGTCTTGCAATTTGCTGTCTGTACATTAGCAGCCCACTTAGTGAAGTAAAAAAGGTTGTTGTTTTTTTTCCTGTAGGAAGTTTTAAGATCTACGGAGGAGTTTTTATCTGTGTTGAGCGTGTCCACTTTACGATAGTGACCACTTTACTACACAACATTCGAATACGTCTGTTTATCGGTGCGTCTGTCTATCACTATCCGTCTGTCTGTCTGTCTGCCTGCCTGCCTGTCTGTCTGTCTGTCTGTCTGTCTGTCGCTGTCTGTCTGTCTGTCTGTCTGTCTGTCTGTCTGCCTGTCAGTCGGTCTTGTCCTCCACCTCCCCCCCCCCCCCACTGGATCTTTCCTCTGAAATAGTCGCTGTATAGTCAACCTCTCTGTCTGTATGACTGTATGTGTATCTGTTTATCCGTCAGTCTATCCATCCGTTTGTCTGCTTGTCTGTAAGCCTTGTTTTGGAGTTTTTCTTTTCCCCACTTTCTCTGTTAAACTGTCACAATTGTCAACCCTGTAGGTGTCTCTCTGCGTGAGTGGTGTGTGTGTGTGTGTGTGTGTGTGTGTGTGTGTGTGTGTGTGTGTGTGTGTGTGTGTGTGTGTGTGTGTGTGTGTGTGTGTGTGTGTGTGTGTGTGTGTGACCTTGTCCTGTATATGTTTTCTTCTTCTCTCAACGTTTCTGTGAAGTCATCTGTTCTTTGTCATTGTGTTGGACTGTTAACTTTCTCTGTGCCCGTCTGTCTAACTCTCCGTCTGTCTGACTCCAGTCTTCTTTTTCTGTTGTTGTTGTTGTTTGTTGCTGTTGTTGTTGTTGTTGTTGTTGTTGTTGTTCTTTTCTTGTTCTTCTTCTTCTCCTTTTTCTTCTTCTTCTCCTCCTCTCTTCCTCCTCCTCCTTTTCTTCTTCTT
>CM060317.1:18803185-18805685 GCA_030674155.1 Stramonita haemastoma
CACATTTTCAGGTCTGCATATTTACCGGGTGTGTCTCTTTGGAAGATTACGGTTCAGTTTAGCCTCAAGACTTAAGGTGCTATCCTTTTTAGTAGAGAGCATTGTAGGGGGTACCCTGCGTATTGTGGATCAGAACTGACAAACATCGAACTTCACCGAAGTAAGAGAGTGATGCAGGACCTCCTTTGGGTGGTGGCAATAGGGCGGCTCGACACATAAAACCCTCTGTGGACTACTAGCCCTGATACTGATAAAAAAACCCTGGAGTCTGGCTATGACTAAGTGTGATGAAGTAGAGATAACCGACATGGGAGAGGCAGCTCCGGAACATCGCAGAAAATGTCTAAGTCAAAGTAAGTCCCTGGATAAATATGTTTATCATGAATATCTCAAACAAACCCTACGCACACACAGCCGTTCTCTGCCCTCCTAAGTTCCATAAAAATGTCACCATCCATCAGATGTCCAATCATGAGATGCCTTCGTGCTGATAGCCAATGCATTAAATATCATTCGATGCGACACTTAACGAATAGCTCTCAAAATGCGTAGGGGAGGGCAAAAACTCAAATCTGCCATAGAATTCGGAGATGAAGGAAGGGGGGGGGGGTGACCGATATGATGTAATTCCTGGGGGTTGGAAAGATCTGTCTGTCTGTTTGTCTGTTTATAGGAGTGTAACGTCGACAACTGTTTCTGTGATTGGGTCTAATTCCAAATTCCATATTACAATATTTTTATTTTCTCAGAGACAGAGAAGTTCTCGCGTGAATACCAAAAGAGAATAATGGAATAATGCGGAGAATGCGAAGAAGAATGCAAAGAAAAATGCAAAGAAGAAGAAGAAGAAAGAAGAAAGAAGAAGAAGAAGAAGAAGAGAAGAAGAAAGAAGAAGAAAGAAGAAGAAGAAGAATGTGAAAAAGAAGAATGCAAAGAAGAATGCGAAGACTGCGAGGAAGACAGAAAGAGAGAGATAGAGACAGAGACAGAGAGACAGAGACAGAGACAGAGAGAGAGAGAGGGAGGGAGGGAGGGAGGGAGGGAGAGGAAAGAGAGAGGGAGGGAGGGAGGGAGGGGAGGGAGAGACAAGGCAAGGCAAGGCGCTAGGCAAGGCAAGGCAAATTCTTTTATTCGAGGATAATAGATAGCACTCGTGTGCTTTTTTACATCCAGAGATAGAGAGAGAGAGAGAGAGAGAGAGAGAGAGAGAGAGAGAGAGAGAGAGAGAGAGAGAGAGAGAGAGAGAGAGAGAGAGAGAGAGAGAGAGAGAGAGAGAGAGACAGACAGACAGACAGACAGACAGACAGACAGACAGACAGACAGAGACAGACACACAGGCACACATAGACAGAGAGACATGCATAGACAGAGAGAGAGACAGGTAGATAGAATTGTTGGGTGACAATCTCTATATCACACGACGAATAGACAAAGGGTGGGGAAATCTGTCGATAACTTTGAGTTAACTATTGAAAAACCTGAACATTGCCTGACCCGTGCCCTCCTTTTATTTTAAGCCACAAAACATTGCTGCTCTGTTGGCGCCAAGTGCCTCTGTGCTATGGAAATTCCACTGTCCACAGCGAGATGGTTGACAAGGACGCAAACTTTCAGTGTCTGGTTGAGGTGGGTTTCTTTTTGGTTTCCTCTTGTTCCTCGACTAGAGCTTGGAGATTCACCCATGGTCAGATATTGCGCAGGCGACCGTTTTTGCCCACCATTAAAGTGGCTAGTTGCAGAATCTTCAGTGGAGGAGGCTGGTTGCAGAATCTTCAGTGGAGGAGGCTGGTTGCAGAATCTTCAGTTGTGCGCCCATGGTCCACGGGACAGGTGAAGGAAGAAAGCAGCTGAATTTATTATTTTTGGTTGTATGTTTTAATTCTATTATTTTTTTTGTAGATCTCAGGTAAGTATATCAAAAGTTTTAAACGCCCCATCCCCATAAACACACACACTGAGTTAGAAAGCACACTCACTTAACAAATGAATGTCATCCTCCACTTCAAAACTTGTTTTTTCTTTCAACTGAAGAACATCTAGCACAAATGGGTGTTCTGTTTCATTTAGAGTTTCTTTTCCTTCTATTTTAAAGAAAAAAAGTTGACACAGATGGATATTCGTATTCTCCACTGTTCACAACCATCTTTTTCACATACAAGTCATTTAGCTCAAATAATGAGTTTCATCTTTCACCTTCAAATCTTTGTCTATTTTTTAAACCCACGTCCAGAATCCCCCAGCACACATCGAGCCTTGCTATCTTCTATCTTAATTTTATCCAGAAAATAGTTATCCCTAGCATCTCTTCCTCCACCTTCTACTCCTTTCTCCTCCACACAGATCAGCTAAAACCCAGATCCATCATATCAGTCACCTGGGGCCCGTTGACAGGCAGACACAAACACCACACACACAAACACAAACACAAAACACCACACACACACACACACACACACACACACACACACACACACACACACACACACATACAAACACACAC
>CM060317.1:18813185-18815685 GCA_030674155.1 Stramonita haemastoma
TGATTCCTATCAGGACAGGCCGATGTAAAAGTATGTAATGCTTACTCTGTAACCTTTGAAAAATACAGATTATTCCTTCCTTCCTCTCCTTCTTCCTTCCTTCTTCCTTCCTTCTCTCGTCTGTCTGTCTGTCTGTCTGTCTGTCTGTCTGTCTGTCTGTGTGTGTGTGTGTATGTGTGTGTGTGAGTAAAATAAACAAATGAGCAAACCATAGATAAGCAAAGAAATAAATAAAACACCCCCCACCTACCCAAAGACTCCCCCCCCCCACCCACCCCCCCCCAAATCCCGTTTAGGTAAGGTCCTTCGGACATCACTCGTGCGTGTAAAAGCATTATCCAAAATCTGCAGATTAGTGGAATGTGCGTGCTAATTAAGGGTCTTCTGTTCGAAGGGGTTCTCGACCTTATTCAAACTTTCATGATGCGTGTGAGCAAGCTGTTACGGCAGTGAAGGTTTATCCATTCTTTTGCTGGTCATTAACAGAGAGAAGGAGAGGAAGGGGAGGGGAGGGGAAGGGGAGGGGAGGAGGGGAGGGAGGGAAAGGAGGGGGGAGGAGAGAGAGGGAGGGAGGGGAGGGAGGGGAGGGAGAGAGAGAGAGAGAGAGAGAGAGAGAGGAGAGACGAGAGAAGAGAGACAGAGAGAGAGGACAGAGAAGAGACAGAGACAGAGACAGAGAGTACGAGAGAGAGAGATGGGGAGGAAGTTTTATTGAATAAACTCAAAGTTCATTTCCAGGGGATGAAACATGCGTTAGATTTTCAACATACATTCATACCATGAACTCTTTAAACCCTGTTCATAGTTCTTGTCGGAAAATCTAGACAGTATTTCCGGCTCTTTTACTTATGAAAAGTTTTTTTTTTCCATCTAATTAGGTCCTTTTCTCAGTCACTCTGTTCTTCTGGCTCCTTTCCTATCTTAAAATGAATTTTGATACAACTATTATACACGAATGGGGATAACTGACTTACAGACAGACACCTTATCATCAAACGACATCACGTAGGCAACACTACCCTTCGCCTGTGGATAACATGTACATCTCTTCCAAGTCTTTCATAGGTCTGCGCAATCAAACAAATTATGTTGCTCGGTTTCAATACGCTGCCTACAAGCAGGACATATGAAATGTCAATATTACATTTATTTATTTACTCTTTTATATCGAAGATAATGGAATAAGCAATCGTTTGCTTTTTTACATCCAGTCCCCGTGTGTCTGCAGTTTTGTAATGTCATCTGTTCCCACCAGCACGCGCACACGATGGCTTACTCTTACGAAAAGCTCCTCTCTATAGAGTAGCTCATACCCATCTTTGATTATCGGAGAAATTCCAATTCTAAATTTTACGTGCATCTTTACGGCATTTTGATATCGTATGCATTGTATTAATTTCAGTTTATAATTTTTTGCTTTAAAGCTACTGTAAAATTCAAAGCGTTCGCGAGTTTCTATTCTTATTTTTCCCCATGCAATATCTGTCTATATTGATCAACGAATCTCTAGTTTTTAAAAACAAAGAGGAAGTACTGGAAATTTACGACATTTTGTCGTTGCCAGGACATCTCTAAAGCCATTAACATTAAATAACTGCTAAATATGAATCTGAACTTTTCCGTCTGATATGAGTGAAAGTGCTATAGTCGGTCGCTAAGACCAAGGTTGTTTTAAAATCTGGTTTTGGTTTTTTTTATCTAATTTTATGTGTGATTGTTGTGTTTTTTCCCACAACGCGGTACCCCCATGGGTTGACCCTTATGGTTGATCAGGGCGTCGAAACAAATAATGACAGTAGAGTTGGTTTTATACCCCGTCTTAATCTGTATTATAGTTGCACAGTTTTATTCTCAGATTTAATAGTATACGAGGTGGCAGCCCCGATATGGCCTGTGTAGTCGGCGGGGTTATAAACAAACATGACTGTATTGGACTGGAATATGAAAGGTCTTGTCCTTGTTCCCAGATCTGTTTAATAGGTTAACAGCTTATACTCTTTTTTTAAAGTCTGTCGGCTGATATGCGACATATCTTAAGCCAGCATACATTCTCTTCTCAGCTGCTAAAACATCATGGGATATTATCGACTTAGATCTCCCAGAGCCTTATTTGGTGTCTGCAAGCTTATGTTTTAAGTATCGTTTACATGTGTACAATTACAAGCAGGTGAATTGGGGTTTTTTTCCAGAGAGAGAGAGAGAGAGAGAGAGAGAAGAGAGAGGAGGGAGAGGAGAGGATGGAGAGAGAGAGAGAGAGAGAGAGGAGGAGAGAGAGACAGACAGACAGAGCAGAGACGAGACAGAGAGACAGAGACAGACAGACAGACAGACAGACAGACAGAAACAGACAGACAGAGATAGAGACAGCAGACAGAGAGGGAGGGAGGGAGTGTTAGGAGAGAGGGGGGGAGAAAGGGAAGGAAAGGGAGGGAAGGAGAAAGGGAGGAGGGAGAAAGAGAGAGAGGGGAGAAGGAGGGAAGGAGAAAGTGAGGACGGAGGA
>CM060317.1:18818185-18823185 GCA_030674155.1 Stramonita haemastoma
GAAGAAGAAGAAGAAGAAGAAGAAAGGAGGAGGAGGAGGAGGAAGGAGGAGGAGGAGGAGGAGAGGAGAAGAAGAAGAAGAAGAAGAAGAAGAAAGAAGAAGAAGAAGAAGAAGAAGAAGAAGAAGAAAACGGACGAATGGTGTTGACAGATCTCATTCTTTACGGACCTCCCTCCTTTTACCCGCACGCCACACACACACACACACACACACACACACAACACACACACACCAACACACACACACACACACAACACACACCACACCACACACACCACACACACACCTCCCTTCCCCGTACACAAACTATATTAGCACATTTCTAGCAATAACAACAACAAAATCACCAAACCACATAACTTTTCCACTAACATACGTAACAATCCAATTCCATTTTCTTTCACGGCTTAGAAAAGCTGTAGGCTCAATTTTTACGGAACAATAATATAGTTTTAGAGTCAATTTACGAAAACTGGGCAGGGCTGTAAAGTTTGTGAGCGTTTTGGCGAGGAAATTGCACATAACAGTTGCTTTGATAGCAAAATAATATGGGCCAACGGATCAGAGAATAAACAAGTTTGGGGACACATTACATTACTTTTTTTCATTATTTGTTTTATCACTGGATGTAAGAACAGGTTGAGAGAGAGAGAGAGTGGGAAGACACAAAGAGAAGCATTTAAAACAAAACAACACCAGAACTGTATTAAATGAAATAAATCAAATAGAAATCGTTTATTTCCAAAGATGTGTGGTGTGGTGTGGTGTGGTGTGGTATGGTGTGGTGTGGTGTGGTGTGGTGTGGTGTGGTGTGGTGTTAGTGTGGTGTGGTGTGGTGTAGTGTGGTGTGCTGTGGTGTGGTGTGGTGTGGTGTATGTGGTGTGGTGTTGTGTGGTTGTGCTGTGGTGTTGTGTTGTGTGGTGTTAGTGTGGTGTGGTGTGGTGTGCTGTGGTGTGGTGTGGTGTAGTGTGGCGTAGTGTGGTGTGATGTAGTGTGGTGTGTAGTGTGGTGTGGTGTGGTTGTGGGTGTGGAGTAGTGTGGCGTAGTGTTGTGTGCTGTGTTGCTGTGTTGTGTGGTGTAGTGTGGTGTAGTGTGGTGTGTGTGTAGTATGGTGTAGTGTGGTATGGTGTCAAGTAGTATGGTGCACTGTGGTGTAGTGTGGTGTGGTGTACTATGATGTGGTGAGATGTGGTGCACTTTACTGTGGTGTGGAGTAGTGTGGTGTGGGGATGTATGGTGTGGAGTAGTGTGGTGTAGTGTGGTGAAGTGAAGTGTAACCAGATCCCACGCACACACGCAAAGGAAGAAAGAGAGAGGGAAAGATAGACACACATACAGAGACAGACACAGAGACAAAGAGAGAGAGAGTGGGGAACACACGTCGGGAGCATACAACAGTTCTAAAATGGCCATGAAATCCCAGTGCATTCAACTTAATGGCTGAAAAGTCGTTCAAAAGTTTTGGCGGAGCAAAGACAAGTTGTGTTTGTTGCGTGTTGTTGAGCTCTTTCCCTGCTTAAGCACCCTGGCTCACACATGTATAGCCTAGCCTTTGTATACGTCAGGCTTGTGTGTGTGTGTGTGTGTGTGTGTGTGTGTGATCGCGAGCGCGCTGTGTGTGTGAGTAAGTGTGTAAAAAAGTGTGTGTGTATGTGTGTGTTTGTGTGTGTGTTCGAGTGTGTTTGGGTGTGTGTTTGGGTGTGTGGTGTGTGTTAGTGAGAGATATATAGAGGACACACCTTCAAAATGAGCGAGAGAGAGAGAGAGAGAGAGAGAGAGAGAGAGAGAGAGAGAGAGAGAGAGAGAGACAGAGAGAGACAGAAAGACAGACAGACAGACAGACAGAGAAGACAAAAACAGAGACAGAGACGGCGAGAGACAGAGAGAGATCATTATTATAAAAAAAAAACGTAACCCAGAAAAAGGGCAGAATCTACATTTTTTTGTGTGATATGAGCGTGTGTGTTTGTTTGTGCCTTACACGTGATATCCCCAATCAGAAACACCAGTGACAAAAAACAACAACAAAAAAACAGACCATGAACAGAAAAAGAAAAACCAAAAAAAAATCCCCAAACAAAACAACAGAAAAGCCAGTGTGTGAATTGAGAAGCCTTTCAAGGCTGAAAGTGCCATGCCAGACAGACAGACAGACAGACAGAGAGACAGACAGACAGACAGACAGTGGAATGTCGCAATGCCGGGTGTTCATTGAAGAACCTGACAACCTTTATTATTTGCCACACCACACAGCGTCGATAACAATTTCAAAATAAAAAATAAAAAAACAACCAAAAAAACAAAAACAAAACCCAGAGCTCACACTGATATATTTGTTTGTCTCTTGTTTTATCTACTTAACATCTGTGGTTACAGGAGAGAGAGAGAGAGAGAGAGAGAGAGAGAGAGAGAGAGAGAGAGAGAGAGAGAGAGAGAGAGAGAGAGAGAGAGAGAGAGATGTTGTGGTAGGGTACATAATTATAAGGGTTGGAAATAGGGTGACGGGATAGGAAAGAGCCTTTGCTCTCCACCATAATGAGGAGAAAGCTGATGTGGTTTGGTCACACCACAAGACACAACACCTTAGCAAAAACCATCTTGCAAAGAACAGTCGAGAGCAAGAGAAGAAGAGGCCGCAAAAAGAAATCATGGGTTGACAACATCAAAGACTGGACTGCCCAACCCCTGCAACACCTCCTACTAGCCACACAGGATCGTGAAGCATGGAAAAAGATCTCTGTTGCGTCTTCTCTCATGTCCCCCCTACGTCCTTTTGGACATGGGACTGAGTGAGTGAGTGAGTGAGCGATAGGAAATAGTGTGTGTGTGTGTGTGTGTGTGAGTGTGCGTGCGGTGTGTGTGTGTGTGTGTGTGTGTGTGTGGTGTGTGTGTGTGTGTGTGTGTGTGTGTGTGTGTGTGTGTGCGCGCGCGCGCGCGTGTGTGTGTCCAAGAAGTTATTTATTGATTTTTTAAAATTTAGATTATCTTATTTAAAAAATAATGTATAAGCAGGGACGCATTAATTTCTCTTGCTTGTGAGTACAAACAAATAAAGATCAAGTACACGACACTTTCTATGTTACCAAAAGAAAAGAGCTTTTCCTATATCGACACTACTATAACATCTGGCATCAACTTGGTAAATAGCTGGAAAAAGAATAATGAAAAATACACAAATCAAAAACAACAATAAAAAAAAAAAAGAGTAGACTAAACTCCTATACCAATCTGACTCAAATGAGAAAGAGAGATAGAGAGACAGAGACAGAGACAGAGAAGCAGAGACAGGCAGAAAGAAATAAACAGATTGTTCATGAAATAGGAAGAAACACACCTGAAAAAAACCCAACACGAAACAGTTACAAAGGCAACGCGTGCATTCATTCTTCTTCGATGATGATGTGCATGTGTGGGATATACATCACATGACACCGCCAAATAAAAAAAACACCCACCAATGTGATACATACTGGAAAAATGATACAAAGAGAACATGGACAAAACAGGAAGTCCTAGGGTTAATTAAAAAAGTCACTCGAGGCTGATCGTGTCAATGGCAGACACAGGGAAATGTCGCAATGCTAGGCTTAGTTTCCGTGTGACTTTTATTTCACACCATCGATGATTTTAAACTGACAACAAAACAGATGAATCACACCTTTTCGAGGAGTTATTTTTCAGAACGTATTTAAAGATTAAAAGGACTTGCTAAAAACTGTACTGAAAGGCACTGTTGTCCAAGGAGGAGGAAAAAGAGGCAGACCAGGGAAGAGATGGGAGGACAACATCAGCGAATGGACAGGCCTAGAACTCAAACGAAATTTTGAAAAAAGGCAGAACAGAGAGAGAGAGAGAGATGAATGGAGGGAACTGGTTGTCAAGTCTTCAAGGGTGCTCCCACGATCTCCAGACTAAGGGATATATAGATAGATAGATAGATAGATAGATAGATAGATAGATAGATAGATAGATAGATAGATAGATAGATAGATAGATAGACAGACACAGACAGACAGACAGATAGATAGATAGATAGATAGATAGATAGATAGATAGATAGATAGATAGATAGATAGATAGATAGATAGATAGATAGATAGACAGACAGACAGACAGACAGACAGACAGATAGATAGACAGATAGATAGATAAAACAGACAGACAGACAGACAGACAGATAGATAGACAGATAGATAGATAGATAGATAGATAGATAGATAGATAGATAGATAGATAGATAGATAGATAGATAGATAGATAGATTTTTTTCGGTCTCCGGTTAGCTGGAGCTTTATGTTTTCACAACTTGTCAGATTTTAGCGTATGCGACCATTTTGCCCTTCATTAAGGTAGCCACATTCCGACTTAGGTATGGTGTCTAAACGCAACAACCGGTGTGCATGTGTTTCCTAAAAAAAAAGTCATCTGTTCCTACTGGTGCACAATGGCCGAATGGTGGAGGAAGTTTTAAATATGTGCACAAGATGTTCTGTGTAAGTTTGTATTTCTTTTTTCGTTCCTCGGGAAAAAAAACACCCTGAGGTTCAGCAATGGTAATATTTTGTGCATGCAACCGTTTTTGTCCCTTACAGCCGCATTCCGACTTCGGGGATCGATGATGTCTAAACACGACACCAGCAGGGTGTGTGCTTGTTTTTTGGGTTTTTTTTTTATACCACTTTATGTCACAGCAGATTCCTCTGCGTGAAATTCAGGCTGCTCTCCCCGCCACAAGTGCAGCGCCTACCCATTATTTATTTTCTTTTTCCTGTCTGCACCTGCATATGTTTCTCTATCAGAGTGGCTTTTTTCTACAGAATTTTGCCAGGGACAACCACCTTGTTGCCGCGGGTTCTTTTACGTGCTCTAAATAATGATGTGTAACACACGGAACCTCGGTTTAGCGTCTCATCCGTAAGACAAGCACCCAGACCACCACTCATGGTCTAATGGACGGGGGAAAAGTTTTGGGCCCAAGCGGGATTCAAACCACCGCACAC
>CM060317.1:18830685-18845685 GCA_030674155.1 Stramonita haemastoma
TAGACAGACAGACAGACACAGACACACATACAAACACATACACACACACACACACACACACACACACACACACACACACACACACACACACACACACACACACACACACACACACTTTACAACAGTTAAGTCACGGCAGATTTGTCTGGTTGTTTTATGATTACGTGGCCCAAGTCAGTGCGCTTCTAAGTAGCTTCATTTCCTTTGTTTTCACACACGTGTTTTTACTGATATTGATTTTTTTTCTGTCTGTTCCTGTCTGTCTGTCTTCTGTCTGTCCCTGTCTGTCTGTCTTCTATCTGTCCCTCTCTGTCTGCCTTTTATCTGTCCCTCTCTATCTGTCTGTCTTTCTGACTGTCTTTTTTCTCTTTATGTCTCTCTGTTTGTCTGTCTCTGTCTGTCTGTCTGTCTCCCACTCTGTCTTTCAATGTCTATCAGCCTGCCTCTCCATCTTACTTTGCCTTTCTCTCTCTCTCTGCACTGTCTATCTGTTTGTTTTCTCTCTCTCTCTCTCTCTCTCTCTCTCTCTCTCTCTCTCTCTCTCTCTCTCTCTCTCTCTCTCTCTCTCTCTCTCTCTCTCTCTCTCTCTCTCACTCTCGCTCTCTCGCTCTCACTCGCTCTCTCTCTACCTCCATCCCCGTTTTGCTAGATCTGTCTGTCAGTGTTTTTTCTTCTTTTTTTTTCTTCTCTCTGCTTACCACAGACACGTCATACGATACTTGTGTATAAGGAGAGAACAAGAATAACCACCAGAGGATCAAGAAACTCATTTGGTTGTCTTTTTTTTTTTTTTTGGGGGGGGGGGAGTAAACTCATAAAATCTACATTTCCCCGTCTACCTATCCAGCTCTGAGAAAGAGACAATCAACAAGTCCACGATGAAAAAGAACAAGGGGGGAAAAACTTCTCGCTAGGGTACGAAAATATTGATGACTAAATACATATAGTATATGATATACATAGTTAAAAACCGACATCTGCATTTTTTTTTTAAAAACCCAGCCAAACAAACCCACAATGTCGAAATTATCAGTAGCAAAAGCATTGATAACGATATTACTACTACTATACTACTCACTACTACTACTACTATACTACTACTACTACTACTACTACTACTACTACTACTACTACTTACTACTACTACTCTTGCTGCTGCTGCTGCTGCTGCTGCTGCTGCTGCTGCTTGCTGCTGCTGCTTGCTGCTGCTAACTACATACTACTACTTCTATTGATGATGATGATGATGATGATGATGAATGATGATGATGATGATGATGATGATGATGATGATGATGATTGATGATGATGCCCACTTGTATTATTCGAGAACCATCACTGTTTACAAACTTCGGAAAGGGTAGGTAAAAATTGGAGGAGAGAAGAGAAGAGAGAGAGGAGAGGAGAGGAGGAGAGAGAGAGAGAGAGAGGAGAGGGGAGAGAGAGAAGAGAGAGGAGAGAGAGAGAGAAGGAGGAGGAGAGAGGATGAGGAGAGAGAGGAGGAGAGAGAGAGGAGAGAGAGAGAGAGGAGGAAAGAGAGAGAGAGAGAGAGAGAAGAGAGGGAGAGAGAGAGAGAGAGAGAGAGTGAGAGAAGAGAGAGAGAGAGAGAGAGAGAGAGAGAGATGAGAGGTGGAAGAGAGAGAGAGAAGAGAGAAGTGGAAGAGAGGGGAGGAGGAAGATGAGAGAGAAGAGAGAGAGAGAGCAGAGGACGTGGAGGAGAGGTGAGTGAGGGAGAGAAGTAGAAAGGAAATGGGAGAGGAAGGTAGGAGAGGTAAAGCAGGAGGGAGAGGAGAGGGAGTGATTGGGTAGAGAAGCGGGTCTCTGATGCCTTAGAAGGTTCACTTGGTGTAAAGGTTGACTCTGGACTCTGAATCCAGTGATCTGAGTTCAAATCTCGTTGGAACTGATGATTTTGGGGAGGACTGGATAGCTCATGGTCAGAGTTGACTATCTTTCCCTGCCAAAGTTAAGCAGCATCGAGTCGTAGGTTCATTGGATGGGTGACCAGTTTCAGCTCGGCTGGTTCATTACGGGTCCCCAGTTCACCAGCTGTAAATTGGTCCTGCCCTTTAGGTCAGGGAAGGTAAAGCAGGTGGGAAGGAGTAGGGCGTCAGCCTCATATGCGGCCCTAGAGAAGCTGGGGTCTCTGATGCCCCTATGCTCCGTCTACGTTCTGACCACTTACACTTTTACCTTTTGGTTGGTAGGGCAGAAACTAAAAGTGTGTGAATGCTTTTCTGTGATACTTGGAAATAAACATGATGACAATGATATGACATCATGTCTCATCTCTGTGTCTTCTGTCTTTTCTGTCTTGTCTGTCTATGGCCATAGTCCTATCTTACGTTCGTGTCGTGTCAGTGTCTCTGTCTGCTGTGTCTGTCTGTGTCTGTCTGTCTGTCTGTCTGTCTGTCTGTCTGTCTGTCTGTCTGTCTGTCTGTCTCTCTCTCTCTCTCTCTCTCTCTCTGCACTTTCACTTATTTTACGTATCTCGTGTACTCGATCTGTACTGTAGTTCTCTATCTCTGTCTGACTCTCCTCATCTCCTCACCATCACAACAAGATTACAAACATACAACACTTAAATCACACATCTACATATCCATCAAGATATAAAAATAAATATACTAATTTAATCCGTCTGTCACCACCATCACCACCACCATCACACATCACCACCTCCAAGCACCACCACATCACATCACCACCACCACCAACACCATCACCCTGATATTCCTCCCTCAAAGGTGAGATGTATCCAGATCTTGACATTCACAAAAAGCTACAGTTACCCAAGTCAAGTACTTCCCTGTCTGCTCAGAACACATTGCAATGCATTATTTTCTTCACTTGTCTTCAAGGCTGCAGACACTGGAGCAAAATCTTCACTATGTACATTCGAGCCTTAATTAAGAGGGTAAAAATCTTCTCTGTGTGTTGTGTGTGTGTGTGTGTGTGTGTGTGTGTGTGTGTGTGTGTGTGTGTGTGTGTGTGTGTGTGTGTGTGTGTGTGTGGTGTGTGTGTGTGTGTGTTGTGTCTGTGTCTGTGTGTGTTGGTCGAATGTGTGATGTGTGTGTGTTTTTTATGATTTTTCGTGCTGTGTGTGGCATGTCTGTCGTTGCTGGTGTTGTTGCTGGTGTCTGTGGTGTGTGTGTGTGTTTGTGTGTGTGTGTGTGTGTGTGTGTGTGTGTCTGTGTGTGTGTTTGTGTTGTGTTGTGTGTGTGTGTCTGTGTGTGTGTTGTGTTTTGTGTGTTGACTGTGTGTGTGTGTGTGTGTGTGTTGTGTTGTGTCTGTGTGTTGTGTTGTGTGTGTGTGTGTAGTGGTTGTGTGTGTTGTGTGTTCCTTAGGATGAGACTGTAAACCGAGGTCCCGTGAACAACGTCACTGAGAACATCTTGCCACACGTTAAATCCTGTTCCACTTGTCGCCAGAGTAAGCCATTGTGTGCCGGTGGGAATAGATGACAAAATTTACAAAAAATGCATACACACGAGGTCTGGATGTAAAAAAAAGCACATGAGTGCTTATTCCATTCTCGATATATAAAAAATAAAATGAATAAAGATAGAAAGAAAGAAATCTCTTTGACCGTATACATGCGCCCACGTACTATAATGGAACCCACGTACGCGTAAAACTTAAGTTACACGTCCTCAATAAACTATGTTTCTTAATTGATCACAGATGATGTAAATAGCGTTGTTGCACAATAGGATTGAACAGCGTTCGCCTTTTTTTTCCAGTAAATGTCTGTCGCGCGGGCGCGCACACCCCCACTTAAACTCTCTCTCTCTCTCTCTCTCTCTCTCTCTCTCTCTCTCTCTCTCTCTCTCTCTCTCTCTCTCTCTCTCTCTCTCTCTCTCTCTCTTCTTATCCTCGAAATAAAGAATTTGATTTGGTTTGATTTCTCTCTATCACACACACATACATACACACTACTACAACTACATACATACATACATACATACATACATACATATACATACATACATACATACATAACATACATACATACACATACATACATACGTTCGCGCGCGCGCAAGACAGATAGATAGATAGAAGACAGACAGACAGACAGACAGACAGAAACACAGCGAAACACAGGAACACAGACAGACACAGACAAAATCAAAGACATGAAACATAGACAGAAACCGACAACAAACATAAACGACAAAAACAAAACAAAAACAACAACAACAAAAACCACCATAAAGCCGATTACGAAAAATGGAAATCTACCTCTATATACCTAAAAAAAAAAAAATCCTACCCAAAATAACACCAAAACTCCAAAAGTCTTCCTCACTTTCCCACGCTCTTGTGGCAAACAAACGACAAGGCATGAAACATTACCTTTCTTGGTCAGTTCATTCTTTCTATCTTTTCTTCTAGTTTTTGTTTTGTTTGCTTGGTTGGTTTTGTTTTGTAATCCCTGGCCTTCTTTCAATGGACAGACAGATCTGGTTTTAAGCCGGTAATTTGACCACTGTCCACAGGGCAGGCAGGGTAGGGCAGGGCAAGGCAGGTAGGTAGGTCGGTTACATGTCTCATGCACCTGATCTGGTGTGGAATGCAGCAGTGTGTTGTCTTGTTGAGTCTGTCAACTCGGCACAAAATGACCGCACAGTGTGCATTGAACTGAACTAGGGGAATGAGTGTAGTGGGAATCTAGCGAAAGTAATAACTAACCAAACGTGGGAAAGTAAGTATAGTGTTCGGGGATTTTGATGACTTCTCTCTCTCTCTCTCTCTCTCTCTCTCCTCTCTCCTCTCTCCTTCTGCCTCTCTCTTCTCTCTCTCTCTCTCTCCTCTCTCTCTCTCTCTCTCTCTCTCTCTTCTGTCTGTCTCTGTCTGTCTCTGTCTCTCTGTCTGTCTGTCTGTCTTCTGTGTCTGTTCTTTGTCTGTGTCTCTTCTATCTCTCTCTGTCTGTCTGTCTCTGTCTGTCTGTTTTCTGTCTTCTGTCTCTCTCTCTCTCTCCTGTCTCTGTCTCTAATCTCTCTCTCTATCTCTCTCTAGCACATTCTCTTGAAAATTAATTTTTTGGTCAGTTTCATTCTCTTTATTTATTTTTCTGTGTTTTTTGTTGTTGTTGTTGGTTTGTTTGTGTTTGTAATCTCTGGCCTTGTTTTTCAATGGACAAGAGTGCTTTATTCCATTATCTTGATATACCGAATAGAATCAAATCAAATCAATCATCTGTGTGTGTGTGGTGTGTGTGTGTGTGTGTGTTGTGTGTGTGTATGTGTATGTGTGTGTGCGTTTTTGTATTATGTGTGTGTGGTGTATGTGTTGTGTTGTGTGTTATTGTTTGTGTGTGTGTGTGTGTGTGTTGTGTGTAGTGTGTTGTGTGTGTGTGTCTCGGTCAAGTGCCGACTCCGCCCCCCCCCCCTCCCCAAAAGTCCTTCAATGGGGACTGTAAACCGATGTCCCGTATGTGAACAAACACAGAACATCATTTTCACTCGTTAAAACCTGTTCCGCCTTTTGGAAAGAGTGGGACATCATGTGCTAGTGAAAACGAACGACATGATTGACAAAACCGCATGCACAAGGGGACTAGATGCAAAAAACCCACATAAACGCTTATCCCATATCCTCAAAATAAAAGGAATGTAATATTATGTCTGTTTATTTTTCTTTCTCATCACACTGAAAATAGAGAATTTAGACAGTTTTTATATTTTATCTGTGGTTCTGAATATTTTTCATTGATTTTTGCAGATGGTATAGTTCCCTCAGTGAAAGGCATGCTTATGTGAAAATTCTTCTTCTGTTTCTTTGTCGAAACGCTATGTTGAGTGAAAATGCGTGGTGCTGCCGTTAAGTGTCTAACAAGTCAGGTCCAGTGCATTTGACTTCGACGTGGGAGAGAATTATCTTTGAAGTCTTTCTGGAAATACAAAAAACAAGTAAGAGAATGGACCAAGAAGGCAGAATACAGTCCAGATTTTGATGTCAAGATGGCAGAGAGAAAAAGAACGAGGTAAAACAAAGAGAGGGACAGAAAAAAGAAAATTCCTAGCACAGATTTTCTAGAAGGTGGGGTTGGTATTATACTGACAGCCCCTCTCTCTGCTGTCTGTCTGTCTCTATCGTCTTCCCTTCTCCTCCTTCCTCCTTCCCTCTCTCTTCCTCTCTCTCCTCACCTTACAAACGTGGGAATGTGTAGGCCTACTGTAACTCTATCTCTATCTCTCGGTCTCTCTCTCGGTCTCTCTGTCTCTCTCTGTTTGTCTATCTCTAGTCTCTCTGTCTCTCTGTCTCTCTGTCTCACTCTACTTACCCCCCCCCCCCCCCTTTCTCCCACAATAGATGGATATTATGAGACAATTTTATTATTGGCAATTTCCGACCTAATCTAGGTAAGATGATAGCTTGGCTAGCATTTCGAATTCAGGGCAAGGGCTGAGGATGAAAAGTAGGGTAAAAAGTATCTGTTATCCTTGAAATGAAGATCATCCTCATCCTCATCCTCATCCTCATCCTCATCTCCCTCTATGCGTATGTATGTATGTATGTATGTATGTATGTATGTATGTATGTATGTATGTATATGTATGTATGTATGTATGTATGTTATGTATGTATGTATGTATGTATGTATGTAGGTTATGTGTGTTGTTTTTATGTATGTTGTATGTATGTATGTATGTATGTATGTATGTATGTATGTAGTGTGTAGGGTATGTATGAAATTGTGGGTTGATCAGTATGTATGGTTGTGCTTGAAGACTTACGTTCCCCGGTGTAAAGTGGTAATTGTGTTGGGGTTAGGGTAGATGTATAGTTATGATTAGTGTACGGTACTGTAGTTATGTATTTATGTATGTATGTATGTATGTATGTATGTATGTATGTATGTATGGTGGGGGGGCGGCAGTAATGGCAAGCGCAGCATCGTGTTTCTATTTAAGGACACACCTGTGAATTGTGCGATGCTCTGTTTCCTTGGGTGGTGGTTGAAAAGGCTTCGCTGCATGCACTTAGTTTTCACGGTGAAACATAGATTTTCAGCTCATCTCTCTAGAGGTTCTATATTAGACTGTCTGGCTGTGCCGTCTACCCAGGGTTTGTGCAGAGATGGGACATCGAATATTATGTCCACTCTGTTACAGTGGTGCTATAGGGGATTGAACACCCAGAGAGATTGTCACTGGTCGATGGCATTGTTAGGGTACTGACTTCGGCATCAATATTGCTGGTCAGGTAACGTACCTTGGGACACGATACGACGGTTTGCCCGTGATGGATATGATGGGCAGTAAGAGATTTATCTGCTGCAGTTGACGGGTCGTAAAGTTTATACGCTTATATATATATATATATATATATATATATATATATATATATATATATATATATATATATATATGTCTACCTGTAAAGGAATGAGTTGGACAGTGTTACCCAATCCACATAAAGCAAAGCCTCTCCAGATTCTTGAAAAATAAATTGCCTGCTTGCATATTGCTGATAGACATTGACCAAGGCTTGATAATAAAGCCTGCTGGAGTTCCAACACTCCTTTTTCTACAGCTGTTCCTGCTACTACTACACTACTACTACAGCTTGACGATGATTCCTCGTCCTCCTTCATTTTCTCCCTCCTCCTCTTCTCCTATTTTCTTTTTCGTTTTCATTTCCTTCTCTTCGTCTTCTGTCGAAACTAGGAATTAGCTATTTCTTCTCTTTATCTTCTTCTTCGTCCTCTTTTTGTCCCTCTCCTTCTCCCCCTCTTCCTCTTTTTCTTCTTCGTTGATCAAAATAAGAAATCAGCTATGGGTAACTTCTAGTAGTCACATACATGCTTAAGAAAAAAGTTTTCAGTTAAAAAAAAACCCCTACTGTTCTTGTCTCTAAAAATAAACCTGGTTCCTTTATAACTTGTTCGTGTTGCTGCCTACCTCGGAAAAAAGCCATTCTCTACAAAAAAAAACAAACCCCAAAACACGCCAACCTACTTTAGTCGCCAGAATGATTGTACAGGAATTGTCTTCCTAAGAAGCCTTGACATTTCCGCTCACACATAAGTGTTCCACTTGAAAAGCTGACAGTTTGCTGTATGTATGTATGTGTGTGTGTGTGTGCACAGGTGTTCACACAAGGCAGAAACGATCCATCCTGTTGCTGAGATCATCATAAAAATAAGCCGAAGCTGGTGCAATCCGTTTTTGTATCGATTGTGAAGTGTTTTTGTGTTGTGTGTTGTGTTGTGTTGTGTTGTGTTGTTGTGTTGTGTTGTGTGTGCTGGCTTGGTGTGTGTGCTGTGCTGTGTTGTGTTGTGTTGTGTTGAGTTGAGTTGTGTTACGTTACGTTACGTTGCGTTGACGTTGCGTTGCGTTACGTACGTTGCGTTACGTTGCGATGCGCTGCGCTGTGCTGTGTTGTATTGTGTTGTGCTGAATAATGTTGTAGATTGTCGTCTTTGATGCAAGTCGTATACATTGTAATGTGTTCTTTCCTTATGGCTTGTATTGTAAGGCATTGTAATTGTGTTGATATGAATTGAACCTTATTGTGTTTATTGTTTATTGTTGTGTGAATCATGCTGTATTGTACTTAATTATTGTGCATTACTGTGTTTTTGTATTGTAATCCATTTGATTGAAATGTGAACGCGCTGCGTTGTACTACTGTACTGAACTGTAAAATACTACATATTTTTGTTGCTCACGCACTGTTTGTTTTTTTTTTTTTTTTTTTTTGTGTACTGCATTGTAGTATGCATGGCGTTCTTCTTGTCTTGTCTTGTCTTTTATGTTTTGGCTTGTCCTGTACTGTCTCTTTTGGGTGTTACTTTTCATTTTCAGATGGATTAATAAATCAAGATATCATACCCTCCCCTAATCAGTTAGTAGTATAAACAAATTCACAACAACAGAGTTCTTCCTTTCCCAAAATAAAAATAGAAAAAACAAAGTGAAAAATTTCCAAAGTAGACATTAGAACTCTGAAAAAAAATGCAGCCCTAAATTCACGCAAAGATATGCGCCCTGACAAGTCGATTTTTAATATAACTGCATACAGCTACTGCCACTTTCGCTACAGCTACTGCTGCTGTGCTGTCGTTTTCGCCGTCACAAATTACCACCACGACAATTGCACTAAGAATATTTACCACAGATCAATGTCCTTACAAACAGCCAACAGACCGATGTATTGCTAATATATTGGAAAAAATACATACAAATCGACAGACAAGAACAGAGAAGGCAGACAAACAGACAGACAGAGAGAAGAGATCGAGAGAAAGATGAAGATGGCACAGACAGACTGACAGACAGACAAACAAACGCAGACAGACAAGGACGACCAAGGCAGACAGACAGCATCTGATCGGTCACTGACCAGGAATGGACATGGACATGCGAACATAAAACAGACAGACAGAAAAACAGACAACAGGCAGACAGACAGACAGACAGAAAAACAGACAGACAGATATACGCGGAAGACTAAGGAAGACAGACAAGATCTGATCAGTGACTGACCAGGAATGGACACAGACATGCGGACAAACAGACAGACAGACAAACAGACAGACAGGCAGACATAAAAACAGACACACAGGCAGGCAGACAAACACAGACAGACGCGAAAAACCAAGGCAAACAGACATCTTCCGATCAATGACTTACCAGGAATGGACATAGACATGCGGACTGACAAACAAACAGACAGACAAACAGGTAGAAAAACAGACAAGCACAAATATACACGGAAGACCAAGGCAGACAGACATCATCCAATCAGTGACTGACCAGGGATGGACATGGACATGCGGACAGAAAAACAGACAAGACAAACAGACAAACACAGACACACAAGAAAGACCAAGGTAAACAGACATCATCCGATCAATCACTGACCAGGGATGGACATGGACATGCGGACAGCCAGGCGGACAGCCATGTCGGGGGTGGTCTTGGGGTGACAGTACTCCGTGGACATCTGGTTGAGGTTGGTGACCACCACACACAGCTCTCGGTCATACTGCTCCATCACCTGAACAACACCACAACCACCTTCAGCACAGCCTGATCATCATGATACTACTACTACTACTACTACTACTACTACTACTACTACTACTACTACTACTACTACTACTACACGACAGACGACGACAACGATGACAAGAACTAGAACAAGAACAACAAGAAATACAACAACAACATCAACGGCGACGACAGCAACAACGACAACAACAACACAACGACAATAACAACAACAACAACAACACGACGACGACAACAACAACAACGACAACAACAACAACGACAACAACGACGACGACAAGAACAAGAACAACGAGAACAACAACAACAACAACAATTACTACTACATACTACTACTACTACTACTACTACTACTACTACTACTACTACTACTACACTACACACTACTACTACTACTACCATCACAACAACACTACTACACTACCACACCACCACCACTACACTACTACACTACACACACACTACTACTACTACTACTAACTACTACTACTACTACTACTACTACTACTACTACTACTACTACTACTACTTCTACCACCACCACTTTTACTACTACTTCTACCACCACCACTTTTACTACTATACTTCTACTCACACTTACTACTACTCTACTACTACTACTACTACTACTACTACTACTCTACTACTACACTACCACTACACTACTAATACTCTACCACTACCACTACCACTACCACTATAATGATGATAACAAATATGATAACAGCATTTGTATTTATAATAATTATATAACCAATAATAATAATGTTATATGATGATGATGATGATGATGATGATGATGATGATGATGATGATGATGATGTTGATGATGATGATGATGATGATGATGATGATATGACTTCTAGTTCCGGTTGATAGCTACCACCAACCAACCTCTTTGAAAGTGATGTCGGGGTTCCCGCACTTTTCCTGCAGCTTTTCCCCAAACCACTTGTAGATTCGGTTGCCTGGGTTCCAGCCGAACCCCGTCAGGAGGTTAGGCAAGAGACTGCAGTAACCACACTTGTGATCTGGTCAGACAAACATACAACACTGCTTCATACAAATGATCATACTGTGATGATAAAAGGTAAAGGTAAAGGTGTCCCCATAACCTATGTGGTCGTAGGGGAGCGAGGCGTCAGAGACCTCAGTTTCTCTAGGGGGCCAGCATATTGAGGGCTACGCCCATCTTCTCTCCCTCACTGCTTTGCCTTCCCTGACCCTAAAGAGGGCAGGTACCCGTTGACAGCTGGGTGAACGGGGGGGACTGTATTGAAGCCAAGGCGCGCAGTCACCCACCCACTTGGTGGTAACCACGCTCGATGCTGCTTGGGGAAAGCGAGTGCTCTGACCACTGAGTTATCCCCGTCCCATTATATTGCTTAGGACAATACCGCGATTAAAGAATTATGATGTGATCAAGATAGATCGGACAGTGGTATGACAACAGTATTCGTTAATATATAATGCACCTCGGGGACGGGATAGCTCAGTGGTCAGAGCGCTCGCTTTCCCCCAGCCAAAGTTAAGCAGCCTCGAGCGTGATTGCCAAATTGGATGGGTGACCGTTTGCGCGCCTTGGCTGCAGTACAGTTCCCACAGTTCACCCAGCTGTAAATGGGTACCTGCCCTCTTTAACGTCAGGGAGGGTAAAGCAGCGAGGGCGAGGAGATGGGCGCCGCCCTCAATATACTGGTTCCTAGAGAAGCTGAGGTCTCTGACGCCTCGCTCCCGTTCGATCACACAGGTTATGGGACACCTTTACCTTTTTTAGCTTTACCTTTTATAATGCATCTTACAAAGCTCAGACGAGGACGGGGTAGTGAAGTGTAAGATCAGTTCCCTCTGGACAAAATCTACTCCACAAAGCTACATGCACCCTCTCACCTCTGTACTGTCTTCACCTGTACACTCCATCACGCTCCCTCCCTTCTTCTAGAGATAGATACCTTATGCTTCATACACCCAGATTCAAACATCCCACTGTTCGCCGTCACTCGGTCTCTAATTTTCTGGTCCATCCATTTGGAATGACCTGCCTCTCTCGCTTCACCAAAAGCGTACATTTAGTTAATACTATCGACTCCAGCCAAAAGGCACACTTGTTTCCAGCCTAGGATCTTCCCCTACAGTTACGTTACATCTCTTATCTGTCTGCATCTCCATCATCCTGCCTAAAACGGTGTGTGTGTGTGTGTGTGGTCGTGCGTGCGTGCGTGCGTGCGTGCGTGCGTGCGTGCGTGCGTGCGTGCGCGCGCGCGCGCGGGGCGCGTGTGTGTGTAAACAAAATAATCTCTTAATCTGAACGGTCGCATATGTGTGAATGATTGATTATTTACTTATCTTTTTATTTACTTATTTATTCTTCTACATCGATTGTAATGGAAAAAAGCACTCATAAGGTTGGTTTTTTTTTTTTTTTATTACATGAATGCAAGTGCTTTGATTTGTTTTCTTTTACAAGAATTCAACGCTTGATAAAACAAAACAACTCTACTATACTACTATCATTATCATTCAAAGATTTGAACTGTCTCATGCTCCAAGCTGACAGCAGCAGAAGGGTGACTCACCAAGGAAGACCTCAGAGAGGTCCTGGGAGAGGAACTCCTCGATGTGGTAAGAGTTGTAGCCCACAGCCAGCAGCGAGGCCGTCATGGCGCCTGCACTGGATCCCGCCAAACGCCGAATCTTGGGCCACAACCCCAGCTCCTCCAGCGTCTGGAAAACAGAAGAGTGTGTAGTTAAAGACTGTCCCGAGCCTAAGGCTCATCAGGCCGGTGCTTATCCCGGTTTCTGTGGCGTTAAGCGACTGAGAGTCATAGACTCCCCCCCCTGGATAGGACGCCAGTCTTATCACAGGGTTAACCCCTAACACAAGGTTGGTACCCCTTTTACACCTGGGTGGGGTGAGAAAATATCCGTACAGTGCCTTTTCCAAGGGCACAACGCCACAGCCGAAAGCTGGGATCGAACTCGCAACCTTTAGATTACGAGTCCAACACCCTAACCACTAGACTACAGCGGCGGCGAAGAGTGTGTAACATGACAGTTATCACCGTGATGGGAAAGGTGTCTCCAAAAGTCTGTGTAGTCATCGTGGGATGAGGTGTCAGAAACCTCGGCTTCTCTATCTTCTCTAAAGGTGGATATCGCTGGTTTAGGAGGTAATGCGCCTTGCCTAGAAAGCGGAAAAGTCCAGGGTCGGAAGTGTGTGGTGGTTCGAATCCCGTTAGGGCCCAACCCCCCCTGTGTGGTGGTTCGAATCCCGTTAGGGCCCAACCCCCCCCCCCCCCCCCAATCCACTAGACTATGATTGGTTGTCTGGGTGGTAGCCTTTCGGATGAGATGATAAACCGAGGTCCTGCGTGTTATACATCATTATTTAGCGCACGTAAAAGAACCCACGGGATCAATAGGGTTGTCCTTGGTAAAATTCTGTAGAAAAAAGCCACTCTGATAGGGAAATAAATACAGTCGCAGACAGGAAAAAGAAAAAAAAAAGGTGGCGCTGCACTTCTGGCGACGCGCTCTCTCCCGGAGAGATCAGCCCGAATTTCACGCAGAAAAACCTGCTGTGACATAAAGTGGTATGAAATAAAATAAATGAAATAATTCTACGGAGCCATCGTGGGATGAGGTGTCAGAAACCTCAGCTTCTCTAACTAAGTGCCAACACCATAGTATCTTAACTGTGGCGCCCATCTCCTCTCCCTTGCTGATTTATTGACCTGAACTGTCCCTCAAAGAGGTTAAGTTCTCATTAAATAATTAATGGTAGGTAAATGGTCACATACTCAAAAAGTATCACCATTGGTGAACCTCCAAGATCTTGCTCGCTGAAGAACGAAGAGAAAAATAGAAAGGAAAGAAAAGCAAAACTTTCAGACAGTCAGACAGACAGACAGACAGACAGACAGACAGACAGACAGACAGACAGACAGACAGACAGACAGAGAGAGACAGACAGACAGACAGACTAACAGACAGACAGACAGACAGAGAGACAGACAGAGAGACATACAGAGAGAGAGACAGAGAGACAGAGAGACAAAGAGAGAGACAGAGAGAGACAGAGAGACAGACACAGACAGACAGACAGACAGATAGATAGATAGATAGATAGATAGATAGATAGATAGATAGATAGATAGATAGATAGATAGATAGATAGATAGATTGATTGATATATATAGATAGAGAGAGATAGAAAGACAGACAGACAGACAGAGAAACGGGGATAGACAAAGTCACTAGGTACAAAACGATTTTAATGAAAAGCAAGGGAAAAAAAACAACACACACACACACACACACACACACACACACACACACACACACACACACACACACACCTTCAACACACACACACACACACACACACACACACACACACACACACACACACACACACACACACACACTTCACACACACATACACACACACATCACACACACACACCTTCACACACACACACACACAGCACACACACACACACACACACACACACACACACACACACACACACACACACCACACACACACACCACACACACACACACTTTGTTCATTGAAACGCAATACTTAAAAGCAAACCAACATCAATCACAACACAGTGTAAACAACACAAAACAGATAAATAAACAAATAAACAACAACAAACATAAATGTTTGTTTGGCTCAAGTCACAAAGTTCACTCCCCCCTCCCCCCCATTTTAAAATAACGACAGAATCAATTCGTGAAATAGCACGCCATACCAATTTTTCTCCTGTTTTTGAGAGCTTAAAAGGTTCAGTTTTCTGCTTTGATTTATAGATGTGATGTAAACCTCATGGGAGAAAAAAAGAGGAAAGAAAATTCATTCCTAGTATTTGTTTTATAGTAATGTTATGTATATGTAGTGTGAGTGAGAGAAAGAAAAAAAATTCTTCGTATTTGTTTTAGATGTAATGTAAATGTAGTGTTAGAG
>CM060317.1:18850685-18853185 GCA_030674155.1 Stramonita haemastoma
AACCAAATCCTAGAGGAACAGATAGTACGTACGGCAAAGGCCACCACCATAACAAAAAGTTAAGAAAGAGGGCGAAGAGACTAACACTAAATCACTACAAAAACCTAAAACAAATAAATAAATAAATAAATAAATAAATAAATAAGATTAACATAAAACCATACTAAATAACACTTTTAGAAAAAAGATTAACATTAACCAAAAGTACATAACATTTTTTTAAAACAACAAGATTAACATTAACCACACTACAAAAGAAAACCTTTTTTTTAAAAAAAACATCTGTTAAAATGAAGCGAAAAACAAGAAACGTTAGAACAAATCTGGGAGGGGAAATATCAGAGAATTTCACGAGAAAACAGCTAGACCCGGCATATAAGTTAAAATGTCAACGGATAACCTTGAAATTTTAAGAAGAAGAAGGAAAAAAAAGAAAAAAAAAGCACGCCACAACCACCACCACCACCACCATCATCATCAACAACAACAATATGAAACAAGGAAGCCAGAGAAAATAACGATCAGATGTTTCAATCAGTCTTTGATACCATAAGAAACTAAAAGTTAAAGAAGAAAAAATTCTTTGAGCACAACGTGAACACGATGAAGCCATAACAGCAGAAATTCTGCTCATGTGGCAAAGTGTGGATCGGTGGTCTAGAGTTAACGCGACTGTCTAGAGAGCGAAAAGTCCGGGTTTACAATAATTATATCGTGGTTCGATCCTCGTTTGGGCCCAAAACTTCCCCCCCCCCCTATCCATTAGACCATGAGTGGTGGTGTGGGTGTTAGTCTCTCGGATGAGACGATAAACCAAGGTTCCGAGTGTTACACATATTTAGCGCACGTAACAGAACCCACAGCAAAAAGAGAGTTGTTCCTGGCAAAATTCTGTAAAAAATAAATGAAAAAAGACCGACCCCCCAAAAAACAACAACAACCCAAAAGCCTTCCTAAAGGGACACTAATACAGGTGCAGACAGGAAAAAGAGAAGAAATGGGTGGCGCTGCTCTTGTGGCGAAATGATTTCCCCGGGAAGAGCATCCCAAATGTCACGCAGAGAAATCTGCCGTGGCTTAACGTGGTATGCATGCGATTCGTAGACGTGGTTGTTAATAGTTGCAAATCACTAAAACGGTGAAGACAAATAATCAGCGTTGCATATATCTGTTTGCTCTGCTTGAATTCAAATTAGCTATGATATTAATTTGTAATTTGCTGATCAATAGGGTTCTTTATTTTTTCTATCCTTTCTTCCTCATTATCATCGTTTTGCCTGTGTGTCAGTGCATATAGGTGCAATCGATGTGAGGGTGAAATGTGTTAACAATAACCGTAGTAGAAGCAGTAGTTATTAGGGATAATCATAGAGCTTTAAGAGCTATTGAGTCGACATCTCTGCTGTGTCTCTGTGATCAAGCCAATTACAAGTATTAGGGTAGAATTGGAGGACGGGATAGCTCAGTGGTCAGAGCGCTCGCTTTCCCCCAGTCAAGGTTAAGCAGCGTCGAGCGTGGTTGCCAATTGGATGGGTGACCGTTTGCTCGCCTTGGCTTCAGTACAGTTCCCCCAGTTCACCCAGCTGTAAATGGGTATCTGGCCTCTTTAGGGTCAGGGAAAGTAAAGCGGCGAGGGAGAGGAGATGGGCGCAGCCCTCAACATGCTGACCCTTAAAGAAGCTGAGGTCTCTGACACCTCGCTACTCTACGACCACACACGTTATGGGACACCTTTACCTTCTTACACTTGACCATGGCACTTCTCTACTTTCTTGTAGTGTATAACATATTCCAACAGAAACTTTTTTTCAAATAAAAATGTCTGTAGCTTGACTGGTCTTAAAAGCATCAACATAGTAGTGGTGTTTTCTCCAAGGTCTTCACTGGCTTCCGATCAGACGAAGACTACAGCTTAAAAAAACCTTAATTTCTTTTCCACAGTTGTTTTTTTTCCTGCTAGATCTGTCCTGGTAAGTTGATGGTTTGTTTCTTGTTTCTCGTTATTATTGTATGGCCCCTGTGAATCTGAATGTTAAGAGAGAGGGAAGTATGCAAGCAAGTGCGTGTATGTGTATGTGTGTGCATGCGTGCGCGAGCGTGTGTTTATATGTGTGTGCGAGCACGTGCGCGTGTGTATATGTGTGTGTGCGTGCGTGCGTGCGTGCGTGTGGGCCTGTGTGTGCGAACACGCGCGTGCATGTGTGTGTTGTGTGTGTGTGTGTGCATGTGCGCGCGCCCACGCACGTGCACGCACGTGTGTGTCACGATGAAAGGGGGAGTGGCGCATATTTCGCCAATGGCTTATCAAAAACGAATTGCGCAGGACGATTTATTACATGGGCGTCTGTCTGTGTACCTGCTTGCTTTCTGTCTCTAAGCAAACGTGGAGAAGTTAGGTACTGCTAGGCTCCACTTGCCCTCCACACACACACACTCACTGTCTGACAATGTTCAATGCTTTGTCCCAACCACACAAAGAAACTCATCAAGATAATTCAAA
>CM060317.1:18860685-18863185 GCA_030674155.1 Stramonita haemastoma
AAGATGGGGGGGGGGGGCATGAGGTGGGGGGAGAGAGATTGAATCGAAGATAAGAGGGAGATAGGTGAGAGGTGGGGGAGAAATGGGATGGATGAATACAGAAAAGAGAATGACAGAGAAGTTAGTGTGCAGCGGGGGGGGGGGGGGGGGGGGGGGGGGGAGGGAGGAGGGAGGAGAAGAGGAGAAGGGGGAGGGGGGACACAAGGAGGGGGGGGAGGTAGAGACTGAATCGAAGATAAGAAGGAGATAGGGAGAGGGGGGAGATGGGATGGATGAATACGGAAAAGACAGGAGGACAGAGAAGTTAGAGTGCAGGTGGTGGCCTTTCCATTCTAGCAGACACTGTATGGAGCAGACCTGGTGGTGTTGGCCAATCGTTTGACATTCTGGACAGTGTCTCTTCGGGGTTTGTCTGTCTGTCGTCCTCACAGACCGGGAAACAAAAGAGAAGTTTAGTGGGGGAGAGGGAGGGAGAGGTAGGGGGTGGGGGGTGGGGGGGGGGGGGGTAGGAGGGGGAAAAGAGGAAGGATGAGTAAGGAGAAGGGGTAGGCTAGTACAGTGTGGTGTGGTGGTGGTGGTGGTGGTGGTGGTGGTTGGTGGTGGTGGTAGTGGTGATGGGGTGGAAGATGGAAGAGAATGTCATGGGGGGGGGGGTGTCTGCTTTTGTCAGTTGTCTAGTTCTGTACCTACTGTACCTGTATCGGAATGTTTTTTGTTGTTTGTTGTTTTTTTCAATTTTCTCCCTGGTTTTATTTTCAGACGAGTGCTTTATAAACTATCTATGACTAAATGTATATACTTTGTTGAAAGCAACAACAACAACAATAATAACCACCAAGTTGGCATCTATCAGTTTCGAAAGACTATGGAGTTCTGCTCTAAGTTCTAGAGCGAAAAGCCTGGTAAGTAAGTATGGAGGGCAAGCTGCTATCCATGCAGCAGACCCCAACTCCCTCTCCAAGTCGCTGGAATGGTCCATTGGAAAGGCAGTCGCCGATACGCATGGTTCCAGTACCATCGCAGGAGCCGCCAGATAGAGCCATATACAGCCCCGAACCGCCCTGGGGACTCCAATGCCCCAATTTTTCCTCAGGGATGGTGTCTAAACATGACACCTGTGTGCATGCTGTTTTTTGTTGTTGTTGTCATCCACCCTACCGGCACATAAATGCCTGCTCTTGTGAAAGGCGGAAACGGATTTTTAACGTGTGCGCAAGATGTTCTGTGTGCGTTCGCAAAAGGGGCCTAGGTCTATAGTCTCATCCGAATGACTTTGACATTCAGTTCAATATTTCCGTCAAACTGGGAACAAAGGGCGAGGCTGGGAATCAAACCCAGAAACTCACGGTTTACTTTTGGGCAGGCGAACGTCTTAACCATCCTGCCGCCTTCCCTCCTAACCACCAAAGGACACATAAAACAAACGAACAAACAAACAAATAAAAATGCAAGTACGTTTGCTCTCTAAATTTTTCGGACCTCCTACCGTCATATTCGGGAATTCGGTTGACAATGATACATTCTCTCTCTCTCTCTCTCTCTCTCTCTCTCTCTCTCTCTCTCTCTCTCTCTCTCTCTCTCTCTCTCTCTCTCTCTCTCTCTCTCTCCCCCAAAGTCTGTGATTTGTTATTTTTCTCTTCCAAATCTCTCCCCGTGTCTCTCTCCTCTTCTTTGCCCTTTTCCCTGCACTGGTTGCAAGTCCACAACACAATGGCTTATAAAAACAGGTATTACAAATTCATGACATTCCACACACCGTTCCATTGTTGCAGTTACTTCTGCTTTGCATCTTATACCGCTTGCATCAAAAAAAAAAAAAAAGAAGAAAATCGCCGTTCAAAGGTGTAGTAGATATGCAATATGGTGAATGTACTTTCTCGTGTCCTAACCCTTTATGTAAACATCTTCGATCTATTTCTCTCCACAATACTTTCATTTCTACTTTCGTTCTTTCTTTCTTTCTGATTATTATCATATATTATTTACACTACTACTACATGCTGCTGCTGTGTGCTTGCTGTGCCTGACTGCTGCTGTGTTCTGTGTTTGGCTGTTGTGCTATGCTGCTGCTGTTTGCTAGTCTGCTGCTGCTTGCTGCTACTGCTGCTTCTGCTACTTAGCTACATGCTTGCTGTACTCTGTCTGCTGCTGACTACTACTACTAGCTGCTACTCTACTACTCTACTACTACTACATACTTTTTGATATTTTGTTTACTTTTTACTCACTTATTCTTGCAAAAAAAGAGGTATAGATCCTGCTGAACAACACTACAGTCAAAACATATTATGACTTGTTAGATGGTTGCTTGATAGGTTAAGCCGATTATCATTGTTTCTACATTTGTTAAATTGAATTGCTTAATAAGTGTAAGCATTCGAGAAGAAAAAAGGCCATGAATCTATCGAATTTGGTTTAAAAAACCAACAACAAAACAATTTTTTAAACCCAGACAAACTGTGAACTCATCTGTTATACGTGTATATGCATGGACATTATG
>CM060317.1:18865685-18873185 GCA_030674155.1 Stramonita haemastoma
ATGAACCATCCCTTCTCCACTACCAAGCTAACTCAGAGTAAATTCAACAACGACTGAGATTCCATAAAAGACCGGAAAAAAAAAGAAAATCAGTATAAAAAACCCTGCTGTCAATTTATTACTACAGCAACCAATGTCATTAACAAGAACAATACCGTCGACAGTAAAAGGTGCAACGCTAACCAGAAGAAATCAAGAAGAAGTAGAAGAGAAGGAAAAGGAAGAGGAAGTAAAGGGAAGAGTGCGAAGAAGGAGGAGAAGGAGAAGCAGAAGAATGGAAAGAAGAAGAATGCAAAGGAGAAGGATGCAAAGAAGAAGAAGAGAAGAAGAAGAAGAAGAAGAAGAAGAAGAAGAAGAAGAAGAAGAAAGAAAAAAAACAAAAGAATATAACAACAAGAAAACAAAATAAAAAGAACAAGAATAAGAAAAAACAACAACACAACAACAAACAACAATCAAATCACATCAACAACATATTACGATCAACAATCAAACAACAACGAACATCAACAAACAATTAAACAAAGTGACTCCACCCATAGAAATAACACCACCCCACCTCTGCAAATAAACAGTTGACACAAAAACACTAACAAATCAGCGAGATACACACTACAACAACAACCAACCATAAATCCAGCATTAATTTGGTCAGACAAGGAAACTGATATACAATGCAAACCAAATCAAAAGCCACGAAAACTTCTCTTCGACCACATCACTCCCCACCCCTAACCATTTTCCTACTCCCACACCCCTCCCCTAACCCCCCCCCCTTCCAACAAAAAGTGAACCACCTAACCCACAAGAAAATGACCAGCCCCCCCCCCCCCCCCTTAAGGGATGTAAGAAATCAGATGTGACCACAAAAACGCAGTCTAGAAGGAAGAAATCAGCGTTAGATAGACAGCAAATAACAACAGCAACAACCACAACAACAATCAATAAATCCAGCATTAATTTGTCAGACAAGGAAACTGATACATAATGTAAACCAAATCAAACAGCCACGGAAACCTCTACTTTCACACACCAGATGTGAAGCATAGTGGTGGTTAGAGTGATGCGCTGTTACTCGTAATCTGCTGACACGGGTTCGAATCTCGTTCAAGAGGATTTTTCCTCAGGTGTTAACATCAGTGCCGACTCCACTCTCCCCTAAAAGTCTTTCGGGCGAGACTATATACTGTGGTCCCGTGTGCGAACGCACGCATAACATCTTGCACACACGTTAAAACCCGTTCCGCTTTTCGGAAGAGTAGGTCGTTGAGTGCCGATGGGAATGGGTGACAAAAATTGACAAAGCTGCATACTCACGGGGGTGTGATTGTAAAAAAAAAAAAAAAAAGCATATGAGTGCTTATTCCATTATTCTCGAAATAAAAGAATATAGATAGAGATAGATAGTAATAGATAGATAGATAGATAGATAGATAGTAGATAGATAGATAGATAGATAGATAGATAGATAGATAGATAGATAGATAGATAGATAGATAGATAAAATAGATAAATAATAAAGATAATAATAAATAATAATAAACTAATAATCAATCAATAAATACATGAATAAACAAATAATAAATAATAAATAAATAAATAAAGGCAGAGTTGCTCAACAAGAGTGCTGCCAAATGTCAAAGAACAAGGGAAGGCGATTGTACTGAATGCGCTGCCCTTTACACCGCTTGTGTGTGTGTGTGTGTGTTGTGTGTGTGTGTGTGTGTGTGTGTGTGTGTGTGTGTGGTGTGTGTGTAGTGTGTGTTTGTGTATGTGTGTGTGTTGTGTGTTGTGCGTGTTGTGTATGATCTCTCTCTCTCTCTCTCTCTCTCTCTCTCTCTCTCTCTCTCTCTCTCTCTCTCTCTCTCTCTCTCTCTCTCTCTATCTATCTATCTATCTATCTATCTATCTGTATCACGAATATTTGTGGTGTTGGCCATTTACTCATCTTAAGACTACTTTCTGACCGAAACTATTTTCGTATTAAATGTTCAGTTAATTAAAGACCAGCCACCATGGCACAGTGGTTTGTTCCTTGAGTTACAGCCGGAAGGTTGCAATTTCGAATGCTAAAACAGTCCTAGTTTTTTTTCGCCCCTCGAACTCTGGCGCAGAGAGAGAGTTTACTGTGGGTTCATAGGGAAGACTGGGAGCACATAGTCGAGCTTTATCCACTTTACATATGCGATTTTGAGAACGTTGCTTAAATGACCTGACCAATACTGTATCTTTGGGCGTGTCAGGGATCCTACCATATTTTTGAACTGATGACAGTTAAGGCTGGATACGGGTTAGGTACTTAATCACTCCACTCTCTCCAAAAGTCCTTCGGATAAGACTATAAACCGAGGCCCCGTGTGCGGACACACGCAGAACATCTTGCGCACTCGTTGAATCCTGTTCCGCTTTTCGTAAGAGTAGGCCATTGTATGCCGGCGGGAACAGATGACAAGATTTACAAAACTGCATACACACGGGGAACTGGATGTAAAAAAGCACACACGTGCTTATTCCATTATCCTCGATATAAAAGAATAAAATAAATAAATAAAATAAAAAATCCACGTGACATATACGAATTTGAGAGCGTTACTTAAATCACCTGACCAATACTGTATCTTTGGGTCTGTCGGGGATCCTACCATGTTTTTTGAGCTGATGACAGTTACTAAGGCTGGATACGGGTTAGGTACTTCATCAAAGATACCACACATTGCTGGTAATTCTACTGTGTTTGTCAACTGATATCCTGAGACTGGATAAGGGTAATGTTGTTAAAGACACACCAACTACGATCAAATAGCTTATACTTCATCAAGATTGGACATTTAATTCTTTTTTCCCCACACAGCCAGACCCTGACTGACTACGAGAACCATGATAATACTGATGATCAGATTTGAGATAGCGCAATAGACAGTGATGCCTTTCTCTGCTAGGCTACATCTCTCCTATCTCCCACCACCCCTCCCTCTACTCCCTCGAGGACAATAAGTTGTTCCCTGGCACTAGCCTAGGTGTAGTATGGCTGTTTTGGCCAGTACATATGGACTGATCTATTTATTTATTCATTGATTATTTATTTATTTATTTATTTATTTATTTATTTCATTTATTCATTCATTTTTTTTTTTAATTCTTTTATTTATTTATTTGTTGTTCTTTTATATCGAGGATCATGAAATAAGCACTCATGTGCTTTTTTTTTTTTTTTACATCCCGTACCAGTGTGTTTGCAGTTTTGAAAATCTTGTCATGTGTTCCCACCGGCACACGATGGCCTACTCTTACCAAAAGCAGAACCGGAATTAACGTGTGCTAAACGTGTTCTGCGTGCGTTCTCACACGGGGGCCTTGGCCTATAGTCTCATCCGAAAAAAAAATTTGGCGAGAGTGGAATCAACACTGATGTTAACTCCAGGGAGAAAAAAATCCCCTCGAACGGGAATCGAACCCGGGTCGTCAAATTGCGAGGGCATTGTTCTGACCACTAGGCTACCCCGTACCCATGTACTACAATTATATACTAGGCAGCAGGCAGGTCCATGGAGGCTGCTTCTCTCCCTATCCGTGCCTGCCACGGTCATACCTCAGGTCACCAGACTCCTTGGGGGATTGATAAACCTCTCTTCTCCTGGACACTATAGCCTAGCCTAGCTGAGAATGACGGGGGAGAGAGAGAGAGAGAGAGAGGGGGGAGAGAGAGAGGGGGGAGGTGGGGGAGAGGGGGAGAGGAGGGGAGAGAGAGAGAGAGAGAGAGAGAGAGAGAGAGAGAGAGAGAGACAGACAGACAGACAGACAGACAGAAGACAGACAGACAGACAGACAGACAGACGACAGACGACAGAGACAGAGAGACAGAGACAGAGAGACAGACAGCGAGATAGACAGGGACAGAGAGAGACAGAGACAGACAGACAGAGATAGAGAGACAGACAGACAGAGACAGACAGACGACGAGAGACAGACAGACACAGAGAGAGAGACACAGACACAGACAAGACATACAGACACAGACAGAGAGAGACAGAGAGAGAGAGAGAGAGAAGGAAGATAGAGACAGAGAGACAGACAGAGAGACAGACAGAGAGAGGGGGGAGAGATGTTACTTCAGAAACAATTAAAGGGAGAGAGACATAGACAGAAAGACAGACAGACAGACGGACAGACAGAGAGATAGAGAGGGACAGGGAGAGAAACAGAGACAGAGAGTTAAAGACACGGAGATTGAGAGACAGAGGCAGAGAGACAGAGGCAGAGAAACAGGGACAGAGAAAAACAGATATATGGAGAAACAGAGACACAGAGAGGCACAGGCAGACACAGACACAGACACAGACACATACACACACACATAAACACACACACACACACACACACACACACACACACACACACACACACACACACACACACACACACACACACACACACACACACACAGATAAGCAGAGATTGACAACAACAACAACAAAACCAAACCACACAGCAAAACAGAAATTCTGGATTAGAGAGAAAGAGACATACAAAGACAGATACAAAAAAGAAAAAAAAAACGACAACCCTGGTAATTTGAAACCAGTTGGAAGTCATCAGATTGCCTGGCGGTAGTACGTGGCCGAAGACATTGATAGTGATTAGCTATAGACTGGTGGATAAAAAGCCATAGCCAATGAGTTCGTTGTTCTTGCACTGTGATGCACTACTGTTCATGGGTAGCTTGTATTGATTCGCGCGCCACCAGACGAGTGAGTAAGCGTCTGTCTAGGCAAGAAAGTCTCAAGAATTCTTGGAGTCTGGAGTACGATGGCTTACTGCATTGCTGTTATGTCGGACTTTTTTTTTTGGTTTGTTTGAAAAGTTGAAATTTTGTAATGAAAGAAAATGTTAGGTATAGTAGCGGCCGACTTTTTAAGTGTGAAGTTCGTGTAAAGGCATTGTGTTATTTTGGTTTGTATTGGGTGTATATTGATTGTATTGTATTGTATCTGTTATATTGTATTGGTTTGTATTGCAGTAAATTGTATCGTATTGTATTGTGATGTACTGCATTGTATTGTATTGTTCTCTATTATACTGTGCTTAGCTGTGTTGGTGTATTGTGTTGTAGTAAATTGTATCTATCATTCGTTAAGACTTTTTAAAATTAATCCCACTCCACTCAAAAAGGGGAATATCTGACAACATCATTTAAAAAAAAAAAACAATAGCAGATATCTGCGTAAAGTTAAAGCGTGTCAAATTTAAATTCAAATTCAAAATACTTTTATTACCTAAAAAAACCCCAGAAATTCCAGCGGGCTACAAGCCATACATAAAAACAGTAAACATGTTAAAAAAATCATATCAAGGATATATATATATATATATACATACATATTATATATATACATATCATATATATAGCACAACACAGGTTCACACTCATTACAATATAAAGAGCAGCCACAAATCATTCCAGGAACAGCCCCTTGGAAATTAGTTCTAGATAAAAAGGGAAACTTTAGACAAAGAAAAGCGACGACGAGGGACACAAAAAAACCAACAAAGTACAGAGGAGGAAGAACATAAACCATCATTATTCAAACAGCTGGTTTGGCACCAGAGCAATATAGACTCTTTATACAGATACTAGGTCAGTGCTCCCCTACCTACATTCACCCCCCGGAAGAAAAAAAATTCTGAATGGTCATATCCAATGCTAACTCCCTCTTCCCTCCCTACAAAACAAAACAAAACAAACACCACCCAAAAGAATAACAAACAAAAAAGACACATACCCCCCAAAAAACAACAACAACAACAACAAAACACACACCAGAAACAAAGCAAACAAACAACCTAACTCAAAACCAACCATCTGAGTGGTCGAGCAAAAAAAAAAAAAAAAAAACCCCAACAAGCTGTCTGCCTGTTAAGAGTTCTCTTGGACCAGGACAAAGCAAACTGATCGTGTGTGGACAAAGCAATTGATCAGGGCTGTGAGACTATTGACCCTGCCCTGTAGTACCGTTTAGCCTAAACACCAGCTAAACAGAGCCGCTAAGGTCTGCAAACACTAACACCGTGCTGCTTTCCCTATCGACGTCGTTTGATAAGTGAGTGGTGAGATAGAAAGTCACTCCCAGAAAATGGATACGTCTTGTGTCACGTTCAGCAATAAGTATGATACGTTTCGGTATCTTTTTTTTTAGTTTGTTAACCCGGAATTTTCTTGCTTGTTTCTTATAGAAGATTTGTCGAGAATTTTGGGGATACTTTATAATATTTTTTTAATTAAGAGATACAAAGAGTACATGGCCAAAATGCAAGATAGCAATGTGATTAAAAGTTCAATTAGTAAGTCATTTGTTAAAATTCAAAAAAAATTACAAAAATTAAGAGACTAAAAAATGAATGTTAGTGTAAAGTATCGGTTGCACCAAAGTGTTGTATTATATTATTATTATTATTATTATTATTATTATTATTATTATGTATTATATAATCATCATTATTATTACCATATCATCATCATCATCATCATCATCATATCATCATATCATCAATGGTGTGATCATTACACCATTATTATCAATATCATTTCATTATTATCATTTGCCATTATCAATAATACTTTATTCTCAAGGCAAGGACCAGATGAAAAAAAGTGTGTCATATCTTCTCTGTTATTCCCTTGAAAATAGAGATCATCCATCAATGAGGATTATCAACCGTCATATCAATCCTGCGTACCGTGTCAGGTCCCTTGTTTCATTTATTACCTTGCACCATTGACAGGGAACAGAAACCCAATGCAACTGAACACAGCCAAGGCAAGGCATACAATGAAGAGAAGGGGAAGAGGCCATACACGCTTTTAAACTAGCAGTCATGTGGGCATTACGTACGTGTACATAGACGGTGTCTATGTAGAAAAAAAATACCAGGCAAAACTTGATGGGAGATGCCTGAAACTGTGACGCTGAATTGTGCTGTTTTATGTGCTAAATGGGGGCGGGATAGATCAGTGGTCAGAGCCCTCGCTTTCCCCTAGTTTAGCAGCATGGAACGTGGATGGGTGACCGTTTGCACACCTTGGCTTTAAGTAGCCTACATTTCCCCCAGTTCACCAAGCTGTAAATGGGTACCTGCCCTCTTTAGGGTCAGGGAAGGTAAAGCAGTGAGGGAGAGGAGGTGGGCGTGGCCATCAATTTATTCAGGCCCTGAAGAAACTGAAGTCTGTGGTACCTCGCTCCCCAACGACACATAGGTTATGGGAACACCTTTACCTTTATCTACTAAATGCATACTTGTTGGTTGGTTTTAGCTATGCTTGTAACCTTAACCTATGTAAATTTGTTGTGTTTCTTTGAGATGGTTATGAAGTGTTGTTATTTATAATAATTGATAAAGAGTGTCAGCTTGAAAATGCTGATTTATATGAACAAACATTGTCGCTATGTATGTGTGTTGGAATTCGGGCTTTTTTTTGGTAAACACACACTATGCTTTAATTTG
>CM060317.1:18875685-18878185 GCA_030674155.1 Stramonita haemastoma
GGTTCTGCTTTTAGCATAGTGTTTGAAAACGTTCGGCATCACAGGCACAGCTCTCACTTGGTTTAATTCTTACCTTACTGATCAATTCCAAACAGTTGCAGTAAACAAGATTCAATCCAAACCTGTCAAACTGGAAGTGGAGTCCCGCAGGGATCAGTTCTGGGCCCTGTTCTTTTCACTCTATACACTGCTCCACTGTCACATATAATAAACCGTCATCAAATCAACTATCATTTCTATGCCGATGACTCTCAGATTCTAAGCTGTGATACTCCTGAAAATCTACCTTCTCTCTTGATAAATATGTCCTACTGCCTTGAAGATATCCAAAAACTGGATGATACAGAATAAGTTACAGCTAAATGCAGATAAAACTGAAGCCATGCTGGTAGGCACCAAACACAAACTTTCTTCCATTACTACAGCTTCAGTAGAATTCGGCAATACTTCAGTCACTCTTTCCACTGCTGTAAAGTATCTAGGGGTTGTAATCGACAACACACTATCCATGCAAAAATTCATCACCCAGACCTGCCAGTCATGCTACTATCAATTAAGACGTATTAGTGCAATTCGAAAGTACCTGTCCACTGATGCAACATCTAAACTCGTCACGTCTCTGATTCTTTCACGTCTGGACTATTGCAATTCTCTTTTGGCTGGTCTGCCAGCATCATCTATCCACTCCCTTCAACGTATACAAAACTCCGCAGCTCGACTGGTCCTCAGAAAGAAAAAATCTGAGCACATTACTCCTCTCTTGCAATCTCTCCACTGGCTGCCTGTGCCACTGAGAGTAAACTATAAGATCAGTACTCTCTGTTATAAATGTCTTTACAAAACAGCACCCTCCTACCTCTGTGAATGTCTTTACCCGTACACTCCTTCTCGTTCCCTCCGCTCTGCTGCAGATACCCTGCGCTTACAAATACCTAGATTCAATCAATCCACCGTTGGCCGTCGCTCTTTCTCTGTTTCTGGTCCAGTGATCTGGAACAACCTCCCTCTCTCCCTTCTATTCGTAAAAAGCCTACCTATGACACATTTAAATCCAGCCTCAAGACACACTTATTTCAAAGCTAAGACTTTCCTATCCTGTTTCATCATCTGTCCCTGCTCTCAACAGCCGAAATATCCACCGCCCTGCCAAAGTGTTTATACTCTATGTGTGTTTATACTCGTGTGTGTGTGTGTGTGTGTGTGTGTGTGTGTGTGTGTGTGTGTGTGTGTGTGTGTGTGTGTGTGTGTGTGTGTGTGTGTGTGTGTGTGTGTGTGTGTGTGCATTGACTTCGTTAAAAATTTAATTGTTGTTGGCTGCATGCGCAAGAATTGGTTGAATGCAAGCGCTTTGATTTGTTTTTGCAAGATATAGCGCTATATAAATTCCATTTATTATTATTATTATTATATTATTATAGTGTTTACTTGTTCTGAGGTTTTGTTCTTTTTTTGCGTTTATCAGCCTTGTTTTTGCTACTTATTGTTTGTTTTGTTTGAAGTCAGTATTTTTATACATTTTTAATAAATACCAACACGCATCTCCTTACTTTGCAGCCCTCATCTCTCACCACATACCTCACCCCCCCCCCCCTGTTCGTCTAATATCACATTAGTGAACAGACAGACATAAAATAGAACACACACACATACACACATATATACATACACACACATATTTTTTATATATATATATATATATATATATGAAAAAAAAATTAAAAACGGGATCTGGATGGATTATCTAATGTCACTCACTCACTCACTCAGTCCCATGTCCCAAAGGACGTAGGGGGGACATGAGAGAAGACGCAACGGAGATCTTTTTCCATGCTTCACGATCCTGTGTGGCTAGTAGGAGGCGTTGCAGGGGTTGGGCAGTCCAGTCTTTGATGTTGTCAACCCATGATTTCTTTTGGCGGCCTCTTCTTCTCTTGCCCTCGACTGTTCCTTGCAAGATGGTTTTTGCTAGGGTGTTGTGTCTTGTGGTGTGACCAAACCACATCAGCTTTCTCCTCTTTATGGTGGAGAGCAAAGGCTCTTGGGGGCCCACACGCTTTTTGATTTCTTCTTTCACATAGATATCGGTCTTGTGTTCTTTGTATGATATTTTGAGGAGTCTTCTGTGGCACTTGTTCTCGAATGCTTGGATTCTTCTCTCTAACTCTGCTGTCAGAGTCCATGATTCACAGCCATATAGGAGGATAGATATCACGAGGGATTTGTAGAGGTGGTATTTGGTGCAGAAGCTGATGTTGTTGCTTCTGATGATCCTCTGGAGTCTGACTAGAGCAGATGTTGCTGTTGCAATGCGAGCTTTCACTTCATTGTTTGATGTGCCATCTTTTGTTAGGATGGAGCCTAAGTATTTGAATTGGCTCACCTCTTCCAATATTTCTCCATTCATCTTTATTTCCGTGCTGTCATTACTCGCGCTGTTGACCATGATCTTCGATTTCTCTGTACTGACCTCCATGCCGTATGCGCTCGCTCGATCTGTTAG
>CM060317.1:18890685-18893185 GCA_030674155.1 Stramonita haemastoma
ATAGATAGATAGACAGACAGACAGACAGACAGACAGACAGAGACAGAGACAGAGATGTTTTTAAACAAATAAATAGCGGTAGAAACAAACACAGAAAACGAACATACAAGCCAACAAAAGCAAATAAAAATCAATCAAACACATAATTCTGATTCTGATTTTTATCAGGATTGTAGCTGCTTGTTCTTTAACAAAAATGACCATCTTTCTGGATATAAGCCTACAGGTAATATTAACCTTTTTTTTTCTTTTAAATTAAATTGATATATCAATTCAGGGGGGGGGGGGGTAAAAAAAAAAAAGAAAATGTAACAGCAATGACTGACCCCTAAAAAGAATAACAACACCAAAACAACCAAAACAACACAAAACAGAAAAAAGAAAAACAAACAAAGAAGAAAATGTCGGGGAAAAGAAACAACACAAAACAGAAAAACAAACAAAGAAAAAATTGAGGGTGACAAGAAAAATAGGTCAGTTCCCTGGAGTTGACACTCTAACCAGCCGACCATGCCAGGCCCTGTCAAGACTGTTGCCACAAAAGAAAGCCAAGAAAGTCCACAATAAATTATTCAATCCCAAGTCCCAGGTTCTGTAATACCATACTCAAGCAATGATTTAAAAAAAATTATTTATTTATTTATCTATTTATTTATTTATCTATTCATTTATTTATTTATGTGTATATTCATTCTTGTATTTCGACAATAATGGAATAAGCACCCATGTGCTTTAAAAAAATTTTTGTTTACATCTACTCCCTGTGTGTATGCACAGTAAAAGAGTTTACAGTTACAGTTTTGTTACAATTACAGTTTTGTTACAGTTACAGTTTTGTGGCCTACTCTTCCGAAAAGCGGGACGGGTTTTAACGTGTGCGCAAGATGTTCTGCGTGCGTTCGCACACGGGACCTCGGTTTATAGTCTCATTCAAAAGATGACTTTGACAGCATCAAGCAAACGCTCGCGTGCACACATATATGCGTGTAAGGACACACGCACGCGCACACGCACAACACACATATACACACACATACACGTGCGCGTGTGCACGCACACATACACGCCTTGCAAGTTTACACATGTATGCATAAATAATCAAGTGCACTCTTCCTTTTGGTTGATAGGTTCATAAGTGTCACCTTCACAGGATTTATGCTAGTCCTAAGATCGGTTTGAAAAGGATGTACAATTCAAACATATCTGAGAAAGGATGGAACAGAACATTCCGGGTATTTATTCTTATTAAAAAACAAAAACAACTTACGTTAGATGGTTAATAATTTTAAGACGTGATATCCTAGTGGTTAGAACCTTGTGCTCGCAATCTGACGACCCGGGTTCGAATCCCGTTTAAGGGGATTTTTCCCCTGGAGTTAACATCAGTACAGACTCCACTCTCACCAAAAGTCCTTCGGATGAGACTTTAAACCAAGGCCCCTTGTGCGAACGCACGCAGAACATCTTGCACACATGTAAAACCCTGTTCAGCTTTTCGAAAGAGTAGGCATTTATGTGTCGGTGGGAACAGATGACAAAATTTACAAAAACTGCATACACACGAGGGCTAGAGTATAAAAAAAAAAAGCAAATGAGTGCTTATTCCATTATCCTTGATGTAAAAAAGAGCAGTAGCAAATTGGGTATAACTTCCCCTAACTGGAAGAGAATTCCAGACAACGGGAAATTTGATTGTCGAAAGACCTTAGGCCAAATGATGATATGCAGATTGTTTGTTTCTTTGTTTGTTCCATTTTTCAGCGCAAAGTAATCTTTCAGCTTAAGATCTGAAAGTGCGAGGAAGTTCAAAGATTGAAAGCAAGACTTTTGGTAGGACTAGCAAAGATGCATGGAAGTTGTCAAATACCATGGCGTTTTTTTTAAAGTTTAATTATGGAAACCAACTGTCTTCTTCCATTCCCTCTTCATAAAAGACAATAATAGCAAAACTTCAACAACAACAACAACAACAACAAACAACGGTGCACACACATACACACACTCTTCCATGGACACACACACACATACACACACACAAACTCTTTTACTCATAACACACACATACACACGCACTCACGCACATACACACACACACACACACACACACACACACTCACATCAGCACATACACACACATGTACACATACACTCACAAACACACATACGCACATACACACGCACACACAATTACACTCACTCACTCCCTCTCTTCATTTATTCTCACACACAAACACGTGACTCTGTTCCATACCATATTGTCTTATCACTTGTTATAAATTTGAATGAATAAAAAAAAAGCAGTTTTTGAACTAGAATTAAAAAAAATAATAAATACGACACAAAGTATCAGGTTTTCACGAAATCGATATACTTTGAATATGTAAGCCTTCTTCTTAGGCTTTTGAAAAATCTTCTTGTTCTCGTTCTTGTTTTCCTTCTTTTTCTTCTTTCTTTCTACATTTCTTGTTTTTTTGATTTGTTTTTCTGTTGTTCTTCTTCT
>CM060317.1:18898185-18900685 GCA_030674155.1 Stramonita haemastoma
GCCTCGGTTTTAGTCTCATCCGAATGAATTGACATTCAGTTCGAAATTTTCGTCAAACTAGGAAGAAATGGGTGAGCTAGGGTGGGAATCGAAACCCAGATCCTACGGTTTACTTGTTGGCAGGCAAACGTCTTAACCATCCTGCCACCTTCCTTTCATTGTGGAAGTGTAGTGCAGGTATAAGGAGTGATATGGATAACATCAAAAAAATATAATACCCAGCATGCACTCTGCAACCTGGAGAGAGATGGGCTCCGCCAGGTTCAACTAGTACAAGGACACTGCCTGTGAAAATCTCTACCGTTTCCTTCCAACTTGTCTTCAGTCAATGAGTCAAAGTAAGAAGTCAAGTCAAAGACTAAGATACTTTTCTGAAGTTTCTGAAGTTGTAGCCATCACAACATTCCACCATTGACAGTTTATGTGATGTCTGAAGAAAATGGCGACTTTTGCATGATAAACACTCACCATCTATCTATCTATCTATCTATCTATCTATCTATCTATCTATCTATCTATCTATCTATCTATCTATCTATCTTCTACTGTCTTTCTCTCTGTCTGTCTGTCTGTCTGTCTTTTTGTCTATCTATTTATCTATCTATCTATCTATCCCTTAGTCTGGTGACAACCAGTTCCCTCCATTCCTCTCTCTGTTCTGCCTTTCTCAAGAGAAATAGATTAAAACAATCGAAACTGAAGTCCACATAACTATCTAAAGAATGTAACACATTGATTGTCTTTATCTCATGATGGGCGGTGTGGATAAGAATGAAATTATATCAGATAGTGCTCAGGTGTTGAGATTAGAGCATTGCTTATGACAATCATTTACCCGCAGGAAATTTCAAATGCATATTGACTTAAGGATTGAGACGCATATTGATTTTGCCCCCAATGAAATTTAGGTGTCGATTTCATGAAATGAAGTGGGGAATGAAAGCTGCTAAACATTTCGGCAAATTGCTGTCTATTTCGTCGATGTATGAATTCAGCAAAGTATTTGTCTAGTCATGTCAAACAAAATCAGCTATTCCCTGTGTTTGGCACTACATACAATCAACAGAAGGGTTTTTTTTTCGTTGTTGTTGTTTCAACTGTTAAAAAAATTGGGGTTTTTTGGTTGATTCTAGAAAATGCAGAGTAAATACCAGGATATATCACATGCAGTAATTAACCGATATAACGCAATTAAGCATCAAAAGACATACTTTACACAACGGAACAACAAAAGACATACTTTACACAACTAAACATCAAAAGACATACTTTACACAACGGAACAACAAAAGACATACTTTACACAACTAAACATCAAAAGACACGCTTTACACAACTAGACATCAAAAGACATAGATTACACAACTAAACATCAAAAGACATACTTTACACAACTAAACATCAAAAGACACACTTTGTACAACTAAACATCAAAAGACATATATTACACAACTAGACATCAAAAGACATACTGTACACAACTAGACATAAAAAGACATACTTTACACAACTAAACATCAAAAGACATATATTACACAACTAGACATCAAAAGACACGCTTTACCCAACTAAACATCAAAAGGCATACTTTCACACCTAAACATCAAAAGACATACTTTACACACCTAAACATGCAAAAGACATACTTTACACACCTAGACATCAAAAGACATACTTTACACAAGCTAGACATCAAAAGACATACTTTACACAAGCTAAACATCAAAGACATACTTTACACAACTAAACATAAAAAACACACTTTACACAACTAAACATAAAAAACACACTTACACAACTAAACATCAAAAGGCATACTTTACACAGCATAATAAATAAATAATAAATAAATAAACCACCACCACACACACTCACCCACCACCACCCCCCACCCCCACCACCACCCACACCCCCCAACCCCCCAACCCCACCACCACCACCCCACAGCACCCCCCACCACACACACACCCATCACCCCACACCCACCAACACACACACACACACACCACACCACCACCACCATACTAACAATAGAGTACTCACCCTAACAGCTCCACAATAGGCGATACCCTTGTTGCCCCTCCCTCCAGCACGAGGTTCTCAAAGGGATAGTCATAATCCTTGGGGTTGACGCTCGCGCCTTGCGGTCCGTCTTGTCCACTACGGCATACGACTTGCCCCGTCTCTCGAAGTGGATCTTGCCGTCCAGGCTGTCCTTGGCTTTCTTGATCAGCTTCTCCGCGTGGTTCGAGTCTTCGGACAACGTCCTGACGCGGTCCATGTCTTCATCCTCTGTGTCTGAGGTGGAGTCGGAGTCTGAGGTATCGTCACGGCCTTCGATGTTATCGTCAAAGTATTTTTGTTGCGCGGCGCGAATTCTGGCCAAGACTGGCGACATTTCGGGGTCGGGTCTGCCGAAAGTTTTGCGGGAGCTTGCGCAGTTGCCCATTGTTGTTGAGGGTGGTGTGTTGGGTTGGGGTTGAAAGTGTGTTGGAAGTTA
>CM060317.1:18910685-18913185 GCA_030674155.1 Stramonita haemastoma
GAGAGAGAGAGAGAGAGAGAGAGAGAGAGAGAGAGAGAGAGAGAGAGAGAGAGAGAGAGAGAGAGAGAGAGAGAGAGAGATTGATTGATTGATTTGATTTGATTTGATTGATTATTCTAAAGCGCGATGGATAATGGAATAATGTCACTCGTGTGGGGTGTGAGGGAGGAGAGAGACGACAGAGACAGACAGACAGATAGACAGAAGAAGAAGAAGACAGACAGTGACAGCGACAGAGAGACAGAGACAGACGACAGACAGACAGACAGAGACAAGACAGAGGAACAGAAGACAGATGGGGAGATAGATTTAACAACGGGCTTGTTGTTGTAACAGCGCAGGTTGGAGGGGTCCTTATAGTCTAGTGAACAGTAACATGGAAGAGACGAACAATAAACCATTTACTCGCGGCAGAGCGGTTTTTGGGGTGGTGACTTTTAAAAATTTTATTAGTCCATCGAATCTCCAGTGCATTCACAGTGTTTGGTGTAAGTCATGATTTCTTTCAGAGGATGATTATTACACTGTCAACTGTATGATGTCGTTCTTTAGGATTCAAGATCTGTATATGGTTGGGTGGGTGGTGGGTGGGGTGGGGGTGTGTAGTAGTAGTGTAGTGATGTAGTGTACGTGTAGGTAGTGTAGTGTATGTAGTGTAGGCAGTGAGTGGTGTGTTGTGTGTGTTGTGTGTGTGTGTTGTGTGTGTGTGTGTTGTGTGGTGTGATGTGTGTAACGTTGATGTGTATGTAGTGTAGTGTGTGTGTGTGTGTGTGAGTGTGTGTCAACACTCAAAAAAAAGAGAGAGAGAGAGAGAGAGAGAGAGGAGAGAGAGAGAGAGAGGAGAGGAGGGAGGAGAGGAGAGGAGAAGAGAGTGGAAGAGAGAGAGAGAGTGAGAGAGAGAGAGGGGGGGGGGCAGAAGAAGAGAGGGGGGGGCAGAGAGAGAGGGGGAGTGCACGCACAAAAATGTGCCAGGCTTGCATGCATACAGCGCGTATGAGTGTATGTATGTGAGATGGGGTCTGAGGGGGGGAGGGAGAGAAAAGGTGTAGTGTCAAATAAAGATATAAGCACAGTTGACACTAAGAAAAAAACATACAAAACAAGGAGACAGACAGACAAACAGACAGACAGACAATAGATAGATAGACACAGACAGACAAAAAGGTAGAGATGGAGACAGTCTGAGAGTAAAGATAGTTTCTGGACCATGGGTATACGTCTGCAAAATGTATTTCTGGGGACACCCGAGAGGAAAGTAAAAGCATACTTATCATTAGCAAGAAAAACAGGGTCTATGTTTCAAGGTAATGAATATTTGCGAGAGAGAGAAAACAAAACCTATCGTAGCAGAGGCAACGGAAGGTAAGTTTAACCACCCTTTTGTTTGAGGAAAAAAGTAGGGCAAAGCAAAATAAAAAATAAACAAACAACCTACTTCCCATACCTGAACAGAAAATAAAACTGAGGAGAGACAGACAGACAGACACACAGACAGACGGGAAAGGTAGAGATGAAGACAGTCTGAGAGTAAAGATAGTTTCTGACCATGGGTATACGTCTGCAAAATATATTTCTGGGGACACCCGAGAGGAAAGTAAAAGCAAACTTATCATTAGCAAGAAGAACAGGGTCTATAATTATTTCAAGGTAAGGAATATTTGCGAGAGAGAGAGAGAGAGAGAGAGAGACAGACAGACAGACAGACAGGACAGAGACGACAGAAGACAGACAGACAGAGAGAAGACGAGACAGACAGAGAGAGAGACAGAGAGAGAAGAGAGTGCACATGAATGTGCCAGCTTCCATGCACAGAGCGTATGAATGTATGAATGGAAATTGGGGGTGAGGGGGGGGGGGGGAAGGAAAAGAAATAAAGAACAAAACACGATGCACACTAAGAAAAACAAACATGGCAGGACAAACAGATAGGCCGGGAGACGAGAAGACAGACAGGACAGACAGATAGATAGACACAGACAGACGAAAAAGAGTAGAGATGGAGACAGTCTGAGAGTATAAAGATAGTTTTGGCCAGGGTATACGTTGCAAAATGTATTTCTGGGGACACCGAGGAGAGGAAAGTAAAAGCATACTTATCATTAGCAAGAAAAAACAGGGTCTAATTTGCAAGGTAATGAATATTGCGTGAGAAAGTAAAAAAAACGTATCGTAGCAGAGGCACGGAAGGTAAGTTTAACCACTCTTTTGTTTGAAGAAAAAGTAGGGCAAGCAAAAAAATTAATGAATAAACAACCTACTTCCCATACCTGAACAGAAAAAAAGACGAGAGAGACAGACAGACTGACGGAAAGGTAGAGATGAAGACAGTCTGAGAGTAAAGATAGTTTCTGGACCATGGGTATACGTCTGCAAAATGTATTTCTGGGGACACCCGAGAGGAAAGTAAAAGCATAACTTATCATTAGCAAGAAGAAACAGGGTCTAATTATTTCAAGGTAAGGAATATTTGCGAGGAGAAAGAAGAGAGAAGAAGAGAGGA
>CM060317.1:18920685-18925685 GCA_030674155.1 Stramonita haemastoma
AGAAAACCTCTTTTAACTGGCACTCTATAAAGATACCACTTGACCCCGGAAGCTAATTCTTATGAGTAGCTGTTAGGTTTCCATCTAAAAGACTTGTTCCGTTTGGGAATAAAAATGATCGACTTCAGGTCGGAAATACAAATGGCGTCTACGTTGTATATAAAAAAAAATTTTAAAAACGTGCGTTGTGATGTGTCTGTGATGCTAACTCCTCCAGCTATACGATACGTGACATGTTCAACTGGGGAAATGCTTTTGGGGAGGCATTTTGACAGGTCTTGCAGCCATTTCTATATCTGTTACGTGTCACTGTAATTAAGTTTGTCACTTAATTTAGGGGAGGGGGGCAGGAGGTTCAAACTCAAAGAACAAGTAAAGCTGTAGCACTGTAGCCTCGTTTTTCTTCTTTTGCTCTCGAGTTTCAGTATATTCCAATAAAACTGGACAATTGGCTTCAGACTGAAAGGTACGGAATGTTTGTAATTTTATAGCGCTTTTCAAAATGAAGACAAATTACAAAGACGTAAAATTGCCTGTGTGGACAAGTGTTTATAACAAAGCTGTAAGTTACATCAGCAAACACAAAACAGTCGCATCGACTGGAAAAAAACCTCTGTGTGTGTGTGTATCTGTGTGTCTCTGTGTGTGTGTGTGTGTGTGTGTGTGTGTGTGTGTGTGTGTGTGTGTGTGTGTGTGTGTGTGTGTGTGTGTGTGTGTGTGTGTGTAAGTTTTAGTATCTAATGCTTAAAGGAATCACCTGAAGTCAAAGTGTGGTTACCTGTACAATGGGGAGGTACCAGTACCTCCTCAAAGTACCACCCCACCCGTTCTCTTCTCATCAAGTGTGTATTATTTACGAGCTTGCTGACAATTCTCAGGAGTGTGACTGAGACAGAGTACATAGTTATTCTGGGTGACACCGAGAGTGCTTGTTCGGGGAACACTGAACAGCGACCATTTCGTTGGGAGAAAGAAAGAAAGAAAGAAAGAAAGACAGAAAGAAAGAAAGAAAGAAAGAAAGAAAGAAAGAAAGAAAGAATGGGAGAAAGAAAGGAAGGAAGTTAGAAGGAAAGAAAGGATGGGAGACAGAAATGAAGGAAGTTAGAAGGAAAGAAAGGATGGGAGACAGAAATGAAGGAAGTTAGAAGGAAAGAAAGAATGGGAAAAAGAAAAGAAGGACGTTAGACAGAAAGAAAGAATGGGATCCAATCCAATCCAATGATGTTGCTTAGAGCCCCGCCGACCGCACAGGCCATATCGGGGCTGTCACCTCGTCACATTTTAAAACTCGTATTAAAACTGTGCGACTATATACAGTTTAAAACGGGGTATAAAACCAACTCGACTATCCTTGCTTGTATCGACGCCCTGGTCAACCATAGGGGTCAGCCCAGGATGGCCACGACGTCGTGGGAAAACCCACATCGATCACACGTAAAATAAGATAAAACCAAAACCAGATTCCTTAAAACGACTCTGTCCTTAGAGAGCAACTATACCACATTCACTCATATCAGACGGAAAAGGTCAGGTTCTCTCAGGAAGTTAAAAATGGTATCCGGTGGAACATCCCGAAAGAGGACCTTTAGGGAGTCTGCGGTAAAATGCTTGTGCCTAATATCCTGAACATCCCGACACTCCAGGAGCAGATGCTTGATGGTTACCCGCACATCACAAGTCTCACACCATGGGTTTCCCTCGCCCATGATAATTTGAGCATAACGGATAAAGGACGGGAGAAAGAAAGGAAGGAAGTTAGAAAGAAAGAAAAGATGGGAGAAAGAAAGGAAGTGCGAAGGATAGAAAGAATGGGAGATTTCTTAGGAAGAAAGAAAGAAAGAAAGAAAGAAAGAAAATAACAAACAAACAAACAATATAGAAATAAAGAAAAGAAGAGAACCATCTTTCTCTCTCACTCGGTCAGGATGTTCAAACCATCGTCTTCATTCAGGCCTACTTTCAGATCTCATTTTTGGTCAAAAATCAAAACTTAATTTTAACTCTTCTTGCTTGTCTAAAAGCCTCAAGATCAAGAGAAAACATTAGGCAAGCAATGTCTTAGACACTGCATCTAAGCATGGATTTTTGTGGTTTTTTTGTTCAGGCTAGTTTTTGAATGGACTAAAGTATCTTTAGTTAGTAACTTGAAATGATACTGTTTCACGTTAAAAGATCCAACGCCTTCACGAAACTTTCTGTTGCCAGGAACTGTTGTGGGAGAAAAATAACGTGGTTGACAGAAAGACAAAGGACTAACACTGCTGAATCCACAGCAGAACCATTTGCTGAGCCAACACTTATCGTAAAGAAGCGTAAACTTAAATGGTACGGGCATGTAACAAGATCAAAAGGACTCGCAAAAACAATACTGCAAGGCACTGTCCAAGGAGGAAGAAAAAGAGGCAGACAACGGAAGAGATGGGCGGACAACATCAGCGAATGGACAGGCATTGAACTCAACAAAATTTTGAGAAAGGCAGCACAAAGAGAGGAATTGAGGGAACTGGTTAAGACTTCAGGGTTGCCCCCACAGTCGCCAGACTAAGGGTAGATAGATAGATAGATAGATAGATAGATAGATAGATAGATAGATAGATAGATAGATAGATAGATAGATAGATAGATAGATGGATGGATAGATGGATGGATGGATACATAGATAGATAGATAGATAGATAGATAGATAGATAGATAGATAGATAGATAGATAGATAGATAGATAGATAGATAGATAGATAGATAGATAGATAGATAGATAGATAGATAGATAGATAGATGGATGGATGGATGGATGGATGGATACATAGATACATAGAGAGATAGAACATTTTGCCACACAATCCATACGGATGGAGGAAGTTAGTTCAAATTTCATTTAACATCTTCCCCGAAGTCTGAATGTGGCTACCTTAATGGTGGTTGAAAACGGTTGCATACGCAAAATCTGACCACTGGTGAACCTAGCTCGTAGCTCTAACCGAGAAACGGAGGGGAAGAAAAAAAAAGAACTACCTTTCAAAAGTTGTGATGTTGTACTTAAAGAGATTCCGTTTAATTGAATTCGAATTCTTTTCTTTCGAGGATGATAAAATTAATTTGTACTTATGTAGTTTTCTGGAGAAGAGAGAGAGAGAGAGAGAGAGAGAGAGGAGAGAGAGAGAGAGAGAGAGAGGAGAGAGAGGCGTGTGTGTGTGGTGTGTGTGTGTGTGTGTGTGTGTGTGTGTGTGTGTGTGTGTGTGTGTGTGTGTGTGTGTGTGTGTTTTGTTCTTATATATGGCTTGTAACCCAATGGAATTTCTCTGTTTAATAGATATAAAGTATTTTAAATTTGAATTGAATTGAATTGAATTGAATTGAAGTGTGTGTGTGTGTGTGTGTGTGTGTGTGTGTGTGTGTGTGTGTGTGTGTGTGCGTGCGTTGTGTGTGTGTGTGTGTGTGTGTGTATGTGTATGTGTGTGTGTGTGGAATTTGTGTTCGGGTGTGAATATGATAACGTATGAGAGAATTATCTCAAAGTAATCAATAAATGCTGAATAATAAAAGAGTACGTTATCGACCGATTGAAACTGTGACGAACAAAAAGGAAAAATGCATTGTTTGCTATATTCCTAAAATAAAATAAAAATTAAAACGATAAACAAATCATTCATGATTCCAGTGTGGAAGTTGATAAACATCTCTTTTATGCTGCGTGTTCAATGACTCCACACTGAATGAAAGAAAGAAGAAGACGAGCAAGAGTGTTGAGCGTAGTCCAGTCATCTTTTTTTCAGTAGTATCACCTTGTCGGGTGTCTTTCAACTCATTCAAAAATACACAGCCTTCTTTTACGTTCTTTCAAGATCAAAAGTGAACATGAAAACCAGTGTTATGGCTTGATCATCTTACTTTCATTTCTGTATGGGGAAAAGAAAGAACCTTCTACTTATTGTTAGGAAATGTTGCTTTGTCTCGTCTGCTCTGTGGGTATTTTCCGTGCTTGCTGATTTAATGTTATCTTCCCTGAAGGTTTTGTTTGGAGGTGAATGTGTTGAGCGTGTTGAATGGCCTGAAATGGAGCTGGTCTGTGGAGACAGGTTGTTGTTGGTTTTAATGATGCTTTCTTCTCTGGTGTTGTGTCTACGTGTTTGATCTTATTTCTTTTATCTGTGGTTTTGCTTCTTTTTTTCTCTTCAGGGTGCCAATGCGTACACAAGACCTTTTATTGTTTGTTTGAAAACCTAGAAAAACAAAAGAAATCTCGTATTAATGGCGGTGAAAATATAGGATCGTCTAGGAATTGTTGAAATGTCTTTCACAAAGTTTAATGACATTACTGTTTTTTGCTGTTGTTTTTTTTAAGTCAGAAACAAAGTTTTGTTCCTTGTTTATATTGAATTTACACAAAGCTGTCTGGTTAAGTTGATTGCCATGTTTTAAATGGTTTTCCTTTGAGGTTGATTTCTACAGAACTGTTTCAAGCAGGTTTCCCAAGTTGTTGTGGAAAGCAGCCAATCAGGCAATATGTCAGCTTGCTTGAACTCCTATCTTGATATCATGGCGGGTTGTTCTGGCCATTTTCTTGTCGTGATTGTCTACTTTATAGATCCAGGAATAAAATTTGAAAAAAAAAACGTCATCAACAGCCTTCTATAACCACAGCCATTAAAAAAAAAAGCAATCATAGCTCTGTTTTCTTTCTTTTCACTTATATTCTTCCCCTCCCCCTTTTTTTCTTTTTTTTGTGTTAAAATCTAATTTTCTTTCTAAGAAGTCGTAGACCGAATGCTTGAAGCAGTTTATTTCTCATCCTAATTGTCTTGAAATAACTGGCTTGTGTCTCTGTTGCGCTTACTAAAGAGGATAATGGGTGAGAAATTGGTAAGGTCTTCCTGGTGAACGTTTGTATAGACTTTGTACTCTCTCTCTCTCTCTCTCTCTCTCTCTCTCTCTCTCTCTCTCTCTCTCTCTCTCTCTCTCTCCTCTCTCTCTCTCTCTCTCTCTCTCTCTCTCTCTCTATC
>CM060317.1:18928185-18930685 GCA_030674155.1 Stramonita haemastoma
TGTTTAGTAAAGTTTTATTTGTTTAGTATCTTTTCAACTTGATGTATCCCTGAAAAGGGCGGGGACTGGATGTAAAAAAGCACACGAGTGCTTATCTATTATCCTCGACTAAAAGACTTTTGCCTTGCCTTGCCTTGCCTTGCCTTGCCTACTCTCTCTCTCTCTCTCTCTCTCTCTCTCTCTCTCTCTCTCTCTCTCTCTCTCTCTCTCTCTCCTCTCTGTGTCTCCACTTCTCATAGAGTTCTCGCATTGTTTTTTTCTTTATGAGTGTGTGGACACAACACAAACACTGAAGGGTCAACGGAAAAGTTTGGATAACAGGTAGGTTGAGGAATGCACACAATCCTGTAGGAAACCGGGGATTCCTTCAGTATAACTAGCACCCCGCCCCACCTTTTGGAAATTCTTATGTAGAAATTTCCCCTTTTCTGTCTCTCTGTTTGCTTCTGTCTTAAAACAATCAAACCTCAACAATAACAACAACAACAGCAAAACCCACACTGTCACTACTACGATTTCATTGGCAGAGCCTAGCAATCCATTCATTCTATCCGTCTCCGCATTTTCTCAGATGTCAACTTTGCCAATCCTATTGTTTCCGTAATGGTAATTTAGTCTTGTACTTTGTACATCCGGATTCTCGTAAACTGCGCTGAGTGCCACACTTATGTCGAACTTTATGTCCTAATTATGTACGATAAGCATTGGCTGAAAATGACATAACTATGTTTTTGAAAAATAGAAGTAAAGTTGAGTGCAAAAAGTGGGTTAACCATGTGATACAGTATGACAATATCCATGTATTCTAAGTATTATGTTCTGGATTCTGTATGTATGTAATTGTAAAGTTGTTCGATAATTTTGTGTACCTATATTATGTACGTTTGATGCTCTTTGATTCTATCTTACTAAGATTTTGCGCTATACGAAAGTGATTTATTATCATAATGGATTAATTAACGCTCTAATCTCTCCCTACCCCCATGTCATGTCCATTCATTTCTCTGTTTCTGCAAACAAAATGGTTATCTACTTTAAATTGCCTTACTTGCGGATTGATAGTAAGTTTACTTTAATGTTTCTTTCAAACCGCATTCAAAATCTCATGGCATCTTTCATTTGTGTCGATCAGGGTCACAACAGAACAGTTCTAGACCCTGCAACAACAAAAAATAGCTGAAGAAATATTGCTCATCATTCTCACTGGGGGAATACCCACGTCCAAAAAAAGCAGAGTTTCAAAGCTAAGCCAGAGGTCAGTTTGCTGAGTGTGATCTGATGCATCTCCAAGGAATTCCAAAAGAAAGTCACGCGCGCGCACACACACACACGCGCGCGCACGCGCATGCACACACACACACGCACACACACACGTGTGCACACACACACAGCACACACACACACACGCATGCAAACACACACACACACATGCGCGCACACACACAGCACACACACACGCATACACACACACACACCCTCACACACACACGCACACCCTCACACACATACACCCCCTCACACACACACACACACACACACACACACATGTGCACACACACACACACACACACACGCAGACACACACACACACACACACACATACACAACACAAAACACACACACATACACACACACACATACAACACACACACACCTTCGTGTGTGCGTTTGCATTATCATGTCTGTATGCTCACGCCTACATCCGCGCCTGCTCGTGCATGCATGCACACAGTAAACAATCAAGACATTCCCAAACCTCTCCACTCCTCCATTTCAATTCACCACCCCACTTCTTTCCATAACTCCCCCCCCACACACACACACACACACCCAATCCTCATCCATTCCACAAAGCTCTTTCCTTTTTTTTATTTTTATTATTATTATCATTATTTTCATCAAAGGAATCACTGGTAGTCAAGTGCTGAGTCGCTCCCCGTTGAAGAAAAGATCTTTCCCGCCCCCCACCCCCAACCTCTAAAAAAGAGAGAGATCGCTCTAAGCATTCAAATCAAACGCAGTGACATGACACGCGCAACAGCAACAACCAATGAATAACATTACAGTGAGGGGCAAGCAGTCATGAGAAACCTCGCAAAGGGGAAATCCCACTTTCGCTTGTATGTATCCAGCCCACTCACTCACACACAGAGTGAGTAACAACAAATAGCTCCAAAATTCCCCTTCGCTTGGCCTGCCTATATACGTTACTACTACTACAACAACTTTCTGCTCCACTCCTACAAACACGTGGGTTTTCACCCATGTGGGATGTAAAAAAAAAAGTGAACATACAGGGAGTGAGAGATGGCTGAATGACACATATATCGAGAACAGTGGGCAGCAGTTAGTTTGGGCTGATGCTGAATGGGGATATTGACAGAGGTCACCCAACAATCCCTGAGTCTCCTCTCTGGGGATTTTACAGTCAGACTGGCAGCGAAGGGATTCTGGTACCTGTTTGCTCCACTGTTGCTGTTTTCAGGCAAATCGTGGTCCA
>CM060317.1:18958185-18978185 GCA_030674155.1 Stramonita haemastoma
ACCACACCACACCACACCACACCACACACACCACACACACACACACCACACACACACACACACCACACCACACCACACCACACACACACACACACACACACACACACACACACACACACACACACACACACACAACACACACACACACACACACACAGAGTTTCTTCATGCAAAAGTAATGAATAGTATAGGGTTGTTGGTGAAGTCTTGCTGTTGAAAGCCATGGGAAGATATGAAAAATAATTATGTATGTGTAGGAATGTGGAGAGGATGGGGTTAATACAATGCAAGAGATGGACGGTACACAGGCTCTGATTTGTGTTTTGGGTGCTCCAGGGCAATTTGTTTTCAACAAAAAAGAAGCATGTCTGTGTTTTTTTGCTGTCTCCTCTCCCTAGTGAAGAATTATCTTTTGTTTAGTCCACGTTTAGGTCTCTCTGTCTCGTCGTCTGTCTGTCTCTATGTCTGTCTCTCTGTCACTGTCCGTCGTCTCTGTCTGTCTTCTGTCTTCTGTCTGTCTGCTGTCGTCTGTCTGTCTGTCTGTCTGTCTCTCTCCTTCCTTCTCTCTCTCTCTCTCCTCTTCTCTCTCTCTCTCTTCTCTCCTTGGTCACACACGGCACCAACATAATATGCATACACACTGCACACACTGCACCAACCACAGAACATACACCACATGCAGCGCCGACCAGCACGCATGCCACAGAGGTAGTCAGCCTACATTTGCACGCACACATGCGGGGAGGGAGGAGAGAGAGAGAGAGAGAGAGAGAGAGAGAGAGGAGAGAGAGAGAGAGAGAGAGAGAGAAGAGATCAGAGCAGACGACAGAAGACAGACAGACAGACGACAGACGAGACAGAGAGTAAATAAAGAAAAAAACGAAGAAATTTAAAAAAAAAAAAATAACTAACCATCACCACCATCTTAAAAAAAAAAAAACAAAAAAAGAAGAGAGAGAATAGCAAAGAAAAATGGCGAACTGCGAAGAAGAATTGCGAATTGCGGATAGCAAAGAAGAAAACAACAAAGAAGAACAAGAAGAAAAAGAACAAGAACGATAAGAAGAACAAAACAGAAGAAAGAGGCACATATGACTAGTGATATCCACATTGTAGAAAACTACAAGAATATCAATCATGGGGAACATCCGAGATTTATTATTTTTATTTTATTTATTTTTATATCGAGATAACAGAATAAGAACATGTGCTTTTTTTCATCGGTCCCCGTTGTATGCATTTGTAAATATTGTCATCTGTCCACCGGCACGATGGCCTACTCTTACGAAAAGCGACGATTAACGTGTGCGCAAGATTCTGGTGCGTTCGCACAGGCCTCGGTTAAGTTCATCAGGACTTGGAGAGTGGAGTCAGCACTGTGTAACTCGAAGAATTCCTCGACGTTTCAACCGGTCTCAATTGCGAGCGAAATTGTTCTACCCTAGCATCCCCGACTTTCATCGAGCGATCGACTAGTGCTATTATCGCACACAATTACCCCTCTCTCCTCTAACATTGTCCCCCACCCCCCCACTATAATCCATACTTTTGTTTTATCCCCTAGCCCCACCTCCAATTTCTAGAGATCAAAACAGTCCTTAAGTCTCGAAAAGCTCAAAGCCAAATATCCTACTTTCTTCAATATCGGCTAGCTCTCTGACAACACGTTTATTTCGTTTAATCCCACAAGTTAGGAAATGCAGCCCGATAAATATTGCATGAGGGGACGGTATAGCGAAGTGGACAGAACGTTTGACTTCGCCCTGTGGCTCTCTGGTACCTGGGCTCGAATCTGGTGGCACTCTGTCCTCTCCAGGAAACACACCAGGTATAAAGATGTCACCCAGCCAGCCGCCTTGGCGCAGTGGTTAGCGCTTTGGATTTCGGACTGGAAAGTCGCGGGTTCGATTCCCATAAGAGTCATAGGGATTTTTCGGGCTCCTACGGCTTCTACCCAGAGTGAGTGTGCTGTGGGCTCAGTGGGGAGACTACGACCACACAGTCGAGCTTCATCCACTTTACGATGCGAATTTCAGTGTTGCTCAAATTACCTGACCAACACTGCAGGTGTCTGTATCTCTCGGGCCTGGTTGACGCCGGGATATATTATGACGGTAAGCGTAGAGTACAACCCTGTCAAATAGTCTCAAAGCGGATGCACTTCCACAGCAGCATCAATACATCATCCTCATTACCATTGACTATCATACAATAATAAAAATTGCCTCTGATTCGGTGGCCCCCTGTTGCTTGGTCTCATGGTGACCTCAGATTCGGTTTCCCCATACACTTCTGTGCCCGTGGTGAGTTTGTGTCAAAGCCTTTGGGGTTGGAGGTTCGCGGGGAGACAGTCGTTGGAGGGACGTTGTGGTGGTCGCCACAGTTTTCAAAGAATTTTAAGATGGTTTTTGGACATGGTTCACGCTGTTGAACGTCTCAATTCAGTTAAGGACAGAGGATCTAGTTAAGGACACCACACACCACACACACACACACACACACACACACACACAACACACACACACACACACACACACACACACGCACACACACGGATGCACCACACACACACACACACACACACACACACACACACAACACCACCACACACACACACACACACACCACGACACCCACACACACACACACCCACACACCCACACAGCACGCCCCCGCACAACACACACACACACAGCAACACAGCTGGTCAGTGTCAGCAGACGCTCGTGTTACATAAACGGAGACTATGGTGACAGTAAGATGAGACTGTTGTTCCATGTGATGGTACGTAATGGGAGAGTAGGTGGACTTATTCCTCCACTTCTGGCATTCTGTCCATCCCACGTAAACGCATTAAACGCCTGAATGAATGATAGTCTGCTTTGTGTCCATTTCTCATAGAATTTTCTACGGCTTACACAATGCAGAGTTAACAGATGTATATTTATATGCTGATGTGGGTGATGTGCTTGCGTTGATGTGTGTTGTTGTGTGTGTGTGTGTGTTGTTGTGTGTGTGTGTTTGTGTGTGTGTGGGTGGTGTGTGTGGTGTGTGTGTGTGGGTGGGTGGGTGTGGTGTGTGTGTGTGTGGTGTGTGTTGTGTGTGTTGTGGTGTGTGTTGTGGGGTGTGGTGGTGTTGTGTGTGGTGTGTGTGTGTGGTGTGTGTGTGTGTGTGTGTGTGTGTGTGTGTGTGTGTGTGTGTGTAAGAGACTAAATGTGGTGGTGTGTGTGGAGAGAGTAGTGAGTGTGTGTAGAGAGAAGAACAAGAACATAGAATAGATGGAAAAAGACAAGAGAGAGAGAGAGAGAGAGAGAGAGACAGACAGACAGACAGACAGAAGATAGAAGAGAAAGACAGAGAGAGGAAGAGACAGAGAGAAAGATAGATATAGTAACAGAGAGAAGGGAGACAGAAGAAATGATATGTAACAGACAACAGCACACACACACCACCACCACCAACCCCAACACACACACACAACACACAACACACACACACACACACACACACACACACACACACACACACACACACACACACACACACACACACACACACAAATTTTTCTTAGTTTTGAAAAGTTATCCCATTACCGAAGTCGGAATGGGGCTACACTCATCAATGATAATTGATATAGAGGGCAAAAATGACCGCGTATACACATCTAACCATGGTGAACCTCAGAGCTCTGGCTGAGGAACAAAAATAGCAAGAGAGAAAAAAAAAGTAACACTTACCTAATTTGAAGCGTAATCTCAATTAAAACCACAGCCCATTTGATCAAGCCACAGCCTCCATCTTTCTCTGACAAAAAAGTCAACAACAACAAAAAGAAGAAAAGAGAAAGAGAAAAGAAAGAAGAAAAAAGAAAGAAAGAAAGAAAGAAAGAAAGAGAGGAAGGAAGGAAAGGAAGAAGAAGGAAGAAAGAAAGAAAGAAAGAAAGAAAGAAAGAAAGAAAGAAAGAAAAAGACCGAACAGAATTTTTTTTAAAGAAATAAGCCAAACTAACCAACCAAAACCAAAAAGGTAAAAAAAAAATTTTTTTAAATTAAACAGAGAGAAAGAAAATGAAAGATCATGGACTGTGTAAATAAACGTTTGGTTTGGTACCATGTAATGACAGGTGTGTTAAGGGGGGAGGGGGTGGCAGGGGTGTAGATGGAGGCGGCAGGGTAGGGGAGTCAAGTCAGGGTGAAAGAGGAGGTGTTAGAAACGTGTTGTGGAGATTACCAAGGGAAGTAGATGTGGCTGTAATATCAAATATACATTTGAAAGAGTTTTTTCCCTTTAACTGTGTCTGTCTGTCTGTCTGTCTGTCTGTCTCTCTCACACACCCCACACACACACACCACACACACACACACACACACACACACACACACCAACACTCACAAACGTGTGAAGTTTCACCCATCACTTTTATCTTAGTTTAGCTTCAAAAACGTAACTATAGCTTTGCATTCACACCCTACGGTAAAGGTGGTAAAGGTATGTCCATAACCTATGCGGTCGTTGAGGAGCGAGGTGTCAAGAGACCTCGGCTTCTCTATGAGCCAGCATATTGAGGGTGACGCCCATCTCTCCCTCGCTGCTTTACCATCCCTGACCCTAAAGAGGACATCTACCCATTTACTGCTGGGTGAACTGGGGGGGGGGGGGGGGGGGACTGTACTGAAGCCAAGGCGCGCAAACGGTCACCCATCCACTTGGTAACCACGCTGAATGTTGCTTAAACCTTAGGATGGTGGAAAGCTATCACCGAGCTATCCCGTCCCCCACCCTGCGAATTAATAGATCATGGAAGCTGTGCTAGAAATTCTTGATCAACAAATCCCAGATCATCCACCGAATCTTTGAAAAGCGAGAAGTGGCCCCTAAAAAGGGGCCGGAAAAAGACAGCATTATTTCCATGTTCTCCTCTCCTCCACACAATGCCGAGACCCCAACACTTGCCAGCTGATGCATGGACACAAGGTTCCTACATTCGCCCAGCCTCTGCCTCCGTCTGTCGGTCCAGCCTGTCGAGTCTCTCACCCTCAGCATCCAACTCCCACACGCCTAGCACATCCACGTCCTCACCGCCTTCGTGAACTGAGTCAGCAGAGACGACCTTCGGATCCGGATTTTCCTCGGGACATCCCTGCCAGACCGTCCTACGAAGACGACTACCACATGGACATATTCTGCGACGTCTGGTTGTCGAGTTAGGTCCGTATCTCCAAGACGCAGAATCTCAGAAAGACCTGACCCACCTGAAAAGCAAAAAGTCCCGCAACGAACCGACTCTACCTGCTAGAAGCCTGTATGGGTTGTTTTCTTGCAGGGGTTGTCAGTCTGTTTTCCAAGCTGGAAACTCCAAAGCCTCCTTGCTGTGAGCAGACCTCGGCCCAGCTTCGAGATGGGCTCATGCAGGCTAAGGAAGCCCTTGGAGATTGGAGAACTTGCCGGTTGAAATCAGAGCCATGTGATCTGCTGAGTGGTGAAGTTGTTCTTTTGCAGCCGGCTGCATGATAAATGTCGTATCATGCGACGCATGCAAAACGGCTCGGAAAACATGTTCAGCAATGTGATGAAGGGAGATGGATGCTAATAATCTGGAAAAAAAACTGGAGTGGGTTCGATATTATATAGTTAAATCTGTTCGCGTATTGCTTGGATACATTGTGTGGTGGGGGAATGTTTCCATGGCGTTCGAAGTGCATGTATTGAGGAAGCCAATGAGAATTGTAGAACAGAATACCTACCGATGTGCAACTGTGATTTTTTTTTTTAAGTAGGCCTTTGGCTTTTATGTTAAAGACGGAAGAAATTGGTCGAAATCAGAAGCCCCAGAAGTGTATGTTAAAAAAAATCTTCCTCTTATTCCCCCATCCTCCATCTTAAAAAAAAAAAGTGACACGTCATGCGTGATGTCATGCTGTAAAAGACATACGTCATTTTTTTTTCTTGCCTCAAACCTGGTACACAGTTTCCTTTTATAAAAAAAAAAAGAATAAATAAATAAATTAAAAGCGAACAGTATGGTCATACTCCTGTTGAATCAAAACATTTGTGTGGACAAAAACAACATAAGTCCAGCAACCTACCATTAATTTTTCAACTAATCCAGAAAAGGTCAGGCCAAAGGCATCGCCATGGCTCTTATTCAGAAATGCCTAAAATGCTGTCATTGAAAGATTATTTTCTAGAGGTTTTTTTTTTTTTTATAATTGAATCTGAAATATTTTTCCAAATGATTTAGTTGTCTACTTTTTCCTCAATAAAGCACATTTTATTAATTGTTGTTCGTGTTGGTAGTTTATTTGTTGGTTTCTTTTGTTGTGCCTTTTTAAAAAATATATATTTGTTGCTAGTACTATTTTTGCTATTGAAAATGAAGAAAGAATATTCTTGGTCAGTGATTTTTCTGTTGAGAATTATGAATACATACAGATTAACTAATTTAGACCTACCAACATGTATTTATATGAATTTTTCATTTTTGCTCTTTTGACAAATTTATTTGCTTAAATAAACGCACAAATATTTTCAGGAGGCTGGTTAATAAAATGTTTTAATTTTCTGTTGCTCAGGAATCTTACACCATTTTTTTTTCTTACAAACATATAGATGAGAAATTCTTTTCTTTGTGTTGTTAGTATTCTGTCAATTGTTTTATCTGTCAATCAAAATGAAAGGCAGGGACACGAATTAAGGATAAAGTAAGGAACCCCTCTTATGAAACTATACACACTATCATATATTGACTCTTACTACCAGGGTCAAAGGCATGAATAAAAACTTCAGGCCAGAGACTATAAATGTATAATGTGTCCGTTTCATAATATTTTGATCACTTAGATGTTATCCCTAGTTCCAGTCTTGTAAACTGCCAGTGTTAAACTAATGTTTTGCGAAAGAATTTATGGCAACGAACTGTATGTTTTGGTCCCATTCATTGTAATGATCTGTATACCACTCTCAGGCACAAAAGTTTCTCTGCATGAAACTCAGGCTGCTCTCACCAGGGAGAGCATGTTATTTGCACCACTATCTTTTTTTCCCCTTCCCGATCTGTATGTGTACTGTTTCGTTACGTAAGTAGGCGTTTTTTTTTCCTACAAAATGTTGCCAGAGACGATTCTCTTGCAGCCATGGGTTCTTTTGCATATGCTAAATATGAAGCCAAAATAAAGCATTTTTGAGACTCAAAGAAAGGGTTACTGGACTTTCTGCCAACATAAATGATTAAAAACTACTTGCACAGTTGGTCCCTGGAAAAGTTCTATAGAATTGTAAAAAAAAAACAAAAAAAACAACAACAACAAAAAACACCTCTCATGGGAAAACAAAAACACATGTCATAGGGTCCAAGGCAGTTTCTTATCGAGAGAGAGAGACAGAGAGAGTGTGTGTGTGTACTCTGGATGGCTAGAGTATATTTTCTTTGTTGTGATTGCAGTAAACATGTTTCAGTTAACCCTTCCTTCATCTCCAATTCACTCATGCACACGACAGAAAACGAACAGTCCACACCAAATCAACAACAGAACAGCCAACAGCAAATCTAGAACAAGTTTATTTGAGTGCAAGTTTTTTTGTTTTTTTAATCAATGTTCCCCCGATGATTGTACTCTATAATACAAGCACAACTGATATTCCAGAGGGGGTCAGACAGAGAACACAGTATTAGCTTATGTCAGTCACACACTCTGGTTTTGAACAACATTCTGATCTTCTAAAATGACAGGACAATGCATTTGACCACACCTGTTTAACCCCAGGCTGCATAAATTGTTGTTCAACAAAATCTCACCCAACATAGTAATGCCTACAGAATCATGGACAAGACAACAAAACCAAACCAAATCAACATGTCAACTTTCCCCCCAATAACAGTACACACAAACATAACTTAAAAACAAATGAATATTTTTAACACTGCACTTTCAGCTCTCAAGCCAAGCACCTCAAAAGCACAACAGAAAATGATCAGGCCGATTTTCTGTTTTGACTTCTCACTTTTCGGTTAGGTTCCAGTTTCACGAGAACCAATAATATTCAAATCTAAATCCATCAACAGCTGCTACATAGCCAACTTTTGTCTTGGAAGAAACTTGCATATGAATAATTGTCCTACAGATTTGAAAAGCTAGGATTTGACAGGCATAATCCCTGGCAGTGACAAAGAGGAGCTAGTGATAACTGCCAGTTACTTTAGGAAAAATCCCAGCAGTGCACAACAAGGTGAACAAACATGTTGAACTGTTCTCCAAGAGCTGGTTGCCTGCCACAGCCGCAGAATATTCATCATGATTACGCTGCAACAGTGTGTGCCGAGATATAATGTGTTGACGCATCACTGAATTTTTCCGTTATGTTGACCTACCTGTTACAACAGTGTGCTGGTCAAAACCAAGATGATATACTTCTGATATGCTCACGAGACTTGTATAGTCAGATATGAGGCCCTGAGCTAAACACCATGCCACAGTGATGCAGATGGCCAGTGTTTGACGAAAATCACATGACCTTTTATGGGACATTTTGTTGGGGTTTTGTTTTCTTTCATCTTGAATCCCAAACTTATGGCATAAGTAGTTCTCTCTTAACTAAAGATCAAGTGTTTCAAACCATTAACTGGATGTAGTTTTCTTTACTTGAACTACAGTATTAAACAACACCAATTTTTTTCCCTTTCCAGTAAGTCAGTGAGCAGCAAACTGATACCATTTTTTCTAAACTTCAATACACTTGCAGAATGACTGCAACAAGACAATACAATACAGCAAAATACAGAATGAATATAAGTAACATAGTACAAAACGAACTGTGACTGAGGAAATCATAGAGGTGAAAAGTGGGGGGTGGAAAAACAAAGCTGGAAGACATACTTTGATAAAAAAAAAAAAAAATTAAATAATAATAAAATAAAGACAAATAATCAGAACATAAAACATCCTCATTTCCTAGGGGGCACACAGCCATGGCTTCATACCAATATTATTAAACAGCTTCGTGACAAGAAAGGCAAAATACACTACAGAGGACTGATCAGACTTTGATTATGATCAGAGCCACAGTGAACACTAGTATAAAAAGGCATACAGCACATTACAGTGTTGATTCTAGGATTTCAGAGAAAAGGGGGCCCCTTGAGAAAAAGGGGGAACATTCTCCCCCTCCCCTCCCTCCTCTACTGCCTATAAAAAGTGAATGGACCCTTTGGTTGCATGTCTACATTATTGTATAACATTGACATGTGTACAATTATTATGATTAAGCCTCTGTGCTGTCTTAATTTTAACAGTTTGGTTAAACTCGCTATTGGTAGCAACTTGTATGAAAATTATCCACTCTTGTCATTGATCATTACAATCCAATGTTAGTTGTGGCAGAAATAACCTTTAGAAAAATAAAAAATAAAAACAAAACACCCACACACATATACTTGCTGGTAAAACAAAAATACACACCACACTGTGTGTATGTGTTGTACATTCCTTGGTAACCCCTTTACCAAAAAAATAATAATAGTAAAAAGGATGAAAGAGGGAATTATGGAGGCAAGAATGTGGGTAAATATGAATTACTCAAAAATGAACACTCTCTATATTCCCCAAACATTTTGCATTCTGATATAAGAGGGAGAATTTGTTGTGTGTTCATCGAGGGAGAGATCTTTCTGTTAACCCCCTACTCCCTCCTTCACCTCTTTGGAATGTAAATTTACTCCATGAAAGATTGGTTGAATTCTGACAAGATCCACTGATGATTGAAAACAAAAAACAAAAAAAGGCATCTACTTTGAAGACAAAATGGAGAATGATTCGCCCCCCATCACTAAACCCCCCTTCCAACCTTTCACCGTCACAGGTGATTTTCACTGACAGTGCAGGTAATGTTAAAAAGGACAGGTTTTCAAACAGTAACAAGGTTTTACACCTCAGCTGACTTCAGCACACGATAGCAGACATATCCATCCCCCTTCACCCATTTTTCAGTGGAAAAACCGACTGTGTTATTCAGACAAAGAGACCTATCGAGAAATAAGAAATCAGAAACAGCATTGAAAATACTTCAGTCTGAAACCTGGCAGCTAAAGAGTTAAAGCAGTTTGAGATAAAATTGCTAGTCCTCAAAGTGAAACAATCTTTTTTTTCTTAAAAAAGGTGACAAAACACCCCAAAAGCCAATCTTTGCAATATCAAGATTTAAAGTTCGAAATCAACTTTCACTCCCTAAATCACAAAGCTGAAATTCAGGAGTTGGTCACCACTCTTGAATTTTAAAGTGGAGTATGGAAACTGTAACAATGCAAAGGTGATTGGTCAGAGCTGGGCACTGACCAATCAGAAACATTGACAGAAAGGCTGCTTGGCTAGTGGATGGGGCGCCCATTGTTCAGTAATGCAGACTGTCAAACTTTTGTCACATGCCTGAACAGCCTAGAATCAACCATCATACAGTCACCATGTCGGTTAACAGTAAGAAAGCAGAAAGAAATCCCTTCAACAGAAATGATGCAACCTATACCCTACCTATCCATCAAATGAAAACAGATTCCCCTCAGGCCATATTCCTCATAGTTAAACAATGTCTTTTGTCAATGAATGAAAACAATGTCATGAATTTAACACCAATAATACAATGTCAGGATTAAAATTTTAGAAAAAAAAGAAAAAGATTTAATTCAAACTGCAGAACAGCTGAAAGATATCATATTCTCAACAACAAACTTTTCAACAAGAATCTAAAATGACACCAAATATCCTTCATTCTAAGCCTTTACAGATTCCCCCCCCCCCCCAAAAAAAAAAAACCAACTGGACACTTTCGTTTACAATGCAAATAACGGAATCGAGAAAAAAGACAAACATCTAATGTCACTTAATTCAGTCAAAAGTGTTTAAAAAAAAAAAATTTTTAAAATGAACACAAACTTCCCAGCAACCCTCTCTACACACCAAAGAAACGTAGAACAGTACAGCACAACACACAGCAAAGTGGATGGAATTTCCTTTCAATAACCTGAAAGATGCTTCGATGTCCAAATCGTGGTTGCACAACCATTATTGCTCTCAGCTCTTTGAGAGCTGAACTCTGTTTGTACACATCCACTGGTGAGCAGGAGAGGTTTACAGAGAAATGTCGTCTGCCTTTCCATTCACGCATAGGCTACTCGTGTCGGAAAGCCAACTAGGTCTTTCCTCGAAACATGAGACCAAACTTTCCACCTTTCCTTTCTCAAGTAAAACGTTTTTTTGTCATTGGGTCATCACCTGTTCACACCAAGGTGCGTCAGGCACATATGCATTCAAAACTCTGTGGATAATTAAATAGAAAACAAAAAAGAAATGAGAAGCCAGGCAGGGTGGGATAAATTTTTTTTTGGGGGGGGGGGGGGGGACTTATGCATATAGTAATACCTCTGTCCTAGACTGGAATACAAATGCCTGATTTTCACTTCATAAACTTATTTCCGTTTACTATGGAATAATTTTTTTTATTTTTAATTGTATAGTAATCTTGATGCTACTAAATTTACAACATTGTTTACTAAACCAAGTGACTAAGATTCACCAAGAGTCTAGTAAGCTAACAACTATTTTCCATTATTCTGTTATCACTACAGGAACCAAGTGATATTTATTACTGTTATACAAACACAACAGAATTTATTGCCTAAAACTGATGGTCAAAGTCTAGGATATGCTCAAGGGAAATCATTGCATTCTCAGATCTGTTTATCCCATTATGGGACCATGATAAAGGACATGGGTTATGGGGCATAATATGTATGCTGTAATTAAAACATTGTTGATGAGGCAGACACAAGAACACATGATGTTATCAGTTTAACACAAGAAGCACCTCAACCCACCATTTTTCACATATATATCCCGCCTTAACACACGAAATACAAAGCTATCACTCACAAACAACAGATTTAATTTCAACCATTCTCTCTCTCTCACACACACAATCTTGAATAGATAAGAATCTAAGAATATACACATCAGTGACAAGACAAAAAAAACAACAGATAATAATCATATCACCATCAGCAAATGTCAGAAATGCAATTGTTTCTTCCACTTTCTCTTTAACAACAGCCGAAAGTACACACCAAAAATACCCCATTCTGTTGGAGACCAGATTGTACCATTCTAGGATACTAAATGTTTAAAGACACATAGAAATAAAGACACTTTAATAGCCATGCAAACTATAAAAAAAAAAAAAAAAGCAAACGGCAACTACAAAAATCCTTTACTGTTTACTCAAATATCAAGCACGCTATCGAAGACAGGAAGAAAGCAAGTAAACAAAATAAGAGGGTTGAACAGAAACACTGTGATAGCTTTCTTTTCACAGTAAGAGATATGATTAACGATAGCTAAACGCTAGCGAAAAGCAGCGAATACAAGGTGCATCAAACATAGTACACAGCTTACTTAGATGTTACAGGACGATGTCACGGAATAATATGTATTGAACAATGGTAGACACAACACAAAACACTGGGGACAATGTTACAGAAAATAATATGTATCGATCGGTGGCAGAGACAACATAAAACACTGGGGACAATGTCACAGAGAATAATACGTATTGATCGATGTAAAGACAACACAAAACATGGGGACAATGTCACAGAAATATGTATCAATCGATGTAAAGACAACACAAGACATGGACAATGTCACAGAAAATATGTATCAATCGATGGTAAAGACAACACAAGACATGGGACAATGTCACAGAGAATATGTATCAATCGATGGTAAAGACACACAAAACATTGGGACAATGTCACAGAGAATATATATCGATTAGTGCAGAGACATTACAAAACATTGGGGACAATGTCACAGAGAATAATAAGTATCGATCGGTGGCAAAGACAACACAAAACAACTGGAAGGGTGCATGGTTCTATAAATAATGTTGTCAGTCCCAGTTGAGTGTTCTTACGAGACTTTGATACACCGGTTTGAGATGCACTCACTGTGATGAATTAAGGCAGCCCTGTTGTCATAGCAGCTTTTGCCTGAGGTACAGAAAGAAAAAGGTCAAGAACAAAACCAAACCCAAAGCTGATGAACAAATATTCCAAGCAAACAGAACTGCATTCATTTTAAATATGAAACGAATATTCCTCCATACATTCCGAATATCTGTTTGTGCTCAACAATACGAACTGTACATGAAATCAGCAGCTTTTCTTGCAAATGGTTTGGGGTTATTTTATTTGATTTTCCACATGTGCATTTATAGGTGTATTACATAGTGCCAAGTTTAATATTAAAGCATGATACTGATGACACCTTTCCCCTCCTCCTTTTAAACATCTTTCACAATTCACTCTATAGTCTGTTATTCAACAATGCCATGGCAAATTCACAAGACATGGCTTACAAGCAGGTGACAATCACATCAATCATCTCCACCTTCAAACAAGCTTTTCAGTAGCAAGGTAACTGGGGAAAAGGGAGGGAGGATTAAAGTCTGTAATATTTTCAATTAATCCATTTCAGTTTTCTGTCTTATTAGAAGACTGTCTGCGATAGGAACAATACATAAGACAGACTAAAAATGGAATTTTTAACAAAACAGTATTATGATAATGGTCTTGGCCTTTCTGAGGGGATCAACATCATCCCTCCCAGCTCTTTTGAAGGATATGATGTGGGCAAGGTCGGTCTCTTGGTGGTGAAGGGGTACATTTCATTGATACCACAATATCGTAACATAAGTTTTCTATTGATACCACACAACTGTAACATTAGTTTTCAACTGATACCACACCATTGTAACATTTGTAAGAAAACTAATAAGACAAACAGTAGCATACAGTACTTTGAGGTTTAAACGGACAGAGAAATAAAGACAGACAGTAGCTGGGGGCCATTACTTTAGTGTTCAGCTTTTAAGAATAACAGCCAAAAGCCAGACCTAGAGTTACGAAAGACAAATTTTTGGCTTATGCAAAACCTGCCTAAAACGAAAACAGCAAAGACGAAAAAAAATCCATCCTAAAGTTACCTGGCAGAGAACTAGCAAAAGATACACACCTGTGTACACTACTTTGACATCAACTGGCAAAAGCTGTTGCGAGAGAAAGCTCAAGAGAGACTCACTGTATGTTTTACATTACAGTGAATATCCATTCCATAAAAGTAAAACCAAAATTTGAACTTGAGAAGAGAGTGTGGCCCTTTGTATGTGACTTCTTTTTTTTCTTTTCAGTGGCACAGTTATGCAGTGTGGTTTTATCAACTTTTACTTTTCTGAGCCATCCTGTGGCATGAGAATTCATGAAGTCAGCAGGCCCATACAACAAGACTGCAACCAATGAAGAAAGGAAGATCATGTCTGCGTTTTTGGCATCATACCCAGTGCTTACGACAAGTTAGACTTTTTGAGTTAGGCCCATAGATTAGTTTTGCATCCAGACATAACAATGTACAAGCCAGCACACGGATCAAGACTGTGGTGTGCATGCATGCGTAACCTGCTTTGGAAAGCCACCAGGAAACTTGCAGTCACTTCAGCAGTTTCACCTATGCTAAGCACAAATGCCATCTACAGTCGTAGAGAAAGGTGCCAAAGCACAGTAAGCGTCATAGGGCATTTTATCACTTTCTGTTCGGAAGAATCATAAAATGCATATCTCCTCCATCAGTACATTTCGTTCATCACAACGCAAAAATGTTGACATGAAACTTTTGACAGATCCATAAGCCTGCAGAGTACTTTGAGGCTAACTTCTATGATATTCTAGAAGACCTTTGATTCTATCATTTTACTTCATCAGATTTATGTATAAAAAAAATGTTTAATCCACTGCATTGCCAAAATATTCGACAGACAGCAGCACCTTTTTTATTTTGCTTTAAAGGTTATTGGGCACAGACAACCCTAAAAAAATGGGGAAAAAATGGGTCAAATCTAAAACTGAAACAGTGAAGTAAAAAATACAACGCCCCCCTCCCCCCAAAAAAATCCTCAACAAAATCCTCATAAGGACAGTCAGCTTTGTATGAAGGCTATCACTGCCATATGTTTTTTAGTTGGGGGAGAGAAAGAATGTAGTCTGTAATTGGCAGGTGTTGAATGGTACTGATCATGCCTTCTTTCTAATTTAAACTTCATATTCAAACACTAAAATCTGAAAATGTTACACTAAATATACTACCCCCCCCCCCCCCCCCCCCCCCAACCCCCGTCACGTTTTCATTATGTATACTTGTCAAACAGTAGACTTGCAATATGGTTCAGGCTTTCTTTCCAACTCTTTGGCTGATAATAATTCTGCAGGCTGTTCCATTTCATACATGAATCGTTGATTTCTGTTAACGCCACTTTTGCAAAATGAGATCAAATAAAAAATATCACAAAGTTCACGTTGGCCATCGCTTTGTCCTTATCTTTTTTTTTTATCTTTTTTTTAAACTTTTTAGTTTCAACAATCTGCTTGCTACTTCTTTTGTGAGAAACATGAAAATCAAAGGATGATAGACAGAACTTCAGGTCATCTACTCTGCGTTTTCTCTGACGCCAACACAAACATGATACCAACTGGGGAACTTGCATTCAGATCTTACGCTAATTTCCTGAACTTCCCCACAGTACTTCAATACAGCAGAGCATACAGTCACCCTCAGTGCAAACAACAACTACAATCATGTCAGACACCAAATTACAGCTCTTTCACTGACAAATTCTCATTACTAACAAGAGGAGGAGCATATACATCTATATGATTTTTTTCTTAGATGGAGGGCTTGATGAAAAAAAGCAATTGCACTGCTTATTCAATGTACCATCTGGAAATAAAAGGCCGACTCGACTTGACTTGAGGAGGAGGAGAGAGAAAGAAAAAAGCTAGAAACATTTTCAGGTCACCTTTCCACAAAAAAAAAACCTGAGAAAGAAAAGAGCTAGAAACATTTTCAGGCCACTTTCCACAAAAAAACCTTGTCAATTCCTTTAGACACATTCAAAACTTCAAGGTGAAACAACAGCGAGCCTTGAGAAATAACTGTTCTCGACCTTTCCAGGTACACCATATCCAATATCCAACCAATTTTCAACATCCACACAGTGACACTGCTTCACAAACTCTACAATTAGAACAGACGTTAATCTCACAATAGTCTATTATGCATAGGCAATCCGTTATTAACACAGTAACAGGCATGGCCTGAACAAGCCTCATATTCATCATCATAGAATCTGTTCATGCAATAGGCAAAAAACTTAAATAGGAAATAAAAGGGACCAAAACACTAACCCAACACACGAAACATTTGTCAGAGACATACACATACAGGTCGTCACTTCCATCTTCTAAACCCATACAATTTTATTGTTTTTGATAGCAGTTTAAGAAATACAAGACATTAATGCCGAGTAATCAGGATGAAATATTAAGCATAAAATTTTTGTTAAGTCTGGCCTTGTTTATTAAATGATGCTATGCCATCTTCACAGGTCCATTTTAAAATATTTTCCTCAGCCAAATAATTCCCTCGAGACACAAACACAATAGTCTTCTGTGATTGCAAGTTGTTGTGTTCCATATCTTCTATCAATTCCCGACTAGAAACACTTCTTTTTTTTACACGATTATGACATATTCTGAGTATTCCACTTAAGCTGTCTGTATGAAAAAACAAACTTGAATTGACCGCAAACCTCGATCTTTCCTGTTTCACATTGGCACAATAGAGCAATTCCCTATGCCACCAACTTCCTTATGGGTCTTCCCAATGCCTCAGAGGCACATGGGCCCTTCCTATGCTCTCGTGTGCTATGTGTACGCATAATTTTACTGTCTGTTATGTCTCCATAAACAACACAAAGCATAGCTGAAAGCAGCGTCTTACACAAAACACAGGACACTTATTTTGCAGAGTTTCAGCATGAAGGAAACAGACATTTGAAAAGTGAAAAAATCTACCTCAGGAAAAGAAAAGAAATGCCATTCTACCGAAATGCAGAAAACAAGAAACAAAGCATACAAGCAAGAAAAAAATTAAAACAAAACTGAAGAAAGAGAAGATAAACTCAGAATATGACAAAAGAAACTTGTACAAAGCAAAAAAGAATTAAAGAATGGAAAAGGCATATATATTGATACTTCTACTGATAGAACTGCTTTATAAATGAATAGAAGCGACTGAAAGGAATACAAATTACCGTGAACAAAAGCAGTATGATAACAGCTATCTGAACATCTGACAATTTTTTATTTGCTAAATCTTTATTAAAAATTGCATTTTTGTAGATCAATGACACTGACAATACACCAAAAGCATAACAACCAATCTGTTTCCAACCTACGCATACTGAAAATAAAAGGAATGAAATAAAAGCAGTTCAATACATTTTAATGATGATTTAATCACTTTCTTTTTTCTTCTTTTCTTTTTTCTCTCAATGTTCATTCAACAACAACGGCAACACAAAATGAACTGAAACAACACAGGCAAGAAGAAGAAGAAGAAGGAAAAAAAAAAAACAACTACTGTATACAGCAACTAGTATGAAACAATCGCTACTAGTCTTTACATGGTCTCTACATATGGGTATACATACATACTTTCTGATACCCAGCCAAGTGCTCAAGATTATTCCCAGTCATGACGAAGTTGAGTAGTGTGATTAATCATCTGATTATCCTTTGCACCATCAAGAACTCTTCGATTGGCTTCCTCCCTCTCATGAAATGGCGACTGTGTTTCAGTCGTACGATCCAGTCAGTCTACTTTCCAAACTAATACACACAGATTGGCCTCCCAACAAAAAGCATACAGTATTTTGATACAAGGTTTTCAAGATAGTTTTATCTCCTACTAAGATTAAATAGTTTTCATTCACTAATTAAAAAAAGATGCTCAGTAGAACTAGGGATTTGTTTAATCCTTTTTAAACTGAAAAGAGACCTAATTTCATTTGCAGCTAAGTGTACTGCTATTACAATTCAACTTTTACAGTGTCTAGTTTTTAATGAATTTTCCCCCAAAAATTATACAAATCACAGTCCATGCATTGGTCTGTTGGCCACATCAGAATTTCTGGACAAAGAAAAAAAACCTTCCTGACTTGGGCACAGTCAATTCCCATGTCCAAAGAGTAGGTAGCTTCTTTCTGCCAGATCCCCCACGGCTCTTCACTGCATTGTAGCCAGCAGTTAGTCCCACGAGAAAACAGACCCAGCAAATGGGAAGACCGGGCCAAAGTCCAGGGTCTGATGTAGTAAATATACTACCCAAATAAAAATCTATGAAAATATTATGTTGGCTTTGATAGTCTTTACTGTCAAGGCCCTGTGTACAGAACAGGGGGCCTGGTTATAACCGCTTTATCCCCAGTAAGAGACTCAACTGTCTGAGATCTTGCTGATAAGGCCAAAGTACAACAACTTACTAACACTTCCAGACAAATTAATAAAAGGAGCAGCAACTCAACAAAGGCATCAATTTAGGAACAAAGTAAAGCCAGGATGAATGGCTGAACTGACAACTGAGTAAGACAGAACAATATTTAACTTTGGGAGAGACGATCACCATTTTCAAGAACAAGGCGCTCACAATTCAGATTCCACTCAGGTCATGACAGCCTTGACCTTATTAAGTTTCCATTTTTCTTTGGCCAACAAAGCAATGCATGGACTGTGACTGCAATTGTCTGATATGGTACAATACATCATATGGTACAAACTCATGTGCCATTTTTATTTTTCTGCTTTAAACCAAAAAAACCCAGGTATTTATATAAAAAAAGCATGTAGTCTATTTGTTTATCAAACGATCTTTATTCATATTTTCTTATGGCCCTAGAAAAACCTATTTTTAAAAAAAAAGAAGTTTTATTTCAAATTCCTAGCATTTCCCTTTTCATCTTTTGAACCATTATACCATACTTCATAGCCTCAAAGGCTTTTTCTTTTTTTTTTAACTTTTAATTTTTGCATGCTTGTGAGCACTCTTAAGTTCAAGGCATGTGTATAACTCAGTTTATTATAAATGTCACAAAAGATTCAATCTTACAACAGCCCATTACATTTTTTTTTTATCCAAGCAAAGCTTGGTGCAAATACTACTTACTTAAAAAAGAAAAAAAAAAACTGGGGGAAAAGAAAGACAACAAAAAGAAACATAACCTACAACTACCAAACATGTTGGGATTAAAGACAGAACAAAAGAAAAAAAAAAAAAAACGGGCAAAACAATGGAAAAAAGAAACGCCTTGGTACCAGATAACAATGGAGCATAACAATGATAACAGACAGTAACTAAGTAAGTAAACAAGGTGGAAGAAGAGAAGGGGAGGGGGGGGAGTCCAACATCATCAAAGCATTCTGGCTAAATCCAGAGACGGTACTCGTCGCCACGAAGCCATCCATTCACTCAGTGCTACGGTCAAGCTGGACAGCAGCAGCAGCAGCAGCAGGACGTTTTAGCCATGAATCATTTTCCGTGTATACTCCTCGTGCTTGCTAGCGGCGTCTAGGTAGGTAGGTATGTCAGAGTGGATGAGGGCAAGGACGCAGACAGCTCTCTCAGTAGTATCACAGCGCATCACATGCCACAGCTTTTTTTTCTTTTTCTTTCTTCTCTCTCTCTCTCTCTCAGGCAGCCTTGGAAGTGGACCGGACGTTGGAAACGCTTAGGTCTCTTAGCCACTGTTAACTGTTCTTCCCTTCTTCCGAGGTCAGGGAGAGCTGGGCGAACCCCACCAAATTTTTGTCGTCTGCCGCTTCATTGGGGCCGCAGCCCGAATTCTGAAAACACGGAACAGAAAACCAAGTGTCATGAAGGGTGGTGGAGGGAAGTTGGTGGTGGGTTGTTTTTTTTTCGCCTTTGTATAGCTGTGTTGTGCTGTTGTTTTTCTTTCGCTTTGTAGAGCACTGTTGTGTTTTTTGGTAGTGTTTGGTTTTTCTTTTGCTTTTTGCATAGCTCTGTACACCACACTCTGTTGTGGTGTTTTTCTTTCACCTTTTGTATAGC
>CM060317.1:18983185-18988185 GCA_030674155.1 Stramonita haemastoma
CATGATTTTTTTTTTTTTAAAGGCAAACATGCACACCAAACTAGACAAAATACAAGAGAGAGAGAGAGAGAGAGAGAGAGAGAGAGAGAGAGAGAGAGAGAGAGAGAGAGAGAGAGAGAGAGAGAGAGAGAGAGAGAGAGAGAGAGAGAGAAGCGCTACAGAAACAACTCACACAGACAAAGTAAAAGGCGAAGAGAGGGGAGGGCTTGAAAGCCACAAATCTAAACAAATTCTAGCAAAGTGTAAATTACCTTGCCCTGGCTTGAAGTCAAAGCGAATGTCATTCAGTTCACGTTTTTCGTTCCTAAGACGCAGAACCAGATTGATGGATTTTCCCTGCACACATTCATACAGTGTTTAAAACATTACACAGCAGAAACTATTAACTGTATTCTGAAAATTTGTCTTGATGGAGGAAAACATTTGTTTTGCTGTTGCTGCTGTTTGTTTTCTTTCCCCTACTTCCCCCATTTTGATTTTGTGTTCAGCATTTGAAAGGAGCAAATTAAACAAAGCATCAAAACAAGAGACATTGAGAACAGTCGCTGAAGCAGTATGTGTCCATCATAATGTCTGTCCAAAGGGGTGCAAATACAGTTTGATCAGTGTGAACTCTGAATGAAGTTTGGTACATCAACCTGACATCACGAGACAGTACTGAGCAGACAATACAGTACATGTTATCATGCAAAGAATGCACATATATGATATTATGCAAACAAATGCACACATACTATTGTCCATGTCATTTTTACAATCACTAACATGTTTCCAGTGTAGCAAGCTAACTGTGTCAGAATCACTCTTCAGAATTTACCTTTATTTTATTTTACCCATCAGCAGAGTATAAAAACTAATTTGAAATAAAACCCAATAATCACAAACTCCACTAAATTTTCAGCACAACTCTGATAGATATAAAATAAACAACCAACCCACCAACCACACAACCAACAACAACCCCTCTCCCCAAAAAACAAAGTAAACCAAAGCAGCTACTGGATGCTGACCTGGGAATCGCCAGTGCCCTGGGCGGGTTCAGGGGAGGGGGTCTTGGTCAGCACAGCGGCTGAAGCGGGGGGGACCTCGGCAGACCCTGGGGTCGGAGTTGTGGCGGATGTTCCTGCTTCCTCCGCTTTGCTGGGGGCAGCTGCAGGGGCCGCTTGTGCCTCCGCAGGTACCACAGTAGGGAACTGTAAAGGTGAAGGTGTCAGTGAACATACATATCAATATATATGCCTTTTTCAAAAACATCCTGCCTGTAAAGGCATCTTACCTGTGAAGGACATTAACACTGACAAACACCATCAGCTCAAAACTGACAAAACATACACCAAAACACATACACATGCAACACCTGTACACAACAAGGCACCCCCTCCTCAGGGCCTTCCATGTACCTCACAAACGCACTCACAAAGTAAACAGAAATTGATGAGCCCAAGCATGTATCCTTTCTTTTTTTTTTCCCCCCTTAACTATTTGCTTCAAGCTTTACTTACCTGATTACTCACCAAAACTACAGGAAATTGGCAAAAGCAAAAATCTCCAGAATTCATTATAGATAATAATAGATAATAACTGATCATTATCATTAGACTGGGTAAAAAAAAAACAAAAAAACAACAAAGGTATCATACACAGACAAAACTAGGTTTTCTCACATTTCATTTTCTGATCACAGTAGTAAGCATTACTGCAAAAGCAATTTAAAGATTTCTGAACAATACCACCTGATTTGATGCTGAATTTTTATTCCTGCTTCCTGACTGCTGCTGGTCTCTGACTGCAATGCTGATCATCGCAAATACTCTGCCAGGAATATCTTTCTTCACAGACACACATATATAAAGTTTTCTTTCATTCCTCGTCTAGAGCTCTGAGGTTTTACCAACAGTCAGATTTTCGTACGAGACCACTTTTGCCCACCATGAAGGTAGCTGCATTCCGACTTGAGGGATCTTCACACATAATGAAGTAGACATACTTCTTTGAGGATGAATTTTTTTCTTCCCATATAACTTCTGAATTATTCACTTTCATCCGTACTTTTTTTTGTTCCTCAGTTACCTTTTCTTTTACCCACCTCTAGGGTAGCTGCATTCTGACTTCAGGAGCAATCAATATCTAAATAATGGAGTGAATGAGCCATTCAATAAAGGCCTGCAAAACTACACCTATGCCATGCTCAACAACCATCCATTAACTAAATACTTGCATAAACTGAATACTATGGAAAAAATACAAGTAGACCTGTCACGAAACAAAGGACGAACACCATCACTCACCTCCTGAGGAGCATTTTTCACTCTTGGGGACTGAAACAGACAAGGGGACAAGAAAACCTGTCACAAGACAATGATCACCACAACACGCAATGATCTGACAGACTAAAACGAACAAAGAAAGAATGGTTCCACCACAAAGTTCACTACAATGACACAAGACACTTTACAACACTTGAAGGAAATATAGGGTCAGAAAGGAAAAACAATACAAGACACAAACAAAACATTTCACCTTTTCCCTATGGTAACTCGCTATAGGGTAACCAAACACTACCCTCCCATCACCCACTACTGGGTTATGGTAGAATACAAATGTGCACAGTGTATGTGTACAGGAAAGACGAGTTCTCTCCCTTAACGCAGATATAGTGTTTACACTTCTGCATTAAACTCATTACATTTCAATCACATTTTTGTACAGTAACAATTCCATTTCAGTTTTCTAGAGTATCTAATTTTCCTAAAATTAAAAACATTACCTTACAACTGCTACAGGACAATGTCCAAACTTAATGAGTAAATAAGTAATTAATTAAATATATGTTCACTAGAACTTAAAAATGAACAACCTCGTTCATTCACATACAATGCTTTGGTTATAACATTTTTAAAGCTTAAGAGCAACTAAACTGAGGTGAAGCAAAAGCAACAACAATTTCATCATGTATACTACCTTGAGTGATAACAAAATGTTTTGTTCAAAAAACATGATAACCTAAAGTAAACAAAGTCAATTCTAAGATAATCACTTGACATTTTCTCCTACATTTATCAAAGATTACAAGTCAATTTAGGATAAAGACCATCAGATCTAACTGATGCACTGACCAGCCGCCATGGCACAGTGGTTAGTACTTTAGGTCATGGGCCAAAGGTCGATGATTCAAATCCCAGAAGAGTCTTAGGGATTTTTTGGACTCCTGGTTTCATCTACCTAGAAAGCGTGTGCTGTGGGCTCATTGGGAAGACTGGGTCCACATAGTCGAGCTTCATACAGGTAATTTTGAGAGTGCTACTCAAATTACCCATACTGCAGGTAACTCTTGGGCCTGGTTGCCACTTGAATATATTATGATAGGAAGCTTACAGTACAGCTCTGTCGTGCAGTCTCAAACCACATGCATTTCCACAGAAGCATCTTAACCCTTTGCTGGGCACAGCAAAATCATTTGTCACCTTCCTGCCGGGCAGAGAAAATGGAGGTGGATGGCTTGTGAGTGGGTGTATGTATTTAACATGCAATAACTCTACAATGGTCAGGTGGATTTTGATGAAATAAAAACAGCAAGATGCAGAAATGAATAAAGAAATTGCTAATACCCAATTTTTGTCATTATTTTTATTTTCTTTTAGAATTATAATGCATAAACACACAAAGTCATTGATTGGTTTGTGTGTGTTACAGTTAGCGTTGCAATAACTTTAGAATGCGTGCATGGATTTTGATTAAATAAAAACTAAAACATTAAGAAACAATTATAGAAAAGATATTTTCAACCTACTGTTGGTTTTTTAGTTTTTTTGATAAATGGTGCACGAACACATCGAACATTCCGACGATCGCCATTTTTGTTTACCGATGATCGCGATCAGCTTAACGTTTAAGTTTGAGCCGCTACCGTATCAAAATCCCAAATAGCAACCAAATAACAAAATATATCAAGTTCTGAACCATTGCCGAACTTGAAATCCACGATAATTTCCCCAAATCTAAGAGTAGAATTCAAAACGCGTATTGGCCGTGTTAGATTTGACGATCGATTTTCGTCTCGAACTTCGCCGTAGTCAAAGTCGTCTCTCTCACTTCAGTCAACAAACTCAGAAGTGCACACACTACTAGGATCGATTACATCGATATTTGAGCCTAGATACACATCTCACAGCGTCATATTTTCGGCATGGAAGCTGTAAAAACGATCGTAAATGTCGGGTTCGAAGATAGCATCCATCTTGGAAAAATTTGCGATTTTTTTCCTCCAAAACTTGCAACAAACTCACTCCAATCGCCGCCATTTGTAATAAACATGCGGAAGTCTCGCGGGCAGTCTCGTGGCTTCTATATTCACGAGATTTGAAGCGAGATTGGCGGGAATTTCGAATGTATGATCGCTCTGAAGTGACGGTCGTGTCGCCGGGCGCTTTGGGGCGTTTTGCCCAAGGACAGGGTCGGGCGCTTTGGGCGTTGTGCCCAGCAAAGGGTTAACATCCTCCTCATCACCAATGATCACCATGCAATAAAAGAAAAGTGTCCCAGTCTGTCTAGTCTGCTTCAGCTTCCAATGCCCTGAAGATGAATCAGTTAATCAACAGCAGCAGTCACAATGCACAAATCCAACATCACTCAGTCAAGAGTGATGGATTTAGCACACCTTCCTTTTACCTAGTCCAAGAGTGGTCTGTTCCTGCTATAATTAGCACCAGCTGGCCCCCACTGGGCTGGGATGGGAGGGATTAATTAGCAGCTGAGAGGAGCTGAAAGTGGGGGAAACTGACAGCTTAAGAAACTGTGACCATCACAGTTTGAAGCATAGCAGTATTTTGATGTAGGCCATGGCCCTTTGCTTATGTATCAGTAATTGTGCAGTAACCAGTCCCAGATGCCTCCTCCACATTGTCCTGCACTCACCCTTTCCATGGAGACGGCAGCCTGGCCCTCTGCAGAATTCTCGTCCAGTTCGTCATCAGACCACTCCCAGCCCCCGTCCTGGGTCT
>CM060317.1:18993185-19018185 GCA_030674155.1 Stramonita haemastoma
AGTTAAAACAAAACAACTTCTTGCCAAAGCATAATGTATCTTCCAAAAATACTCAAAAACTAATGCCAGAAAAACCTGTCTAATATTTCTTGATAATTCACTGAACACTATCATTTATGAATTCATGTAAACAAAAACCACCTATCCCTGCAGCCAGAATGCTACCTTAATCAGGCATGGGATTTTGCCCCCAACCCCCCCCCCCCCCCCAAAAAAAAAAAACCCCTAAAATTTTAAACATAACGAAAAAACAACAACAGGGAAACCAGTCAGGCACTTGCTAGTCACACAATTGCAAGTAATCACTTGTGACAGTCTCCATTCAAAATAAACTACAGTATTAGTCAAATATCTGACAAATTGTAAGACATGATCTCACCACTGGTGAATCTCCGAGCTCTAGTCAAGGAACAGGGAAAAAACCTTGATACTCTGTCAATCAGACACTGTCTTTCTTCACCCATTCCCCTCCTTTTCTCCAATCATTAGAACTGATAGTACCCAGCAAACCCTGTCTTAATAACATCTTCTCCAGTCTGACTGTTTACCCTGTGCTACTTTGTACAGTGCTGGGCGCTGACTGGTTTTCCAGTGACCTGTTTCCAAAACTACTTTCAGATGTTGTCACGAAGCGTGGCAAGTATTCTAAATCCCTAATGTTTCTGTGATTCAATTGGTTGATTTTGCCTCATTTTGTAATGTGTCTGCATACAAATTTTACAGCAGGCGAGCAACACTTAAATCATAATTTTATATAAGAAAACTAGCTCGGCTAACATGTGATTTAATTAACAATGCAGAAATCTGAATGGAAAAAAGTTTTCCAGCTGTGTGTAAGCACAGCAGACAGTACAGCTTTTTTCACTTCTCCACTGTCTACTCACCAGACATGTTTCAGGCTGACAACCAGGGGCCAACCACAGTCCACAGAATATGACTACTTCTGCACTTCTACCACTTCCCTGGCCTCAATCTAAGCATTCTTCCTCAACTACACCAAAGTTGACTTTCTTCATGAAAACTTCAAAATTGAGCTGAACGTATCAACCGCAAAAAAAAAAAGAGTAAAAACTACAAGATAACATAATTACGTGTCAAAAGCTGGATTAGCCTTTTCCATTACACCGGACTTGTTCTTTTCAATTGCTGCATACAACTTCTATACATTTAATGCACACACACAAAAACCCTTTAAATTCAAAAGATCTTTCAATAAGTCATAAGCTGCACAATGACCATCCATCATCTATCCAGCCACTGCACATCCCTCTCACCACCAAAACAATCCTCATCAACACCCCTTATCCCCTTCCAAAAAGGCACAACAAAAAAGTAAAAAAGGAAAGTATCTCACCTGTTCCATGACCTCAGGGGCCATCCAGCAAGGGGTTCCCACAAAGGTGTGCCTCACAGAGTCCCGGGTCATGTCCTTTCCCGTAGCCAGCCAGGCACTCACCCCAAAGTCTGAAAACAATGGCACACATATGCAGCACTATAGACACTATCTGTCCAGTCTCTGATTTGGGGGTAGGTTTTTTTGTTTGTTTGTTTTTTTACTACAGGAAGTTGGGTTGGGGAGTAGCAATGTAGGGAACTGAAAATAAGTCATGTGAATGCAAAGGACATTGTTCATGGAAAAGAAGAAAGGAAAGGTTTAGAAAAGTTTTGTTTTTTTCTTTTCCCTCCTCAAACAACGGATTTCTGCCTTCAATATGTAAATGCTCAGCAAAAGTGTGTCAAACTTTAAAATTTTGATGCACCGTAAGATCCAGGGGGAGGAGGGGGGATTTATACAAACAAAGGTATAACTATGTGACTGTGCGTACACTTATATACACACACACACACACACAATTTTTATGATGACAGACAGATGGACCTACAAACCATCAGACATAAACAGATTTCACACAGATAAGACATATTAAAAAATAAATCATTATATGTAAGATTGACAGCATCAACCAAATGACATTGCAGACAAAGACAGTGAGAAATCAATACACTAGAGACTGACCAGCCACCAACCTCAACAATAGTAACAAAAGAAAGATACATGTATGCATTTTGTCTGTGTCTGTACCACACGCTTACCTGCCACGTAAACTGCTCCGTCCTCTCCCATCAAAATATTCCCAGCTTTTATATCTCTGAAACAGGAAAAGAAAAACACCAATGTCAATCCTCTGCAGGATCACAAATACCAACTTTTTATACAAAGAAGCAAACAGTCTTAAATTGAGCCCAAACAACTTTAAAATAAAGACTTTTTTACAACTTCCTAATTGGACCATCTATATGTGCTGAAAGATTCTATAGCAGTAAAAGCAAAAAGACAAACATAAAGACTAAAAAATATATACACTAAAATCAGTTTTACAGATTCAGCAAAACTCAGCTCAACTTGAACTGTTCCTTCATATTTTATTTTGGTACACATAAATCACAAAATCATCTTTTTTTCTTTCTTTCTTTTTTTTTGTTTTCCTCAGCAAGAGCTACAAGGTTCACCAATGGGGACAATTTTCAGCATGTGACCGTTTCTGCCCACCATGAAGGTGACACAATCACCAAATTTCAGTATGAACAACCAACGGCACCAAACACTGGTGTCCATGCAAGATGCCCACTGACATACAGACAGACAGAGCCCTTCCCTACCTGTGAATCTGGCCGTTGTTGTGGAAGTACTCCAGTCCCTTCAGCACCTCTTTCAGCACCGTGGCAATGGTGGCTTCATCCATCACCCCGTTCTTGTAGTTCCCAGTCCGCATCCTGGCCTTGATGATATCCAACATAGATCCTGAGGGACACACACACACAAAGAAAGAGTCACACTGGACAAATCATGGTGGAGGTAACCAATGATGAGTCATTTTTTAACACTGATTTTGGTTAAAGTCATTTTATATTTAGTGATATTAGACCATGCAATTTTCCTTGAAGCAACCTAAAGTGCTAAAATACTTTAACATAGGTGGGATTAATAAAATAACAGTATAAAAAGGAATAAAAAATAATAAAAAAAGAAAAAAAGATAAAACTAAAAACACCAGAAATCAGAAACAAGCCTGCACACTACTTGACCTGATAAACACTCCTTCCTATACCTCCTTCTTGCTCAATAAATGTAACTGGATCAAGGTTCTTTTCTAAATTTCTTTGCTTTGTTCCTTTTTCTTGTTTTCTTTCAATCTTTTCTTCTTTCCTTTTCTTTCCTTCTTTTCTTTCCTTTCCTTTTTTCCTTTCCTTTCCTTTCCTTTCCTTTCCTTTCCTTTCCTTTCCTTCCCCTCCCTTCCTTCCTCCTCTGTCTCTCTTTTTTGTCTGTTTCCTGTCCTGAGGACCAGACTCACCTCCACTGCAGAGCTTCATGACCACCCAGAGTTCCTCCTTGACCACAAAGGAGGTGTAGTAGCCCACCACATTCTCATGCTTGCACTGGCTCATGGCCTGGATCTCTTTCTGCAACACACACCACGCACCGTCACACACTGGGACAACAAGGAGGGGGGCAGGCCTGCCAGCAAGTCAATTGTGAGGTTCTCAATTCCATTCCTAGCCTCGCCCTTTCTTCCCAGTTTGACAAAAAAATCAAACTGAAACTCCTTTAAATCAAATGTCTTCATTTTGTTGTTCATTCTTAACCCCGTGTCTTTACCCTTGCATCAAAATCACTTTTCAACTATTTTGGCAAACTAAAGTAGCTACCAAGGGCGTTAAACAGATCTGACCATAAATGGGCTGAATATATATCTTGGAGGATAAAATAAGCTCAAGACAGAATCAACTCTGGCTTTAAACTTGCAGCGAATTCTATACTGAACCAATGAGTGAATTACTGTCTTTTAAAAATATATTCTCAAAAAAAATTGTTCAACCTAAAGATATAACTTCAGCCTCTTTTTTTTTTTTTTTATCCTAATGATTCTAGTACAAGTGTCAGTTAATCCAAACAAAACGAAGTATCAACTCATGCATACCCCCCCCCCCCCCCCCCACACACACACAGTATACACTCACTAACTCACACACAAACAGTGAAACACAGTATACACTCACTCATTCACACACACACAAACGCACACAAAACACACACACACACACACACACACACACACACACACACACACACACACACACACACAGTGACACACACAGTGACAAACACACACACACACACACAAATTACCAGCAGTTCTTCCACAGTGGTGTTGCATTTTTCCAGGTTGATGCGTTTGATAGCACAGCGCTCATTGCGTGGCTTGCAGAGAGCTGCCTGCACCACCGCTGTAGCTCCCGCTCCTAAGGGGAAAAAAAAAACACAACATGGGAGTTTAGTTCTGCCCTGGTTATGAAAAGTATACTAAAACCATTGTCAATCATCATATCACCTTTTTCTTTTTCTTTTTATTTTATTTTTTGCTGTCTCCATCACTGCTTTTTATGGTAGGAGCTCCGCACAATGCCACCAGGGTTTGCCCTCTTTCTCTGTCTCTGCTGATGTCTGCAATCTCATAAGACCTCCCATACCACTGACAGCAGTGAATGCTGGCAATGTAGGATGTCAGTGTGCCTCTTTGTCTTTTCCTTTTGCCCTCAACCTTGCCTTGGAGAACTGTTATCAGATTTGCTTGTGTGTTTCTGTTTGCCTGACCAATATTTTTCATTCTGTGTTTATGATCAACAACCTCAGCACATCAAAATGGGATGTGCTGGGCCTGAATTGTCAGGTACTTAATGGCAGCACAATGCACTTTCGCTCATGAATATATATATATAACAGACAATAATAGTTGCTGAGTGTTTAACAAAGAAGAAAGAAACATCACCTCAGCTGATCAAAATAATAATAATAATAATAATAATAATAATAATAATAATAATAATAATAATGATAACAATAAAATGCATTTCTGTAGAGTCCTGTGGTCATTTTTTCCCAGTCCTCAAATGTGAGACATTCTTTGCTCTTGGTCACTATTGGGGGTGATCTACAACAGATGGATTTTATTTTCATAAGAGTTGTTTCTCTCCAATGCCAATAAGGTTAAAGAAATGGCAGTGTCAAGAGATATTTGTATGTTTGGCCTGTTCACTTTTTGAGAAATTGCAATCGAATGTGAAAAAAGTCCAAAAATGGCACCTGAAAAGGGGACAGGCATATGCAGTGTTCAACATGAGCAGTTTACAAATCTTCAGTGCAAATAAACCTTATATTTTCTTTATAACTAACAAACAAAATACATTGTTAAACATTATCCATTACAAAAATATTGCATTTAACTTTTTAACTTTTATATTTAGACATCCAAACAAAGCCGTAACTGCATTACAAGTCATGTAACAGAGCCCGACGAAAACTTTCTATCGTCTGCTTTGGCATAGTGCTCACTTGGCTAAAGATGGTCTGACAAAATAACAAATGCTTTAAGTTCATCATAATGAGATGAATAAAGCCATTAAAGGCATTTAATTATTAAAGTCAGAACTTAACACATCCTCGATACGATTTTGAAGTTTTCATGACAAAAATGTAACACAGTTATGCTTCAATTTTCAACATCCCTACTCAGCAAATGACACCAGCAACAATCGCCAGTGAATGTCTGTTAAATTCAACCCCGAAACAGCATGGACTCATGACATTTCAAGCGGACATTCCCAAAAGGAAGCAAGAATTATGTAAAAGTTTGTATCGTGTCGCACTCATTTAATTTACGTCAGAGGTTGATTGTCAACTTTCTAGTAAAATCAGTATGTAATCCGACTTAGTAGTAATTACCAGCATGAATAACATTTCTTAATAACTAATATTCACTTTATGATGTGAAATGAAGGAAGATTTGTCCATGAGTTTGAAAAACTTTGTTTTGGCACCGTTTTACATGTAATGCAGATTCAGTTTGCTGTATGATCATACTTTTTTTCCTGATGCAATGCATTTTGTTTGTTTTGTTATTTGTTACTTGAGAGTGACATACATCTGTTTTATGAATTCATATAAAACATGAAATGAGTGAGAAAAACAATCTCAGCAGTGCTGAGCTATTGACACAAATTCCTGATGCTTCGTCTTGTAGCATGAAAAGCAGTGCATCAGATTATTTATTTTAGAATAAAAAACAAAACAAAAACCTTCTAAATAAATTAAAGATTGAAGCTTAGATATTGGAGGGGCTTGCATGAGTTGAAAGCCTTGAGCAAAAGAATGAGACATGTTAACTGTTTCAATAAAATGTTTCCTTGATAATTGATGTTGTGGTTTTTGTTTCTGTGTTTGTGTCTTGTGTAACACAGTTATGTTTTAAGTTTATTTTGATTTATTTACTGTAAAATTGTTGTCAGTACTTTAAGCACAGCGCACTTACTTTTTTACTCTTGTTCTTAGTGTCCTGAACCACTCGAAAGTGCAGTAACATCGTGGTCCTGAACCACTCGAAAGTGAGGTATCATCATACCATACTTTTTAAGCTGAGTATGGCCAAAGGAAACCTTTTTTCTAATTTCTTTGTCAATGCACACTAGACACCCTAGGAGAATGTTTGTGTTTTAGTACTGTAGGGTTTTCATACAGAATACATGGAAACACCACTCACACAATTGTGTTTAATTATGTTGTTTACAAGAGATTACATAATAATTGCGGACAAAACAAGCAAACAACTTTCAACACATGATACAAACACAAAAGAAAAATAATGCAACATATGTAACAATCATTTACCCACACTATTCTCAAATTTCATGCAGTTCTGATTTATCGTATGAGAGATATTACATTTTAAACATACCCACCCATTTCAGCTCATTTTGGCCAAATCCTTCCATGACCAGGAAGTTGATTGTGTCAGTTCACTATATGAAACTAAGATAAAAAGCTAGGAAACAAATATATAACATGGTAATGGTAAATATTTTACCTTACAACTCTTTATAAAAAACTGTTTTGGTTAAAGTGTAACTATGTTACAGTGTCACAAAAATCTTCATTGGCTGAAAATATGTGTATAAACCTACAATATGATCAATCTTGCTTGTCACTACTACTAACAGGTATTTATTAACAGTTAAGGCCATGTGATGTATATTGTCATTTCATTAAAATCAGAGACATTGTGGATTAATTCAATAATTGGTGAAGCAGTGTAACACCAGTTACATTTTGACACCCATTGCCATTGGCATTATCTATCTTTTATGAGCAGTAACACAAAAGCGGGTCATGCCATCAATTTTATTTCTTCTGCAGTTAATTCTTCTATACTTGATGTACTTAAATTACCCGCTTTAAAATCACACACACTCACACACAAACACACATACACTACACACTAACAAATTACACACACAGACACACACAAAATACAAACACACAGGCACACAGACACAAAGACACACGTAACACAAAAGGATAAACTAGACGATAAACTAGACGTTAGAACTTTGCACTTGTAATCTGATGACCCGGTTTCAATTCCAATTTGATGACCCGGTTTCAAATCCCATTCACGGGGATTTTTCTCCCTGACTGGCTGGAGTTAACATCAATGCAGACTCCACTCCCTCCAGAAGTCCTTTGAATGAGACTATAAAATGAGGCCCCGTGTGCAAACGCATGCAAAACTTCTTGCACACAACTCACAAGTTAAAACCTGTTCCACTTTTCAAAAGAGTAGGCCATTGTTTACTGGTGGGAACGGATGACAAAATTTACTAAAATGAAAAAGGCATACACACAGGGACTAATTTTTTTTTTTAAAGTACATCATACATGAGTGCTTATTCCATTATCCTCAATACAAAAGAATTTATAAATAGATAAAACAAAACACACACACTCCCACACACATACATATATATATGCACACACACACACATGCATGCATGCACACACACACAAAATAAAGGTATAATTACTAGTTATGAAATTGTGATTAATCAATAAAACATAAATAAATTTTCAGTTTTTCTAAACAAAAAAATGTACATACACATCAATCCCTTAACTGCCCCACCCCAGAAATTTTCTGTGGCAAAATGTGCATTCTTTACGCCTAGACCCCGGAAATTTTCCGTGGTTATGACTCGATGTGAACACGCTAGCTTCCCCCGACTACAGTTAAAGGGAAACCACTCCAAAATTACTGGAAATCACTCTTCTGTTCCATGGCAACATCTAGCTGCAGAAACATGGGGAAAAAAATGATCTTTTTTTAGCTCATATTTTGTGTTATTTTGCATGATTGCTTGGATTGTACTTGTTCAGAATGATTAACTCCTCGTTGAAAGAATCAATGACTAAAGTTACACAGTTGAAGTGGCAAATGAGGTTTCAGAATAGCCTGACAGTGATGAAAACAATCTTGTGATGAAAAAAAAATGACTGAGACTTTGCCTCGACTTTAGTGTGATACTATTGAGATGGGGATACTCAGAATGAGAGTAGGGATGAAGAAAGTGTATTTTCATCTATTTTTTATTAGTTCTGACATATTCTTGAGGTGAAATATAAATGCTTAAGTTCTACTTTGAGCTTGCCTGAAAACGATTGATATTATACTGTCATTTGGAAGACTATCAGGATTATTTATAAAGTAATTTTTGAGTTCTAGGGGCATGAACATAGCAAGTCACTAAGTGGTACATAAGAATTTTATTCCCCAGCATATAAGCTGCACTTGCACTCGGCAGTTAAGAGGTTAAAAGAAAAGAGAAATTATTTTGATCATTAAGACAAATACTATGCACTTAAAAGACCATGCTACTTTATTAAACTGACCAAGTTTCTACTGACTAGTTCTTGCTCCTGTCATCATCTTTCGGGTTAAAACCCGTTTTCTGGAAGAGTAGGCCAATGTGTACCGGTGGGAATGGACGACAAAGTTTACAAAACTGCATACACATGGGGACTGGATGTAGAAAAGCTATTGTGTGCTTATTCTATCATCCTCGAAATAAAATAAATCTTAGAAGTTTGAACAAAGTTGGTGATAAGCAGTATGATGGCCATGAGTGCCATATATAATCTCACACACACACAAAATAAAAATCGCATTAATCCTCACAATTGTGATTGATGAGCAAAATTAACCCACCATGTATACTTTACTGAAATTTATTTCTACTGACTTACCACTGTTACCAGTTACCTCAACTTACACTAGGCCTAGGCCTAGATCAAACGTGTTTTGAAACTGCACTGCATTAGTACCAGAACTTGGTGTAATGTAGACCTAATCATAACGACTGCATAACCCTACCAAAATACCAGATTTATGCATAAGTCCACTCAAAGACTGAACAAGTAGGGAGGCATACAACATTTTCAAACTTATACTACATGTTTAGAAAACGAGGAACGGTACGTCCCACACTGACTCACTCTCCAAGTACAAGAACTATTTTCAGTGCAATGGTTAGCAGAGGTACAGTAGGCTTCATTCTGAGGTTCAGTATGCAAGGACTTGAATAGTTATAAATTAGGAGACAACATAAACATCCTTATTCACAGCAAAACATTTCTTACCAATAAAGTCTAGAAGCTCGTAGTCATCCTTTTTGTTAGACCAAACATTCTCAGGCGCTGTAGCGGCTGCCATCTCTTGTATGTCAAGAAAATGGCGGAACAAGTAAATGCAGGACCCACAGAATTCTTTCCCTTGTCGGCTCCCTCCCCGGATGTTTGCTAGTCTCAGTTTCGATGTAGGATAATGTAAGACATTTAGACACCTTTCTGCTTGAAAAAGTAAAAAACATCAGCAATTATTAGAATTCAAAAATGACTGGGTGCTGAAAGACTATCTAGGATTAGCAGAATTTCTAACAGATGAAGTATAAGTAGAGACTCAACGAGGCCTACTTTTACTTTTTGATTCAAAGGTGAAGGTCATGCTTAAAAAGACCATTTTAATACTCTGCAATGATATTTTTGACAATATTATTCATTTGATAGTTATTTTTTAATTCATTACATGAAGATTTTTGGAAGGAGGAGAGGAGCAAAGGAAATTGACAGACTGACAGACAGCCAGACAATGGGACTAGCAAAATAAAGATGGATATTGACTGGACAGTCTCGTTGTTGCGGAAAGGTTTCTGGGATGCTGAGGACCCCGGTACCGGTAGCCAACTTGTGGAAGTGGTGGGGTTACGGAAATGGCTCATCTGAGCCACGTAGCTTACTGAACGCACCATCCATGATACTTGTTTCCTGTAAACTGATGCTCTGTCATTCAAATGGTGAAGTTCCGAAATAGCTAAAAAAATATATAATAAAAAATAAAAATATATATATAAGATAAATAAATAAATAAAAAAAAATAATTTTATATATATATAATTATAGTTATATAACATATATATACATACATACACACACTACAACAACATACATATATAATATATATATATCATATATATAAAATATATATAAAATATATATATATATATTATATATATATATAATATATTTATTATTTATTTATTTATATCTGTTTATTCTTTTATATCGAGGATAATGGAATAATACTCATGCGCTTTTTTTTTTTTAAATCTAGTCCCCTGGTATGCAGTTTGTCAATCGTGTAATCTGTTCTCACCAGCACACGATAGCCTACTCTTACGAAAAGCGGAACAGGATTTAACGTGTGCCCAAGATGTTCTGCGTGCGTTTGCACAGCGGGGCCTCGGTTTAAAGTCTCATCTGAAAGATTTTCGGGAGAGTGGAGTCAGCACTGATGTTAACTCCAGGGGAAAAATCCCTTGAACGGGAATCGAACCTGGTAGTCAAATTGCAAACGCGATGTTCTGACCACTAGGCTATCCCGTCCCCTTAGACATAAGGAAGAAGGGCAAAGTATGCTTGAAATGTTTATTGTCACCCAGAAGATTTTTTTTAAAACATGTTGATAGTGATGCAGATTTCTGTGCTTACTATACTAAGTTATAGGGGTAGACCAGCCGCCATGGCGCAGTGGTTAGCGCCTTGGTTCCGGACTGGAAGGTCGCGGGTTCGAATCCCATGAGTCATAAGGGCTCCGGTCGGCTCCTACCCAGAGTGAGTGTGCTGTGGGCTCAATGGGGAGACTGGGACCACACAGTCGAGCTTCATCCACTTTAGGATGCGTTTAGTATTTGTTAGTTGTGTGTGTAGTTTGTGTGGTGTGTGTGTGTGTGTGTGTGTGTGTGTGTGTGTTGGTGTGTGCGGTGTGTAGTGTGTGTGTGTGTGTGTGTGTGTGTGTGTGTGTGTGTGTGTGTGTGTGTGCGCTTTGGGGTGTGTGTGTGTGTGTGTGTTGCTGTGTGCGTACGTTCGTGATTGTGTGGTGCATGCATGGATGCATGTGTGTAGTGTGTGTGTGTGCGTGTGTGCGTGCTTGCATGCACACACAGATATGAAAACTCTGCCCCAACCAACAAGTCTTTGAACTTTTCACTCAGCCTATATCATTATGCATACAGCATGAATCTGTATGCAATTAGTCGATGAATAATGCAGCACCTCTATAGCTATAGGTCTCCCTCCCTGTGTAGGCTATAGTTCATGTTTTATGTATTCAGAAAGAGAAGCAGTCTGTTACTGACACTAGGGAAAATAAACTGGCTGTATAGTAGGCCTACCAAAAGTTGACTATGTTAAGTGCAAGAATGTGAAGAATGTCTATGACGTGTATGTACCCTACCCCAAAAAGTTTACTGTCCATTATGTACTACTGTCAGCTCGAGGGAGAGGAGATGGGCGCCGCCCTCAACATGCTGGCCCCTGGAAAAGCTGAGGTCTTTGACGCCTCGCTCCCTTACGACCACACAGGTTATATGAGACACCTTTACCTTTTCATCCATGTGTTTTGGCCAGTGTTTCATTGAAATGTGTTCCATCTTTATCTCTGATAGTCTGTTTGTCTGTCTGTCTTACACCGTTTTGTATGTCTCAGTGTCTGTGTCTGTCTGTTTTTCTTCTCTGTTCGTCTGTTTGTCTTCTGCCACTTTATATGTCTGTCTGTCTATCTTCTATCGCTTTGTGTGTCTTATTGTCTGTCTGTCTGTTTTCTATCGTTTTGTATGTCTCAGAGTCTGTGTCCGTCTTTCTGTCTGCCTGTTTGCCTGTCTGTCTACTACCGCTTTGTCTCAGAGTCTGTGTCCGTCTTCTCTGTCTGTCTGTCTGTTTGCCTCTCTGTCGTCTACCACTTTGTATGTTTCTTTGTCTGTCTGTGCCCATCTGCCTGTCTGTGTATTCATTGTCTTTTGATAGTAACAGAAATGTTTGTATGTCTGTCTTTCTGCTTCTGTGTGTGAGTGAGAGTGAGGAGAGAGAGAGAGAGAGAGAGAGAGAGAGAGAGAGAGAGAGAGAGAGAGAGAGAGAGAGAGAGAGAGTGGATGAGAGAGAGAGAGAGATGAGAGGTTCTCTCTCCTCTCTCTCTCTCTCTCTCTCTCTCTCTCTCTCTCTCTCTCTCTCTCTCTCTCTCTCTCTCTCCTCTCTCTCTCTCTCTCTCTCTCTCTCTCTCTCTCTCTCTCTCTCTTCTCTCTCTCTCTCTCTCTCTCTCTCTCCTCTCCTCCTCTCCTCTCCCTCTCTCTCTCCCCCCCCCCACTATTTTCATATCATTGACTATCAATTCTGTGGTCTGTTAGTAGCAATGTTCTGTAGACGCCTCTGTGTCTGTGATGTGATAGATGTGTTTTTGCATAGATTGCATAGAGTCGAATGTGGTATTTGCAGTGTGTATGTGCGTAAGCAAGCGCCCGCGCGCCCGCGCGCGCGCGCGTGTGTGTGTGTGTGTGAAGTTGTATGTGTTGTGTGTGTGTATATATGTGTGTGTGTGTGCGTGCGTGTGCGCGCGCGCGCGCGGTGTGTGTGTGTGTGTGTGTTGTGTGTTGTGTGTGTGTGTGTGTGTGGTGTGGTGTGTGTGTGTGTGTGTGTGTGTGTGTGTGTGTGTGTGTGTGTGTGTGTGTGTGTGTGTGTTGGTGTAGCTTTGTGTCAAAATCATAGTCGTTTTTGTGCACTTCATACAATGACTGTCTGTGTGCCTGTGTGTTTTAAGAGCCCAGATTAACAGGCTGTCTATTATTATGTACAATAGTGCACTGGGGATACAGACCTCGTCTGTTGTACCAACTGAATGTTCTCTCTCTTCTCTTCTCTCTCTCTCACACTCATCATCTCTCTCTCTCGTCGTCTCTCTCTACATTCTCTCTCTCCTGCTGTGCCTCTGTCGTGTCTTGTCTGTTGTCCAGTCTAACGAGCTTCTGTCTGTCTTGTACATGTGCCTGGTTCAGCTCTTTCTGTTGCTACGTCAACTGATGTCTGTCTGCTCTCTCTGTCTCTCTCGTCTTCTGCCTTCTCTCTCTCTGTCTTCTCTTCTGCTTCTCGTCTCTCTGCTCGTCTCTCTGTCTCTGTCTCTCTTCTTCTGTTCTGTCTGTCTGTCTCTGTCTGCTCTTCTGTCTCTTCTCTCTCTTCTCTCTCGTCTGCTCTTCTTCTTCTGCTCTCTCTCTCTCTCTCTTCTTCTCGTCTCTCTCTCGTCTCTCTCGTCTCTCTCTCTCTCTCTCTCTCTCATCCTCTCTCTCTCTAATCTCCTCTCTCTCCTCCTCTTCTCCCTCTCCTCCACTCTCCCTCTCTCTCTCTCTCTTCTCATTTAATGAAGCCTTTACGTGACAAGAAGAACTGTTGTGTTCTAAAGTGAATATTGTCACAAAGTGGATACTGTCATAAAGGGGATATTGTCATAAAGCGCATAGGCTCAACAGAGGTAAGAACTCCTCCCTGGGTCTGAAAACTTAATCAAAACCTTTACGTGGTGGGCTGTCAATGCACTGACTGCAAATTGGAAGAAAAACAATTCCAAATCTGGCAATTCTTATTGTGTTTCTGTGCGTGGAAATGAGGTAAAACAACTGATTTTCCCCGGAAAGTTAGGGAGTATATACATCAAAGAAGAACAGGCAGTTTTCAGAGCAAAACGTAGCACAACAGAGCAAATGTTTAACCTTAGAATACTCTGTGAGAAGTATACGCAACACCAGCAAGATCTTTACCACTTCTTTGTGGACTTTAGGAAGGCGTTTGACAGAGATTGGCGTACAACTTTGTGAGCAGCCATGAGGCTGTATAATATCAATGCCAACCTGATCAGAACCTGAGAATGCCTCTATGTCAAGCTTACAAGCGCAGTATACTATGACGACAACATAGGAGAATATTCCAGACCACAATTGGAGCACACCAAGGATGTTTACCCTCCCCCGCCCTTTTCAAGATCTTCTTAGAGAGAACAATGGCTGATGCCCTTGAAAATCACGAGGGAACAGTCACACTGGAGGCAGGACAAATTCAATTTTACGTTTTGCCGACGACATCGACGGCCTAGCTGGAAAAGAACAAGAATTACTCAATCTGGCAAATTACCGTGATGAAGTCTCTCCAGAATGTGGCATGCAGATCAGTGCGGAGAAGACCAGTTGATGACAAATAGTGACAATGGCATCAGCACTGACATTACCATAGTCAACAAGAAAATTGAGATAATCCATAGCATTAAATATCTGGGAGCTATAGTATCGGATGAAGGATCAAACCCAGACGTACTCTCCAAGATACCCAAAGCCACAGCTGCAATGACCAAACTGAAAGTCATGTGGAACGCCAAGAATATTGCCATCAGCTAAAGATAAAGCCATAATTTTGGGTCATGTTTTTATGTACATAGATCTTTAAAAAAGAAGAAAAAAAAAAAAAAAAAGAACGATGTGCTGAACAGTTTATAAATAATTTGCAGGTAGATCAATTTTTGAACTAGGTTATTACAGTTGAACGTCTTAATCCAGTTAAGGACACAGAATCCTTCTAACGACACCATAAACAACCGTACGAACCAGCAGATTACATGCCGTGCTAGCTGTATAATATGTAGTTCGGTGCAGGTGGCATGAAACATGGCTGGACATCACCATAAGTCTTTTGGGCAGATTCCCAGCTGTCCTCCTGACCACTCTGGTCACTCAATTCACTCCTCTCTGGCGGTCCACTTCAGTGCTAGTGGAAGTGACCACTGCTGGTCAAGGGACCTAATTAATCTGTGGCATGAAGACTAGCAGCTTATTTTACCATTTTCAGCAGCTGCTTGTAAGACACGCGTAGGCTGAATTAATGGGAAAGGTAAAGGGAAAGAAAGTGGGTGTCTTATGTGTTATGGGCGAGTGTGCGTATGAATGCGTGAGGCGATGTAGAGAGGTAGGTAGGCGTGTGTGTGTGTGTGTGTGTGTGTGTGTGTGTGTGTTTTGTGTGTGTGTGTGTGTGTGTGTGTGTGTGTGTGTGTGTGTGTGTGTGTATTTTATTTTTTTATTTTTTTTATCGATGATAATGGAATAAACACTCTTGTGCTTTTTTTACATCCAGTCCCCGTGTGTATGCACTTTGTAAATGTCATCTGTTCCAACCGGCACACGATGGCCTACTCTTACGAAAAGTGGAACAGGATTTAACGTGTGCGCAAGATGTTCTGCGTGCGTTCGCACACGGGGCCTCGGTTTGTGTGTGTGTGTGTGTGTGTGTGTGTGTGTGTGTGTGTGTGTGTGTGTGTGTGTGTGTGTGTGTGTGTGTGTGTGTGTGTGTGTTGTGCTGTGTGGTGTGTGTGTGTGTTGTGTGTGTGTATGTGCGTAGTGTGTGTGTGTGTGTGTGTGTGTGTGTGTGTGTGTGTGTGTGTGTGGTGTGTGTGTGTGTGTGTGGTAGATGGGGGAGGTTCTGTGGATGGTCAGTGGTGGGTAGGTGGTGTGTGTGGGGGGGGGGAGGGGGGTAAGGGAGTGAGAAAGATGGTTTATTGTGGCTGAGATAGTTCACCCATTCACAAGGACACAGAGGGGAGGGGAATTCGTGAGGTTGAAACATTTGAAGCGATAATGACACAACATAGTCGTCGTCCGTCGTCGTCGTCGTCGTCGTCGTCGTCGTCGTCGTTCATCTCATTCGTCATCTCTCATCATCATATCATCATCATCATCATTCTCCTCCTCCTCTCTCCTCCTTTTTCATCTTCTTCTTCTTCTTCTTTGCATTCTTCTTCTTCTTCTTCCTTCTTTCATTCTTCTTCTTTCATTCTCTTCTCTTGCTCTTCTCTTCTCTTCTCTTCTCTTCTTCTTTCTTCTTCTTCTCTTCTTCTTCTTCTTCTTCCTTCTTCTTCTTCCCCCTCCTCTCCTCCTCTCTTTCCCTCCTTCCTCCCCCCTCCTTCTTCTTCTCTCTTTCTCTCCTCATCCTTTTCTTGCCTCTCTTTCTCCATCCATTTTTTTTAAAATAAACAGATGTGTAGAGTCTATGTCTTGTGTCAGTATAATATCATAAAAGCGTAGTCAGACTAATCTCTCAAGCTTCTTAATCTTCGTTAACGTGACGTGACTGTCCTGTATGCGGATTAGTAAGGATTAAGGGCAACAGCTCGTAAATAATCAGACAACACACTCGCACACATGCACGCACGCACGCACGCATTCACAACACACACACACGTACGCACGCACGCAGCACGCCACCACACACACGCGCGCAACCACACACAAACACTACACCACCACACAGTGGTTATAATATATATATATATAATATTATATATATATATATATATATATAATATATATAATTATATATATATATAATATATATAACAGTACAGAGAGTGCGAGAGTATATGCATGCTGCTGATGTGTGCTGTGATGTATGATTCATGTTTATGTAGTAGTAGTGTGTGTGTGTAGTACGTGTACGTAGTACATACCACACACAACACATACATACAATACATACTACATACATACATACATACATACATACATACATACATACATACATACATACAATACATACATACATACATACAACATACATACATACATACATACATACATACATACATAACATACATACATAACATATCATACATAGACATACATACATACATTACATACATACATACATCAGCAGGGAGACATACACATACACCTACCATACATTTCATACATACATACACATACATACATACATACATACATAGAACATCGACAACAAACAACATACATCTATCATATCATACATAATACATACATACATACTACACATACACAATACTACTACTACACACTACTACAATTTTTCTTCGGAATCGTTATCATTTGTTTATTTTATTTGTTTTCCTTACTCTTTTCTTCTTTCTTTTCTTTAATTCTTTCATTTCTCACTTTGCGTGGGTTCTTTGTTTATTTTTGTTGTTTTTATTCGTGGGGATGCCAGGGGCCTGTCAGTACAAATTCATCTCCATCTTCTGGAAATTCTATGCTTGGAATTCCCTCTTTTCCATCCCTCTCTTTGTTTCTACCTTGCTTCTTTCTTCCTGTCAACTCCTTTTGTCTTTTCTGCCTTCATGGTCCATTTTCCTACCTTTTTTTCTTTTCCAGAAAGACTTACAAAATAACAATTCTCTCCTACACCGAAGTCGGTGCGTGCACTGATTCAGGTGCTTAACGGCAGCAACGCAGTTTTGCTCTAAATATGCAGACAACAAATTTGCTGTCTGAGCGTTCGACAACGAAAATTTTGTTTGTTTTTGGTTGTAAGCCTATGATATATAATCAGCTTCTCTCTCTCTCTCTCTCTCTCTTCTCTCTCTCTCTCTCTCTCTCTCTCCTCTCTCTCTCTTCTCTCTGCTCTCCTCTCGTCTCCATCTCTCTCAATTCTCTCGTACATCATCTTAATATTTTGAAATTAAAGCTGAAATCGGTACACACGGTCTAGTTTTCTCTAAGGGATGTTATTATAAACTAGTCCGACTGTGTACACCCACCCCCACACCTCAACCCTTCCCTCCCCCACCACCACCCCATACACACACACGCGTACCTCCCCGTCCCCACCCCACCCCATCCCACCCACCCTCCCGGCTTTTGTCCTACACTTGTAGAGCTAATCTCTTTAGAAATATATGTTTCTGTTTCTTGTAGTACTTAATCTTGATGTATGCTGCTGTAACGCGAGCTGTTGTCGAGTACATACATACAGTGCAAGTGGATAGCTAGGTAGCCGTTTTGTCGACACGCTCGTGTAAACAAAAATCTGTGTGTGTGTGTGTGTGTGTGTGTGTGTGTGTGTGTGTGTGTGTGTGTGTGTGTGTGTGTGTGTGTGTGTGTGTGTGGTGTGTGTTGTGTGTGTGTGTGTGTGTGTGTGTGTGTGTGTGTGTGTGTGTGTGTGTGTGTGTTGTGTGTGTGTGTGTGTGTGTGTGGCATACCAAGTCCATGTAGAGCTCTCGTGTTTTGTGATTAGTGACACTTTTATACCATGAAAGAAGACATGAATTATTTTCAACTGATTTACATAAACGCATCGTTTGAAATCTGTCTGTCTGTCTGTCTGTCTGTCTGTCTGAGCTGTCTGTTTGTTCTGTCTGTCTCTGTCTGTCTCTCGCTCTCTCTTGATGATAACGATGACGATTTTAGACATGAAATGACTGCGCTGATGATGATGATGATGATGATGATGATGATGATGATGATGATGATGATGATGATGATGATAACAATGATCACTTTAGTAATGACTATGTTGAGTAGGATGATAACGATGACGCTCTTAGTCATATTGTAATGTATTTGAATGTATTGCATTACTAGACAGTGATCGAGTTTTTGGTCATCTATTACTATTCCCCTTCTCCCTTTCATTTGTATTTGGCCCAAGGCCGAAGTACAATTAAAATGTTCAGTGTTCATGCTCTCTCTCTCTCTCTCTCTCTACTCTCTCTCTCTCTCTCTCTCTCTCTCTCTCTCTCTCTCTGAGCAAAGACTGCCTGACTGTTGCTGGCAAGATTGGAGCAGTCAAATTCTAAAGACAGTTGTTTTTTTTCCCACATTTTGCAGTGTATAGAACATTTGAAAAAAGTGTTTGTGTAGAGCAGTAAGCCTACAACACCACAAAACTTAAATTGATTTATTTTAAAATATTTTTATAACAATCAGACGAATGATAATGTCCATATTTTGTATGCATGTAAACGTAGACCCCACGAACAGACATTGAAAAGAGGAATTGAGCAATAGAGATGAAGTTCTTCTTTTGCAAACTACTTGGTATCTCACACAGAGATCACATCATTATAGAGGAAATGAGAACCCGAATACTTGAAAACGCTCTCATCGATTCATATAATTATGAAGACTTTCTGCCTTCAGTGAGAAGACGCAGACCAAAGAGGTAGGGGCTACGTGCAACAACAACAAAGATAATCACAAAGCGCGCACACTCACTCACACACACACACACACACACACACACACACACACACACACACACACACACACACACACAGGTACACACAAAGGAGATTAGTTTTTTTAGAATTGAGAAGAGAAGGAGAGAGAGAGGAGAGAGGAGAAGAGAGAGGGAGAGAGAGAGAGAAGAGAGAGAGAGAGAGAGAGAGAGAGAGAGAGAGAGAGAGAGAGACAGAGAGAGAAGAGAGAGACAGAAGAGACAGAGAGAAGAGAGAGAGAGAAGAGAGACAGAGAGAGAGAAGAGAGAAGAGAGAAGAGAGAGAGAGAGAGAGAGAGAGAGAGAGTGAGAGGAGAGAGAGAGAGAGAGAGAGAGAGGAGAGGAGAAGAGTAGAGAGAGAGAGAAAGAGTACATACAAGCCACAAGGTGACTATTGATACTTTGAATATGTATCCATGAACTGAATAACCTGTCCTATTGATTGATGTCTGCTTTTATTATAAGTATTTTACGATTAGCATCGAAACAACAATAAAAAAAAAAGAAAGAAACAGACAGGAGAATGCATGCAGGAAAGCAAGCAGACTAACAGACAGACGGACTTGCGCACAGCTTGCACCTGTGAACATATTATATGCTCATACGTGCTTAGTAATTCATGTATGCACATATATAATTATTTTGCATCTTAACTCTTTTATGCCAGAGGAATAAAAACGAAAGAAAAAAACACGCAACAAAAGAAACAAAGCAGAGAGAGGGAGAGAGGGGGGGGGGGGGGGGGGGGGGAGGGAGGGGGGGGAGGGGGGGGAGATAGAAGGAGACAGGTTTTAAAAAAAAATTCTTTTATATCGAGGATAATGGAATAAGCACTCATATTTTTTTTTACATCCAGTCCCCCTGTGTATGCAGTTTTTGACATCCGCTCCCACCGGCACACAATGGCCTATTCTTCCTAATAGTAAAACGGGTTTTAACCTGTGCACAAGATATTCTGTGGGCGTTTGCACACGGGACCTCGGTTTTATAGTCTCATCCGAATTACTTTTTCGGCACTGATGTCAACTCCAAAAGCAAAATCCTCCAGAACGAGAATTGAACCCGGGTCAACAGATCACTAGCGCATTGATCGCTCTAACCACCAGGCTATCCTGTCTCCCGCAGAGGTGATAGAAGGAGAGAGAGAAAGAAGAGAGACAGAGATGATAGGAGAGAGAAAGAGGACAGACAGAGGTAATGTAAGGAGGGAGGAAGAGACAGAGTTGATAGAAATAGAGAGACAAGAGAAAGAAAGGTGACAGAAAGGGATGGAGGAGAGAAGAGACAGAGGTGAGAGAAGAGGAGAGAGAAGAGGGGCAGACAGAGTAAGAGAAGGAGAGAGGAGAGACGAGTGAGGAGAAGAGAGAGAGAGAGGGGAGAAGGGGAGAGAGGAAAGGCAGAGATGAGAGGAAGAGAGAGAGAGAGAGAGGAGAGAAGGGAGAGAGGAAAGGCGAGATGAGAAAAGAGAAAGGAAAGACAAGGTGAGAGAGAAGGAGAGACGAGAAGAGGTGAAAGAAGGGGAGACAGAGAGACAGACGAAAGAAGGGGAGAGAGAAGAGAGACAGAGAGAAAGGGGAGAGAGGAGAGACAAGGAGAAAGAAGGGAGAGAGGAGAGACAGAGGTGAGAGAAGGGGGAGAGAGAGACAGAGGTGAGAGAAGGGAGAGAGAGAGAGAGACAGAGGTGAAGAAGGGGAGAGAGAGAGACAGAGTGAAAGAAGGGGAGAGAGGAAGAGACAGAGAGAGAAGGGGAGAGAGGAGAGACAGAGGTGAGAGAGAAGGGGAGAGAGAGAGACAGAGGTCGAAAGAAGGGGAGAGAGGAGAGACAGAGGTGAAAGAAGGGAGAGAGAGAAGAGACAGGAGAAAAGGGGGAGAGAGGAGAGACAGAGGTAGAGAGAAGGGGAGAGAGAAGAGACAGAGGTGAAAGAAGGGGAGAGAGGAGAGACAGAGGTGAAAGAAGGGGAGAGAGAGAAGAGACAGAGGTGAAAGAAGGGGAGAGAGAGAAGAGACAGAGGTGAAAGAAGGGGGAGAGAGGAGAGACAGAGGTGAAGAGAAGGGGGAGAGAGAGAGAGACAGAGAGAAGAGGGGAGAGAGGAGAGACAGAGACGAAAGAAGGGGAGAGAGGAGGACAGGGTGAAAGAAGGGAGAGAGAGAAGACAGGTGAAAGAAGGGGAGAGAGAGGAGAGACAGAGGTGAAAGAAGGGGAGAGAGAGAAGAGACAGAGGTGAGAGAAGGGGAGAGAGAGAGAGACAGAGAGTGAAAGAAGGGGAGAGAGAGAGACAGAGGTGAAAGAAGGGGAGAGAGAGAGAGACAGAGGTGAAAGAAGGGGAGAGAGAGAAGAGACTGAGGTGAAAGAAGGGGGAAAGAGAGAAGAGGACGAGAGAGAAGGGGAGAGAGGAGAGACAGAGATGAAAGAAGGGGAGAGAGGAGAGACAGAGTGAAAGAAGGGGAGAGAGGAGAGACAGAGGTGAAAGAAGGGGAGAGAGAGAAGAGACAGAGGTGAAAGAAGGGGAGAGAGAGAAGAGACAGAGGTGAGAGAAGGGGAGAGAGAGAAAGAAGGGGAGAGAGGAGAGACAGAGGTGAAAGAAGGGGAGAGAGAGAGGACAGAGGTGAAGAAAGGGGAGAGAGAGAAGAGACAGAGGTGAAGAAGGGGAGAGAGGAGAGACAGAGATGAAAGAAGGGGAGAGAGGAGAGACAGAGATGAAAGAAGGGGAGAGAGGAGAGACAGAGGGATAGAAGGGGAGAGAGGAGAGACAGAGATGAAAGAAGGGGAGAGAGGAGAGACAGAGATGAAAAGGAAGAGAGAGGGTGAGAGAGGGAGAGACAGAGGGATAGAAGGGGAGAGAGAGAGACAGAGGTGAAAGAAGGGGAGAGAGAGAGACAGAGAGTGAAAGAAGGGGAGAGAGGAGAGACAGAGTGAAAGAAGGGGAGAGAAGGGTGAAGAGGGGAAGAGAGGAGACAGAGGTGAAAGAAGGGGAGAGGAGAGAGAGACAGGAGGTGAAAGAAGGGGAGAGAGAGAGAGACTGAATGAGAAGGGGAGAGACAGAGGTGAAAGAAGGGAGAGACAGAGGTGAGAGAAGGACAGAGGAAAGAAGGGAGAGGAAGACAGAGGTGAAAGAAGGGAGAGACAGAGGTGAAAGAAGGGGAGAGGGAGAGACAGAGGTGAAAGAAGGGGAGAGAGAGAGAGACAGAGGTGAAGAAGGGAGAGAGAGGCAGAGTGAAAGAAGGGGAGAGAGGAGAGACAGAGGTGAAAGAAGAGAGAGACAGACGCGAGAGAGAGGAGAGAGAGACATGGTGAGAGAGAGGCAGGAGAAGAGAGATGAGAGGGGAGAGAAGTGAGACAAGGTGAGAGAGGAGAGAGAGAGAGAGAGAAGAGGTGAGAGAGAGGAAGAGAGAGGGAGAGAGAGAGAAGACAGAGGAGGAGAGAGAGAGAGACAGAGAGAGAGGGAGAGAGAGAGAGAGAGAGAGAGAGAGAGAGAGGGAGAGAGGAGAGAGAGAGCGAGAGAGAGGAGGAGAGAGGAGAGACAGGAGAGAAGAGAGGAGGAGAGAGGAGAGACAGAGGATGAGAGAGAGGGAGAGGGAGAAAGGGAGAGAGAGAGAGACGCGAGGAGAGAGAGAATGTGAGAGAGAGGAGAGAGAGAGGGAGAGAGAGAGAGAAGAGAGAGAAGAGGGGGAGAGAGGAGAGACATAGGTGAGAGAGAGAGAGAGGAGAGACAGAGGTGAAAGAAGGTGAGAGAGGGAAAGAGAGAGGAAGAGGGGAGACATAGGTGAGAGAGGGGAGAGAGCTAGGTGAGAAGAGAGGGGGAGACAGAGGGGAGAGAGGAGAGACATAGGTGAGAGAGAGAGGAGAAGACAGACGATGAGAGGAGAGAGGAGAGACATAGGTGAGAGAGGAGAGAAGAGATAATGAGAGAGGGGATAGGGAGAGACAGAGGTGAAAGAAGGAAGAGACAGAGAGAGAGAGACAGAAGAGATGGGGCAAAGAGAGGGACAAGACAAGACAAGACAAGACAAGACAGACAGAGACAGAAAAAACAGAAAACGCAAATAACCACACAAAGTGAAAGCCAAGAACAGAAGCTAACAAAACAGCACAAACACTCCCCAAACACCCACCACCACACAAAGTCGGAAGAATTCGTTTCCAGGATGTCACACAATTTATTCAAACGTTATAACATCCCCATGGACTAGCAGTATAGTAAATTTCGGCAATGCCCTTTTTTTCTTCATTTATATACATTCCACTAGTGTGTACCGAAGACCATGACGGCATCACAGCCGGCGACCGGCTCGGCCACCGACATACGGCTGCCGGTCGGATTCTTGGCCATGCTGCCGTTGCTCTCGGCCTCCACGTCCCCTTCCCCCACCCCTGTGTCGTCGTCGTCGTGTACGTCCCTGCCCTCGTCGTCGTCTTCGTCCCCAGTCTCGCTGCTGGTCAGGCGTCGCCCTTGCGGCGGACGTCGCTGCCGTCGCCTGGCGTTGCGCGGGGAGGAGGATTCGCTCAGCTTGCGGTGCGGCTGCAGGGCTTTGCTGGGCACCTTCTTGGCCGTCTTGACGCTGGAGCGGCTGCTGGCGCTGATGGTGCTATTGACGTTGCTGCTAGAGCGCTGGGAAGGCAAGGAGAAGCGCTCTTCCCGGATCTCCCGCAGCAGGCCCGACTTGACCGCCCGCTCCAGGGCCGTCCGGACCAGGCTGGTGTTGGTCTTGAAGCCGCTGCGGATCAGCTTGCTGCGGATGGACTCCATGGTGGAGCCGCGCTTGTTGTTCAGCTGCTTGATGATGTTGGCCATGCGTACAGCCGTCAGGTTGTGCATCCGCGAAGAGTTGTTGTCCGCCCGGCATGCCCGGGGTTTCCTCTCCCGGCCGACATCTTTTTGCGATTTGCGGGATTTGCCGCTGCTGCTGCTGCTGCTGGCTCCAGCCCCGGCCCCGCGCAGTGTGGCTACCCCACCTTCCCGTCTTTGCCTCATTGTTGTTGTTGCGGTAAGCAGCAAAGTGCCGTCCAAGAAAAGTCCGTCGAAAAAGTCAAAGTCCACGGTTATAGGTAAGTACGTACGTCAAGTCGTCTCTGAGCGAGCGCAGAGACGCGAGTCCAGTAAGGAGATGAGTTGGAAGTGGTTCCCGTGAGGTAAATGACCCTCCTCACCCAGAACCAGGTCTATTTATCAACTTCCACTGTGCTTCTGTTGCCATGCCCACAATTTGGGCATTGTTTATGGAAAACGGTTTAGGCGTCGTGATGTTGATTTGCTGCCTCTTCTTTTCGGCCATAGCAATGACCTGGAGACGTAACTCCTCACCATGGCAAAGAGAAAACGGACACCAAAAAAATCCTGAATCTCCAAACAGAATGTTTGAAGCAGCTATTTCTGATTTTTTAAAACCTAAATTCCGTACTTTTTTCGGAACTGAAGAAATTGCACTTGTTCGATTTCTGTTGAAAAAATCGCTTTTGTTTCTTTGCCCTAGCAATGACCCGGAGACACAAACCTTAACTGTTCTGTCAATTCACAAATAGAGAAACATGTTCTCCGATAGGCACATTTTGTCATTCTTCTCTCTCGCAGAAGTTGTTCACGGCTATTTTGTTGTGTAAAAATTTGCACCACAACTTTTTTTGTGTAATTTAACTTGCTTGAAAGCTTAGCAAACTTTTTGTCATAGCGTGCGTCAATTCTAAAATACGTCACGAGGTTATGACGTCCAGTTGAAGCTAGAAATGAC
>CM060317.1:19022331-19042331 GCA_030674155.1 Stramonita haemastoma
GTGCGTGCGTCATGACAGCTGAAGGCATTGAAGTTGTTTCAAGCAGGATGACGTAATGTTGATAGGTAAAAAAAGATGAAAAAGGTAATAACTATAAAAAAAATTTCCATGCATGTTCTGTGTGTATGTTACAGGGCTGGTGTACCAAAGATAGCTGAAGGTAAACTTTTTGTGAGAAGTAAGTAAGAGTAAGAGTGAGTGAGAGTATGTGTGATTGTGTGTGTGCGTATGTGGTGTGTGTGTGTGGCTACCATGACAGCTGTAGGCACTGAAGCTGTTTTGAGCAGGTTGACCTAAGCTTAAACATCAAAAAGCAAAAGTAAATTAAATGATATTTACTTAAACAAAGAATATTTGTTAAGTTGCCTAATTGTTAAAATTTCGAAAAAGTCAAATAATAATAATTATGATAACTGAAAATAATATTGATGATGATGATAATAAACTTTTGTCATGTTGCACGTTTGTTAAATTTTCAAAAAAATGTGAAATAATAGTAGTTTGATAAAAAAAAATATATATATATATATATTATTTTGATAATGATGATAATATTACTGTTGATAATGATGATATTGATAATATATATTTTTTTTAAGTGTAATAATTATAAAATAATGATAATAACAATATTACAAGGTGGAGCACTGGTTTACAGGTAACTCAACTGTCCAGAAAACCAGGGGTCTCAAGTTCAATCCCTGGTTGAAGCCAAACTTGGTCTGTGGTCTGATGTGAAGACGTTGAGGAGAGGGAGTCCGCAGCTTTCTTCACTGCAGGGGAGACAACCCCAGGTCCTCAGGCCTCGTCAGGTCAGGAGTAGGAGGCTGTGACCACACGGCTGTTGTGCTCCTGCTGAAGGTGAATGTGTGTGTGTGTGTGTGGTGTGGGTTGTGTGGTGTGGTGTGGTGTGAAGGAATGTATGAGATAAGTCAGGTCAGAGATCTCCTCTGCTACTGGTAACCATGTAAGCCAGTACTACCTGTGTCATGTGTGTAAATGGAACTCGTCAGTCTGGGAAGACAGTCCATCTAGAAGAAGGAAAACTCTGATTTTAAAACCTCCTCTGAGATAGGGGATTGAATACTTGGCTTTATTAACACAAAAATATTTTTGTATAAAATTGTAAACTCTTTGAAACTCTCGACATCTAACCGTATTATGTGCTTGTATGCATGTGTGATTGGGTGGTAATTAGATTACCTCCCATGCGATCAGAGCCCTGTCGCAGCATTGTGTTACCGGACAAACCTGCGAATTGTGCGATGCTTTGTTTCCTTGGGTGGTGGTCGAAAGCCCTCCATTGCATACTCTTTGCCTTCATGGTGAATGGTAGAATTTATGCAACCTCTTTTTAGAGGTCATGTCCTAACTGGCTAACTGTACCCACCTGAGAAGCTGTGCAGAGATGGGACATATGGGCCAATGTCCACTCTGTTACACATGCATGCACGTGTTTGGGGAGGGGGGGGGAGGAAGTGATTTTTGTAACTACATTATATCTCAGACTTTATTTCTACATGTTCCTTTCTGTGAATTCACAGGCCTGGTGAGCCCAGTCAGCTGTAGTCAATGTAGGATGATCAGTTACGTATTTTTTCTGTGCATCCGCTAGTGTACATGGTTTGTTTGTGGCTTTTTGTGTGTTATTGAGTTTTGGTGTACATAAGTATTTAGCTATAAGCAGGTCTACATAAGTGTAGGGAGACAAATTGCTATTGTGGGGAGGGGGAGATGGGGGTTGCTATATTGCATACAATATTTCCAACTTTATTTTTGTGAATCTGTGTGCTTGCACACCTGAGTGTGTGTGTGATTGAACTTGAAATTGATTTTGTAGAAATTGTTACAGCCTGTCTTGCTATAGTGTTACACTGCCTTGATACATCCACCTTATTGTTTAATGTTGTTGTTTTTTCCCTTATATTTTCACATTCTGTAAACACTTACAGTTATCTTTTTATTTTTTATTTTGTTCGACACCATGTTCAGCTTGTGCCATTTTTTGCTCGCATGTTAGTATACTCTCTGAACTTTCAGATATTCTACTCATTCTATAATTTGTGCCCAGTTCTTTGATGTTAGTATATTTCTGACGTCGTTTCTGTACATGATGTATGTATGTTTGTGACATACTTTTGTGTTAGTGTGTGATGTATGTATGATTTTGGTGTCTGTTTCTGTGTGTGATATAAGTGTGTTTCTGACGTCTGTTTCTGTATGTGCAGAGAGGGGTTGAACACATCTGTGAGGGGAAGCATGCTCGGATGTTCCAGAGTTGCCACACCACTGGACGAGATTTTTCACACAAAGGTACAAAACTATTTGTGATTCTCTTCACACATTATTCAAAATTTTTAGAGAAGGAAAGTCATTTTCAAGTTGGTTTTTAAGCTTTTCCCTATGGGTAACCTGCTTAATTGATAGCTGTTGACGTTATTCATGGACAATATGTCAGGGTGTTACTTTGTTGCTTTTCATGATTTAGGGCTGTAAATATTTCAGTCATCATTATTAGCAGTAGCAGTGGTATACATGGAATTAGGGAGAGAGGTTGACATAATTGTGTAGGTGTGTATGGGGGGGGGGGGGATATTGGGTTTGATGTATTGCATACATAACCACTCTCTTGATGGATCTGGGTTCAGTATCTGTTTTCAGTATCTGTTTTCACAGTGCTTGTGCACCCAGACAGGTGGCTTTGGTGTTTCTTTTTTATATCTTATACAATCTTCAAACGGTTTTTTTTTTTTTCATTTTACCATCCCTTTAACATGGTCTCAGCTGTAACCCATTTTTGCACACATTACAGAGAGGTATCGACAGGTGTGTAGGGGTGAGGTTGTGTATTGGGGGAAGAGGGGGGTATATAGGGGGTTGATGTATTGCATACATAATGCAAGACTTGATTCATCTGCATCTGATATCTGTGTTCACAGGGCTCATGTACCAACAGCTGGAGATGGCTTTCAAGCAGCTCTGTCTGAGAGTTGAGTGCTTTGTGTGTGTGTGTGCGTGTGGGGCGTGCATGCGTGCAGGTGTGTTGTGTGTGCGCGCATTGTTTCCTCAGGTGATTTATTTGTCGTCTCAATTGATAATGTAGATTTTACAACAGCCTGCCTTGCCATACTGTTGCCTTGTTGTATTGCCATGATACAGTGGCCCCAATGTTGACAGTTTTTTTTCCCCCTAATATTTCCACATTGACTTGCACACTTTATACTTTCAATTTTCCATTTTTTTGACATCATGTTCAGCTGCAGCCAATTTTTGCACACCTTTAAGATTGCTCTCATAACTTTAGCATATTTTTTACTCATTTTATTATTTGTGCCCAGGTTTTTGATGTGAGTAAGTAAATTTCTGATGTCTCTCACTGTGTATTATTTACGTATGATTGTGATGTACACTTGGATCAATTTTTGATGTAGGTATGTGTCTTGTGTCGTTTTCTGTGTATGAAATGTGTGTTTCTGACGTCTGTTTCTGTATGTGCAGAATGGGGATGAACACACCTCTGAGGGAAAGAATGATGGATGTTCCATGTACCACACCTTTTGGCAAGGTTTTTAAATACAGGTTATAAACTCATTGTGATTCTCCTGCATCATTCAAAATTGTTAAAGAAGAGTCATTTTTATGTTGGTTTTTTAAAACTATTTTTAAAATGAGTGTTTATTTGTATACTTGCTAATTTGCATTTTTATGTTTATGGCTTGTTTTGTATTATCAAGAGTGTTGTTTGTAGGTATACAAATTGAGCCCTAAACCTCATAAGGTCTTCCCCCAGATTATCTGCCCTTTATACTTGATATCATGTTCAGCTGCAACTAATTTTTGGAAATATGTTAGAATACTCATAACCTTGGCATATTTTACTCCTTTTATAAATTTTGTCCAGTTCTTTGATGTATGTATATTTCTGATGTCTGTTTTTGTGCATGATGCATGTGATTTTTAAATGTACTCTTGTGTATGTGTTTGATGTATGTATGAATGATTTTGGTGTCTGTTTCTGTGTATGATGTAAGTGTGTTTCTGATGTCTGTTTCTGTGTGTGATATAAGTGTGTTTCTGATGTCTGTTTCTGTGTGTGCAGAGAACACATCTGCGAGGGGAAGCTTGATTGATATTCCAGAGTTGCCACACCGCTAGGAGGGATTTTTCACACAAAGGTACAAAACTCTTTGTGATTCTCTTTCCACATCATTCACAATTAAAAGACAAGAGAAGAGTGATTTTTATGGTGACTTTGAAAAGGAAAAATTTGTACTTTTCTTTTATGTACCAAGTATTTCTTTGTGCATTTATCAATGTGTATTATTTCTTAATGGCAAGTTGCATAATTATGAGTGTTGTGGGTGTACACAAGTGTCATTTGAATATGTCTACACATATGCAGCTTCAAACCACACTTATTTCCTTAGATCTTCTCCCTTATAATCTGCCATTTTCTTTGAAAGCCACCCTATCTTCATCACCTTGCTTAAGCATGCTGTGCATTCGCATGTGGGTATGTTTATGTGTACAGGTAAATTGATGTGTCTTGATCTTATTCATGGACAATTGAACGCATGATGTAAGGGCTTTGATTTGTTGCCATACAAGATAAATTGCAGTGATTATTATTGGCAGTAGTAGTACTACACATGAAATAAGGCGAAGAGACTGACACGTGGGCCTGGGTGTGTATTGGTGGTGGTGGGGGGGGGGGGGGGGGGGGGGGGTGATATAGAGTTTGATGTGTTGCATATATTATCACAGACTTGATTTATGTGGTTTCAGTATCTGTGTTCACAGGGCTTGTGTATCAAAACTGTCCCAAAAATGAAGTGCTTGCGCGCATGCGTTTGTGTGTGTGTGATTTGTTTCCTCTCATTTTGGAAGTTAATCTTTTTATTGATAATGTAGACACCTTGCCATAATGTTTCCTTGCTGTATTGCCATGATACATACACTTCTTTGTGAATTGTTTTTTCCCTCCCTAATATTTTTACATTTTTTAAACTCTTGCACATTACCTTGTTTTTATTTTTCATTTATTTGTCGTTGTGTTCAGCTGCAACCAATTTTTGCAAACATTTTAGAATACTCTCGTAACTTTGGCATATTCTATTCATTTTATAATTTGTACCCAGGTTTTTGATGTGAGTATAGATATATATTATTTATTTATTTATTTTAAATTTCTAATATCTGTTTTTGTGTTTAACGTATGGATATTTTTTTGTGTAGACATGTATCTGTGTTTGATGTATATATGATTTTGGTGTCTGTTTCTGAGTGTGATAAAAGTGTTTTTGTGATGTCTGTTTCTGTGCGCGATATATGTGTGTTTCTGAGTCTGTTTCTGTATGTGCAGAGTGGGGGTGAGCACATCTTTGAGGTGAAGCACGGTCATTGTTCCAGAATTACTTCACCACTAGAAGGGATTTTTCACACCAAGGTACCAACTCTTTGTGGTTCTACTGATTGATCATTTAAACTTGTTAGAGAAGATTAGAGTCATTTTCATCTGTTTAAAAGTAATAATTTCTCCTTAAAATCTTTTTCTTATCAAGTTAAGTATTTGCCTGTGCATTTGCTTTTTTTTTCAAAATAAACAACTAAACAAAAATTTAGTATTGAAATAAAAGGACATTAAAGAAAACAAAAACAAATTTTAAAATTTTATTAAAAAAAAAAATTCCTGTGCATTTACTAGTGTATATTGTTTGCTTTGGGGCTTGTTTTGTATACACAGGTGTTATGAGTAAGTTTACAAATCCAGCCTAAACCACATGTATTTCCTATGTAAGGGCTTCTCTGTCCTAATCTGCCCATACTCTTCAAAGGACCCCCCATCTTCATCACCCTTAAGTGTGCTGTGTGTTCACATGCGTGAGTGTGTAAGAGTAAATTTTATATGTGTTAATTTTACTCATGGACAATTGCGTGTGTGTTAATGACTTGAATGTTAGGGTTTTGATTTGTTGCTATGTGATTTCCAGACAGTAGTAGTAGTATAGGTGAAATTAGGGAGAGGGATTGACATAGCTGTGTGGGTATTGGGGGAAGATGGGGAGGGGGGGAATATTTGAGTTGATGTATTACATACATAGATAGATCTGTGTTCACTATAGATGGGGAGGGGGAATATTTGAGTTGATGTATTACATACACAGATGGCTCTGTGTTCACTATCTGTTTTCACAGGTTGGTGTACCACAGCTGGAGATTTTTTGAGCAGCACTGTCAAAAAGTTAAGTTCTTCTTGTGTGTGTGTGCGTGCGTGTGTGTGTTTGTGCGTGCGGTGTGATTTTGTTTTCCCTCTCATATGTTGTACTTTTTATTGATAGTGCGGTGTGTGTGTGTGCGTGCGTGCGGTGTGATTTTGTTTTCCCTCTCATATGTTGTTCTTTTTATTGATAGTGCGTGTGTGTTTGTGCGTGCGGTGTGATATTGTTTTCCCTCTCATATGTTGTACTTTTATTGCTGGTGCGTGTGTGTGTGTGCATGCGTGCGGTTGTGATTTTGTTTTCCTCTCATATGTTGTACTTTTTATTGATAGTGCATGTGTGTGCGTGTGTGTGGTGTGATTTTGTTTTCCCTCTCATATGTTGTACTTTTCATTGATAGTGTAGTTATTTTCACAGCCTGATTAGCCATAATGCTGCCTTGTTGTATTGCCATGATACACTGACCCCTTGTTGATTGTTCTGTCTTTTTCCTAATACCTTTAACAACTTTAAAACAGTTACACCCTGTTATCCTTTTTATTTTAACATCAGTTTGACATATGTTCAGCTTCAACCCATTTTTTGCACACATGTTAGAATACTCTCAGGAATACTCTCATTACTTTGGCATATTCTACTTATTTATAATATTGTACCCAGGTTTTTTATGTAAGTATATTTCTAATTTCTTTTTCTGTGTATAATGTATGGATATTTTTTTATGTAGACGTGTATCTGTGTTTGATGTATATATGATTTTGGTGTTTGCTTCTGTGTGTGATAAAAGTGTGTTTCTGATGTCTGTTCTGTGTGCGATATAAGTGTGTTTCTGACGTCTGTTTCTGTATGTGCAGAGTGGGGGTGAGCACATCTTTGAGGTGAAGCACGGTCATTTTTCCAGAATTACTTCACCACTAGAAGGGATTTTTCACACCAAGGTACACAACTCTTTGTGGTTCTACTGATTGATCATGTTAAACATTTTTAGAGAAGATTAGAGTCATTTTCATCTGTTTAAAAGTAATATTTTCTCCTTAAAATCTTTTTCTTATCAAGTTAAGTATTTGCCTGTGCATTTGCATTTTTTTCAAAATAAAAACTAAACAAAAACTTATTATTGAAATAAAAGGGCAAAAAACATTAAGAAAACTAAAAACAAATTTGTAAAATTTTATTTAAAAAAAATTCCTGTGCATTTACTAGTGTATATTGTTTGCTTTGGGGCTTGTTTTGTATTCACAGGTGTTATGAGTAAGTTTACAAATCCAGCCTCAAACCACATGTATTTCCTATGTAAGGGTCTTCTTTGTCCTAATCTGCCCATACTCTTCAAAGGCCACCCCATCTTCATCCCTTAAGTGTGCTGTGCGTTCACATGCGTGATGTGTGCAAGTGTAAACTTTTATATGTGTTAATTTTATTCATGGACAATTGCATGTGTGTAAGTGACTTGTTAAGGTTTTGATTTGTTGCTATGTGATTTCCAGACAGTAGTAGTAGTATAGGTGAAATTAGGGAGAGGGATTGACATAGCTGTGTGGGTACTGAGGGAAGATGGGGAGGGGAGGAATATTTGAGTTGATGTATTACATACATAGATGGATCTGTGTTCATATATAGATTGTGGATGGGTTTGAATATTTGAGTTGATGTATTACATACATAGATGGATCTGTGTTCACTATCTGTTTTCACAGGGTTGGTGTACCCACAGCTGGAGATTTTTTGAGCAGCACTGTCAAAAAGTTAAGTTCCTCTTGTGTGTGTGTGTCGTGGTGTGGTTTGTGGTGCGGTGTGATTTTGTTTTCCCTCTCATATGTTGTAGTTTTTATTGATATGGCGTGTGTGTGTGGGTGGTGGTGCGGTGCTGTGGTGATTTTGTTTTCCCTCTCATTTTGTTGAAACTTTTCATTGATAGTGTAGTTATTTCACAGCCTGATTAGCCATAATGCTGCCTTGTTGTATTGCCATGATACACTGACCCTTGTTGATTGTTCTGTCTTTTTCCTAATACCTTTAACAACTTTAAAACAGTTACACCCGTTATCCTTTTTATTTTAACATCAGTTTGACATATGTTCAGCTGCAACCAATTTTTGCACATATGTTAGAATACTCTCAGGAATACTCTCATTACTTTGGCATATTCTACTTATTTTATAATTTGTACCCAGGTTTTTTATGTAAGTATATTTCTAATTTCTTTTTCTGTGTATAATGTATGGATATTTTTTTATGTAGACGTGTATCTGTGTTTGATGTATATATGATTTTGGTGTTTGCTTCTGTGTGTGATAAAAGTGTGTTTCTGATGTCTGTTTCTGTGTGGATATAAGTGTGTTTCTGACGTCTGTTTCTGTATGTGCAGAGTGGGGGTGAGCACATCTTTGAGTGAAGCACGGTCATGTTCCAGATTACTTCACCATAGAAGGGATTTTTACACAAGGTACACAACTCTTTGTGGTTCTACTGATTGATCATTAAACTTTTTAGAGAAGATTAGAGTCATTTATCTGTTTAAAAGTAATATTTTCTCCTTAAAATCTTTTTTGATCAAGTTAAGTATTGCTTGCATTTGCATTTTTTTTCAAAAAAACACCTAAACAAAAATTTATTATTGAAATAAAAGGTAAAAAACATTAAAGAAAACAAAACAAATTTAAAATTTTTTAAAAAAATTCTGTGCATTTACTAGTGTATATTGTTTGCTTTGGGGCTTGTTTTGTAACACAGGTGTTATGAGTAAGTATAAATCAGCCTCAAACCACATGTATTTCTATGTAAGGTCTTCTTGTCCTAATCTGCCCATACTCTTCAAGGCCCCCCTCTTCATCACCTTAAGTGTGCTGTGCGTTCACATGCGTGTGTGTAATTAAAATTATATGTGTTAATTTATTCATGACAATTGCATGTGTGTAAGTGGCTTGTAAGGATTTGATTTGTTGCTATGTGATTTCAGACAGTAGTAGTAGTATAGGTGAAATTAGGGAGAGGGATTGACATACTGTGTGGGTATGGGGAAGATGGGAGGGGAATATGAGTTGATGTATTACATACATAGATGGATCTGTGTTCACTATCTGTTTCCAGGGTTGGTGTACCACAGCTGGAGATTTTTTGAGCAGCACTGTCAAAAAGTTAAGTTCTTCTTGTGTGTGTGTGTGTGTTTGTGCGTGCGGTGTGATTTTGTTTTCCCTCTCATATGTTGTTTGTACTTTATATTGGAAGTGTAGACATTTTCACAACCTGTTTTGGCATAATGCTGCCTGTTGTATTGCCATGATACACTGACCCCTTGTTGATTGTTCTTTATTTTTCCTATTACTTTTTACAACTTTTTAACAGTTACACCCAGTTATCCTTTTTATTTTAACATCAGTTTGACATATATTCAGCTGCAACCTATTTTTGCACAGTGTTAGGGACATGGATTTACATGTGTGTGTGGGTGATGGTGTGTACTGGGGGAAGAGGGGAGGATATAGAGGTTGATGTATTGCAAACATGATTACAGACTTGATTGATCTGTGTTCACAGGGCTCGTAAACCAAACAGATGGGAGACGCTTTCAGCAACACTATCTAAAAGATAAGTACTTCTTTTTGGGTTTTTTTGGTGTGTGTGTGTGTTTTTTCTCTATGTATTGTTAAATCTCGAAATGGATACTATAGACGTTGTCAGAGCCTGTTATGCTATTGTGTTTCCTTGTTGTATTGCCATGATACACAGATGCCTAGTTCATTGTTGTCTCTTTTTTCCCTGTATTTTCACACCTTTAAACACTTGCACACTGTTAATTTTTTATATTTATTTGACACATGTTCAGCTGCCACTAAATTTTTCACCCATGTTAAAATACTCTCATAACTTAGATGTCTTTTAACTCGTAGGATAATGTGTGCCTGGTTCTTTGATGTAAGTACATTTGGGATGTCTGAATCTGTTCGTGATGTATGTATGTTTGTTTCTGATGTCTGGTTCTGTGTATAAGTGTGTTTCTGATGTCTGTTTCTATATGTGCAGAGTGGGGGTGAACATGTCTCTGAGGGGAAGCATGCTCGATGTTCCAGAGTTGCTACACCACTGGACAGAATTTTTCAGACATAAGGTAAATAACTCACTGTGATTCTTGTTAGGGACATCATTGAAAATTGTTAGAAGACAACAGTTATTTTCATGTTGTCTTTTAAAAGGAATAGTTTGTACTGTTTTATTATGTAAATATAGTCTGTAGCTTTTTTTCAGTCTCACTAGGTCCTTGTGTCATGTGCTGGAAGCTGTTACTTGTTTTTGTCAGGTGTGTGTGTTACTGGGGATTTTATGATTTTTTATTTGTGTTTGGTTCCTCATCTAGAGCTCAGAGGTTTGCCAATGGTGAAATTTTCGTGACTGCATCTGTTTTTCCCCCCACCATTTATTTAGGTAACCACATTTTGTGTTAGGGATAGTGTCTAAACAATACACCTGTGTGCATTCTGTATAAAATAGAAAACCCTGAAACTTTAGAGCTGCAATTCTGAAAACAAGCTGATTCTGATCCGTTTGTTCTGTTTTAGGTGGTTTATTTTGACATAAAATGGTATATTGTTATGGTATGCACATGTGTGAGCGTGTGTTTGGGGGGTGTTACTATATCATTTGTCAGACTGTTTTTTTTTTCATGCATCTTGTTGTGTGTTCACAGGTCTGGAGCAGTACCCAGACAGCTGAAGGCAATGTGGGATGATCAGTTAAGTAGTTTGTCTGTGCATCGTTAGTGTGTATGGTCTGTTTGTCGCTTGTTGTATATAATCATAATTGTTGGTTAAGCAAAGGCTATATGCAGGTATAGATCAGTGTAAGAAGAGCGATTGATATATTTATGTGTGTGTGGGAAGGGGGGGTGGAGATGGGGTTGATATAGCGTTTATGTTATTATGCACGCCAACACCTGGAGATGCTTTCAGCGCACTGTCTAAGAGTTGGTGTTTTTTTTGTGGGTGTTGCATTTGGGGGGGGGGGGGGGGGTATTGTGGTATGCTTATTGTTGTTCTCTTCATTGATGATGTAGATATTGTCGCAGTCTGTCTTACCATAATGCTGCCTTGATGTATTGCCATGATACACTGACCCATTGTCGATTGTTGTTTCTTTTCCCTGTATTTTTACCTTCTCTAATCACTTGCACAAAGTTTTTTTTTCTGTTTTATGTTTGCACATGTCATTGAATATTCTCATAAATATTTTATTGATTTTATTATTCGTGCCAGGTTATATGATTGTATATATTTCTAATGTAAAATTCTCGTAAATATGACATATTTGATTGAATTTATTATTCGTGCAAAGTTATATGAATGTATATATTTCTAATGTAAAAAAAGTATATTTCTAATGTCTGTACCTGTGTTTGAAGTATGTATGTTCCTGATGAATACCTTTTTCTGTGTTTAATGTGTGTACAGTTTTGATACCTGTTTCTGTGTGGGATGTACAGATGATTCTGATGTCTGTCTGTGTGTGTGCAGAGTGAGTGTGAACTCTGCCGTGTGCGACACCTGTCTGTCCCCCACAATGACGAGCCAGCAGTGAAGACTGTGCACACTGCTTTGCCTGCCACTTGTGAGGGAAGGAGAGAGGAGGGCGGGCTGCTGTACAGACACTGACTGCCTGCTGCCCTGTGCCTGCCACACCTGTCTGTCCCCCACACTGAGCCAGTCACCAGTGAACAGAAGGGTGAGGACATGACATGACATGACATGACGTGACGTGACATAACATAGCCAGCATTGTCTAGGTTGAACTGAAATTTTCTTCTTTCTGTTTTTTCCCCTTCTTTTATGATTTTTTGAGGTCTTGTTTTTTTTGTTGTTGTTTTTTTTTTTAATTTGTTTTCTGCTTCCTTTTCTTCTTCGTCTGTTGCCTTCTTCGTTTCCTTCTCTCCCCTTTAAGTTTTTCCTTCTCCAGTTTTCACCATCATCATCATCATTGCCACAATTGTTTTTGGTGGTGGTAGTTTTTGTTGTGAAGTCTGCTCCTCTTCTTGTCTGCTGCTTTGGTGGTCAGAACAGCCAGGCTGCCTGCTTCAGAAACAGCCGCCTGCCTCTGTCTGTCAGCACTGGGTCAGCTGCAGGTGTCAGGAAGGAAGGAGAGATTGTGTCAAGTCTCAGTTTGATTTCCACATGGTACAACGAGCATGCAATGCATTGGCTTTTTTAAGAATCAAGCCATCCATCTAGGAACTTAAACAACTTGCTATCTACATTATTATTGTAAACATAACAATCAGATTGTCTATAAAATTTTAAAAAACCAAAACGATTATAATAGACCCAAACAACAACAAAAAATACATTGGAGAACTCGTACACACACACAGTCACAGACACATTCACACACACACTCACTCACTCACACACTCGCTCACTTACTCACTTACTCACTCGCTCTCGCACACACACACACACTCGCTCACTCACTCACTCACTCACTAGGGGGACGGATAGCCTAGTGGTCAGAACATTGCGCTGGCAATTTGAAGACCCGGGTTCGAGTCCGGTCGAGGAAATTTTCTTCCTGGAGTTAACATCAGTGCTGACTCCACTCTCCCCAAAAGTCCTTCGGATGAGACTTTAAACCGAGGCCCCGTGTGCGAACGCACGCAGAACATCTTGCGCACACGTTAAATCCTGTTCCGCTTTTCGTAAGAGTAGGCCATCGTGTGCCGGCGGGAACAGATGACAATATTTACAAAACTGCATGCACACGGGGACCGGATGAAAAAAAGCACATGATTGCTTATTCTGTTATCCTCGATATAAAAGAATAAATAAAATAAATAAAACTCTCGCACACACACACTCGCTCACTCACTCTCGCCCACTCACTCACTCACTCACTCACTCACTCTGGCGCGCACACACACACACACACACACACACACACACACACACACACACACACACACACACACACACACACACTCGGAAGTTTTCCTCTGGAGTTAACATCAATACCGATTTGACAGGTGAGACTATAAACCACGGTCTTGTGTGCAAACACACATAGTAAATCTTGCGCACAGGTTAAAACCCATTTCGCTTTTTGAAAAAGTATGCCATTGTGTGCCGGTGGGAATGGATGACAAAATTTACAAAAATATTGCACACACACGGGGACTGGATGTAAAGAAGTGCATGAGTGCTTGATCCATTGTCCTTGAAATAAATAAAATAAAATAAATAAAATAAGATAAAATCTCTCTCTCCTCTCTCTCTCTCTCCCTTCCCCCCCCCCCCCCCCCCCCCCCCCCAAATGGAAGTAGGCGCATACATGCTTTTTGACAGTGTATGTATACATGTCTGTATGTATTTGTAGAAAAGTGAGCTGTTTCTCGAGAGAAGTGTGCTGTGTGTGTTGCCAGGTGTGGTGCAGCCCATGTGAAGATACAGGAGAGACAGAGACAGTGCAGCGACAGGACTGGAGGGAGGGAGGCAGCCCTGAAGCCCAGGAGAGAGACTGAGGAGAAAGGAACAGGTGTGTCAGCAGTACTTAGACTGTCCAACACTCACTTTGCCCTGTCTGTTTGTCTGTCTGTCAGCAGTACTGAGGCTGTCCAACACTCACTTTGGCCTGTCTGTTTGCCTGTCTGTCAGCAGTACTGAGACTGTCCAACACTCACTTTGGCCTGTCTGTCTGTCAGCAGTACTGAGGCTGTCCAACACTCACTTTGGCCTGTCTGTCTGTCTGTCAGCAGTACTGAGGCTGTCCAACACTCACTTTGGCCTGTCTGTCTGTCTGTCAGCAGTACTGAGACTGTCCAACACTCACTTTGGCCTGTCTGTCTGTCTGTCAGCAGTACTGAGACTGTCCAACACTCACTTTGGCCTGTCTGTCTGTCTGTCAGCAGTACTGAGGCTGTCCAACACTCACTTTGGCCTGTCTGTCTGTCAGCAGTACTGAGGCTGTCCAACACTCACTTTGGCCTGTCTGTCTGTCTGTCAGCAGTACTGAGGCTGTCCAACACTCACTTTGGCCTGTCTGTCTGTCTGTCAGCAGTACTGAGACTGTCCAACACTCACTTTGGCCTGTCTGTCTGTCTGTCAGCAGTACTGAGGCTGTCCAACACTCACTTTGGCCTGTCTGTCTGTCTGATCATCAGAATTAAAACAGTAGAAAATAAAAAGAAAGAAAGAAGGTTAAGTACAGGAAAAAGGTGAGGTGTGGAAAAATGGCTTTTGTTTCCAAGATACCAGGTTTGGACAGACCAAGGGAAGTAATAGGCTACCTCACTGTATTGTAGACCTAAATTGTAAATATGCTAATGATGGGTGTTGAAATCTCTGTCTATCACCTTTTTAACTAATGCAGGTGCGTTTTTCAGGTAAATTAAGGTTTGTAAAATTCCAAACAAATACAGTAGATCAGGTATTCAAAAAAAAAAAAGAAGAAAAAAATCCCAAATTAATTCTCAATGATACATAGATTTTTGGTGAAAAATTGAAATCATTCTGTTAGTCTTCTTTTTACATCATCTTTTTTAAAGACAACACCCTAATTCAGTGGCCATGATAGTTTGACTAAGAAATAACTGGCCAAAAACTTTTTAGGGGGGGGGGGCATTTTTAGGTATTATTATAAAATAAAAAAAAAGTATTACAAAACACCAACACAAAGGACTTCTTCTAAATAATATCATTATTTATTAAACCTATAAGGTCACAAAGTGGCAAATAGCTTAATAATGATAATAACAGATCACAAAAATATCACCTACAATTTTTAGATGAAAGTTTACACCTGAAATCAAATAAAACCACCAAACTTCCCCCAAATCCAGTACAATTCTGGGTGTTAAAAAACAAAAAACAAACAAGAGCGCACCTCCAGTTTAGATTATGAGAAGAAATAACATCTATTATAACACCCTCACAGAAATCTCTCTAATCATCAGATACTGCTGCCAATAACTTGAATAAGAGAAACAAAAACCCAAACAAACAAGCAAAGGAAAAAAAAAAACCAACAAAACAAAACAGTATGCATAGGATCATCTGTGTAAAAAAAAAAAATCCTGTCAAAGAATTAAACATAATCTAGCACGTTTTCAATTAGTGTAATGTAATGTGTATACTTGATGTAAAAATCAGGATAGCATCATTTTAGAACAATAATAAACACAAATTTACCAACTTAAACTTCCCAGCTAGAACAATTTTTGCTGATAAATGTTCCAGTTATTGCCAATAACAAAGTTAAAATATGCTCAATCCATGACATAGTTTCTAAAACAATAAACTAGAATAGTTTATCAAACCAACAACACAATAATACAAATTCCATTAATGAACATCCCACCTACTCTCCTTTCAAACTGATTTGTACACATCAACTTAGAACATTGTCTTACTCCGTTATAATGTGAATATCACCAAACAGTGATAAATTAGAAAATGCATAAGTGAACAGTGATAGATACAAGTGACTCTGGAATGTAAGTTATAACTTAATTGTGCATTTTGATTATATCTTCAAAGTAAGCTCTTTTAGAGAGAGAGAGAGAGAGAGAGAGAGAGAGAGAGAGAGAGAGAGAGAGAGAAGGGGGAGGAGTATGCACCATTTAGTAAGAGTGTATATATGTGTATAGATCTATATATACACATGCATATGTTTCCAACAGGATGAAGAGAGAGAGTTATAGTTTAGTGTGACAGCAGTGTTGTGATTGTTCAGTGCTGTGATAGTTCAGTGATTGACTGTGTCTCTTAAAGTTATGATTTTGTGTGCAGGCGGTGTCCATGGTGAAAGAGACCCAGGCATTTTCAGCCACCAGCCTTGTGGATGTTCACATAGTGACCCAATAACCCGCAGTGAAATGAACTGATGCAGTGGAGTGTAGTGTAGTTTGCGCACAGTGCAGTGTTGTCTGTACCCTCCCCCCTGCAGTGAAATGAACTGATGCAGTGGAGTGTAGTGTAGTTTGCGGCACAGTGCAGTGTTGTCTATACCCTCCCCCCTGCACCCCTACTGCTGAAATAAAAGCTCTTCATCAAAACCACAACCACACCCACCACACCCACCCCCCTCTCCCCCCTACTGCTGAAATAAAGCTCTTCATCAAAACCACAACCACACACCCCCCCTTCTCTGATCACTTGATGTACGTGGACAACTTTTGTTTTTCAGTTTCTGTACAGGGGGTTCATGCACACACATTTAACATGTGTTATTGTGTTGACTTGCGTTTGTGTTCCTGAGTGAATGTGTGTGTGTCTGTGATTGTGTGTCTGTGATTGTGTGTGTCTGTGTGATTGTGTGTGTGTGTGTGTGTGTGTGTGTGTGTGTGTGTGTGTGTGTGTGTGTGTGTGTGTGTGAGATGGAGAGAGTGAGAATCGGGAAAGTCCTACATGAAGACTTGCCAATATCAGAATGGAAAAATGGTTACCAATCCATCACAGCCACCGGCATTCTACTGCTGTTCTTCAGCTGCCTGTATCCAGATGTTTGTATTTCAAAAGTGGAGAATTGGAAAAGGGGGGTTCATACTTGCACACAATGGACTACTCTTCCGAAAGATGGAACAGGTTTTCACGGCGCAAAATGTTCTGCATGTGTTTGTACACGCGACTTTGGTGTATAGTCTCGTCGGAAAGATTTTTGGGGATTGGAGTCGGCACTAAAGTTGACTAAGAAGGAAAACCCCAGGAAGTGGCATCTGTCTGCTCTCAGTAGTGGCTGTAACCTGAAGTCAGATCACACAGTGTCTGTCTGTCTGTCTGTCTGTCTGTCCTCAATGGTGGCTGTAACCTGAAGTCAGATCACACAGTGTCTGTCTGTCTGTCTGTTCTCAATGGTGGCTGTAACCTGCAGTCAGATCACAGTCTGAACTCTCTTCAGTCAGCCCTAGGCTGCACTGCACTGCTTGAGGAATGGTGGGGCAGTGTATGTGTGTGGGAATTTTTTAAAAAATCAGTTTTGTTATATTATTGCCCTCCACCTGTAGCCACAGCAGATTTCTTTGCAGGAAATTTGAGCTGTTCCCCCTGGATTGTACACAGGGACTGGACGAGACTTAAAACCGAGGCCCCTTGTGCAAACGCACGCAGAACGCAGAACACCTTGCGCACACGTTAAATCCTGTTCCGCTTTTCATAAGAGTAGGCCATCATGTGCTGGTGGGAACAGATGACAATATTTACAATACTGCATACACACGGGCCCAGATGAAATAAAGCACACGATTGCTTATTCTGTTATCCTCGATATAAAAGAATGAAATAAAAATTAAATATATAAAAAGCACACCAGTGCTCATTATGTTATCCATGAAATGAAAGAATAAAGAACGAAGTATAGGCAACAATAGACGCATATGAATACATATATTCATTATACTGACATCTGAATACGGGCTTCTGAAATACATCCATCTAAATGTAGCTTCTAAAATACACATCCAAAATACATATAAATATTAAATAAAATAGGTGTACAAATGTTGACAGGCTTCTAAAATACAGCCATCCAAAATAAATATAAAGCAAGAGTGTGATCATAGAGTAGTGTGTGCAAATATACAATAAACTTGGTTGGTTTGAAACATATTCAATCATTTAAAAAATATGTTCATGCAGAATATGAAAATGCAGGTACGCCTATTACTACATGCTTACAAGATGAGGATATCCAAGTAATGACACCTAAAATGCATTGGATAACAAAACCTTTTGAATACTAGTTAATATGGGCTATTTGAGACTTGTAGAAAATAAACCCACTAAAACTGACCGGAAAAGTTCATATTGACATTTGCATACAGCCTTTAAGTACAATTAGCATACAGCCATAAGAAATATACCAACTACTACAGGCATGAACACAGGATAAGACTACATACATATTTACCACCCACATATCGATAAATTGGCATATCGATATTCCAAACTGACCACCAAGATGCTCCAATTAATATTAAATATGCTTTTCACAGTAAAAAAAATATGAAAAATGCAAATTGGCCGCGGAGATGCCTGCCCCAGTTAACATTACATATGCTTTGCACAATATAAATATAGACATTTGATAGGCATTTTTAAATGTAGAAATGTGTAAGAGGCAAGTTCACCTGCCAAACAAAATGAGATATTCAGGGTTTGATTCCCAGCCTTGCCTTTCCATTTGGTGAGGAAATCGCACGATAACAAAATCTGCATTTAATTGAGGCCCTGCAATGATGTAGAAAAATTTTGTGTGCTGAATTAAATCTTTGCAACCCACTCCACTTTGAAGAAGTTCTTTTAAGAGGCTGTAGGAACAGACCATAACATGAGTGCTTACATACACACTATTCCCTCATTCTGCTACCTAACGTTGAGGGGGGCGTGTGTGTGGATTATACATGAAATTCTGCCCTTGTTAAGCCTTGGAGCTCTATCTGAGGACTAGGCAATTACAGAACTGTGATCTATACAGCATGAGCAAGACATTGGAATTCGGGCAGTAGATATATGGACATAGGAAATTCATGCAACGTGCATTACGAATACATCTACACCTACGCTCTGCGAGTTGGCAGGAACAGATGATGATAAACTCGTGTGAGAACACTTAAAAAGTTCTCCACTATTTGAAAGAGACCATTGTAGCAACAGATAAAATTTACAAAACTGCATCATCCGAGGACTGGTAGAAACAGCACGTGAGTATATATTGTATTGTTCTGCTTTGTGTAAGAGTAGGTCATCGTCACACGATGGGAAGATATACAAAACTGCATACACAGGGCTGGATGTATTAAAGGACTCTCGATGTAATAAAATAAAAATATCACACTGAATAACCTGCCTACAAACTGTGTATGAAGTGGACACTGACTTTTCCGTCTTCATACACGGACAAATGCCCCAGTCCCCTATATACTGTATTTAGATTGTCTTGTTCCCATATGCAGACACGTGTTGGAGTACATCAACCTCATTTGCTTAATGGATAAAAAAAAAAGTATCTTTCACTAAAATGTAAGACTAAAATTGATATGTGCACACACATGCAGAACATCTTACACACATGGTAAAACATGTTCTGCTTTTTGAAAGAGTAGGGAACAGATGACAAAATTCACAAAAGGGCATAGGCACAGGGTTATAGGAAAAAAAGTCACAGGAAAAAAAGACCTAAAAAAAGTTACAAAATTGGGTAGGTAAAAAAGTCGCAATCGGTTAAACAAAGCTAAGTATAATCCAGTTTACAAAACGCACACATACACGCATGCAGGCCACAGAATATAAGTAAAATAAGACGCGCACTCAGCACATGCATGCACGCAGGTCAGAGAATAAAAGCAAAATAAGAGCAATATCATGAAGAAAGATGTACAGTGCAGTACAATGCATACACACACTCGCACACACATACACACACATCGCCCACGCAGGCCAGAAAATTAGAGTAAAATTAGAGCAATATCATCAAGAAAACTGTGCAGTGCAGTACAATGCATACATACACACACACACACACACACACACACACACACACACACACACACACACACACACACACACACACACGCATGCATGCATGCATGCAGGCCAGAGAATAAAAGTAAAATAAGAGCAATATCATCAGGAAAAATGTGCAGTGCAGTACAATGTATACACACGCACACACCCCACCCCACGCACATGCGCTTGTGACTGTTTTTTCAGTGACTTTTTTTCCAATTACCATGCACAGGGATCAAAAGTGGGTATCTATCTGTTCTATTATTCTCGATATAAAAGAATAAATAAATAAATTACAATA
>CM060317.1:19052331-19092331 GCA_030674155.1 Stramonita haemastoma
CATATTGCACGGGTGAGAAGAGAAGAGCAATACAAACGGTAAAAGACGTCCACAGTTTATACACGTACGCATACACAATCTGGCATCAGGTAAATGCTTCTATGTTACACAAAAACATATCAAACAGACAATAAACACACACAAACACAAATGAACACACAGACAAGGGAGACTAACTGTACAACAAATAGCACCTCAGATTTTTGAAGTAACAAAACAGTCCAGCCTCCGGTTCTGTTCAAGCGGCTGCTATGTTACTAAACTGTACTATGCAGTGCAAATGGAAACAAGATTGCAAAGAGATTCCACTGGTGGAGAGAACCCTTTTTCTGGAAGTGATGTTGCAACTGTAATTTGAAAAGTGGGGAGGTTATTGCTTTGTGCTAAGGGTGTGTTCTGGAGTAACACCACAGATGCAGTTTTTGTTTTAATTTTCCCCTCCAACAATAAGCACTAATGGTCGTACTTACAACACCACATCTTAAATACAGAGACATTAGGAGATTCTGAACATACCTGGATTAAAAAAAAAAAAAAAAAAAAAATAATAATAACGACACCACCACCACTTGGAGCAATAGACTATTGAAAAATAAACATGATTATGAATACTGGATATTTACAGCAAGGTTTTTTTTTTTAACTTGTGGAAAAATATGATCAGATCATAACTGCCATCAATATTATATTATATGATCAAACGTGAATACCAAGACAGCCAAATGTACAAAATATGATCATGAAACAAACATGGTTGTTGACAAAAGACATTGCACAACTCTGTTGGGGGGGGGGGGGGGGAGGAGGGGGAGGGGGGAACCAGACTGGGAGAACCTGGTGCATGACAGCAGTCAACCCTCCACCTTCATGGGGTTAATTAATTAAAGCGTGTTGAACATGAAAAGAAGAACCTGTACACACGTTCTGATCTGTATGGCCTGCATACCCTCCACCCCTATCACTAACCATCACTAAATGCTTTAACAACCAAGACAGGTCTGCATACATACACTACTCACTACTGTACCGATCACCATTCATTAACACAGCTGAGCATGTCTCCTCCCACAGCCCACGCCTTTCAACGAAAGATCGAAAAATAATCACAGGTATGCAAATGCTTGGCAGAAGCATGCACCTGATGAATGTGAACGAGGCTGTGTCAGTGCGAAAGGCGTGGCAGAAGGAGACTTTTCAGCGTTTGATGTCAATACATATGCAAATCAGTAGCAGTGTTCAGATCAGTTGTTCTATTTAAAAAAAAAAAAAAAAAAAGAAGTCTAGTTTTCTGTATGTTTAAAAACGAATTGCTAACAACATTATCCCTCAACTCTGCTATCATATATAATAATAAGCATTGTGCAGAACTGCTCGTCAGTTGTACACTACTTCAAACCTACTGTAATTAATTACGGTGTCTTCAGGAATCTGCATTCCCCTGTCCCAACAAACCCTCAATATACAAGATCCCGATAAGCCTAAAACCATACACAGAGATTCCATTACTATACGTTATACTGTCTTCTATTCTTTCATGCAGATGCAAAAATCTACAGCGTAGATATATAAATATAACACGGCTGAAGTGATAACTGGTACATTATGACAGCAATTCACAGCTTTCTGCTTGTAAAATTAAAAAAAAAAACAACAACAAAAAAAACAAAAACAGTATCTGTTCAGAGGTCATATTTCATTTTCAAACTGCACTGGCAACCTTGCATCTCTTCATTCATTTGGCTTGAAGTATAGCACAGTTATTTAACACTGTATCTTTTTTAACGTATTGTGACATTTACAGCTTTCGCAGTAGTCCCACAACACACAGTAATTGCATATTCCTCTGACCCTGAGGACATGAAAGCTCATCCGTTAAATATCAGTACACAGAAGACACACGCAGACATTCTCATCCCCCCCTACCCCCCCAAAGCCCTCGCTTAGTCTATAATCCATCTTTTTCCACTCTGCCCCAATCTTCTGTCCTCATGCATCATTCTTCAAGAGCTCTACAATGACAGACAAAACCTTCAAGATGTAGTATGTACCACACAACTGTTAAAATCCCATCATCTGCAGAACAGTTCAGAGGAAGAAGAAGAAAAAAAAAAAAAAGGCTGGAAAGTGTAAAAAACTGCAAGAACCCACTCCCTTCATTAAAAGACTATGTACAGCATAAAGCAATCAATCAGTTAATTAATTAATCCACACCACCCAGACTGACACATAGCAGACTATAAAAGATGAGAGGAAACAGCTGTGTGTCCTGTCCTCTGCACAGAAACATGGTTTCTGACCAAGTTACTGCATGGTTTCTGACCAAGTTACTGCATGGTTTCTGACCAAAGTTACTGATAGTCTGTTGGTGAAAACACATACCAGAAATGACATTCTAAGAAGAAGGCGCAGCTATAAACACACCTGACCTACACCGCAGGATAATATAAAGTGCAATACAGCCACACGCTCCCTTGAAATCAATTCAAGAGGGGGCGAGGCTTGTAAGAGAAAGAGGTAAACTGTACAGGACTTTGACTGTGTCAACTCCAGGCATGTCATGTTCTCCAGCAGAGATCTTTCTATCAGTCAGCTGTTTTAAACAGGGTATGCAAAAAACAGTCAAGTTACATCACATCATTCAGCTGTGGAAAGCACATTGTTCAACCAACCCCCTTCATTCAGCAGTCACTGTGTAATTCTTAGTTAACATTTCCAAACTCCATAGCTTTTAACACAAAAACACAAGAAAAAAGCAACTAAACACACACAAAGAAGGGATGAGATGTGTACATGTATGAATGAATGTATGTGATGCCAATCTGTCACGAAAACCGATCTTGTTATAATGATTCTCTGCCCTGCCCAGAGCAACCTGAAGCAGAGCCCATAAAGCGGAATGCCATAAGCACAGGCAAAATCCCTGTTGATCAAAGCTCCAGTGAAGAGTAAAATCTGAAAGCAGCCAAAGACAAAAAAAGAACAAAAAAAAGAAAATCAGGATGTTCACACGTCAGTCACCAGATAAAAATCTGTCCTCCTCCTCCTGTAGTCCCAGAGAATCTGAAACAGAAAACATAACTGCCCGTCACATTTTGCCTGCTAAACCAAAAACCCAAACAAAACAACCCAAATTCATAAAAACCAACAAAACAACCCTACCCAAAATCCCAAACAAAAACCCTAATAACAATCTACCATCACTCCTCACACACACACACACACACACACACACACACACACACACACACACACACACACACACACACACACAGCACGCACTGTTCATCCTTTTTTTATTTATAGTAACATATTTGCATGAGCTGTTTGTATTTTTCTCTTTTCTTTAATTCCCTGGAAACACAAGCAAAATGTGGGGGGAGGTGGAGGGTAGGGTATAAATTCTAAAAAAACAACAAACCTCAACAACCCCCCTATCAAGAAAAAGTTAGCAGCACCAGTGAAGGGCCTGACTGCTGTCCAGGCAGTGCTCACCTAGGCCTGGCTGTCAGGCTTGACCACAGCGGGTCCGTTGGCTGCCATGCCGCCCCCACCCCGGATACCTGTGCTCTGGCTGGAGCCACTGCTCGGGTGTTGTCCTGGCCGGATGGGCTTGGCTGAAACACACACACACACATCACATCACCATCAGTCTGCCATCTTCATTAACCTATAGGAACAATCCATTAAAAAAAAGAAGACAAAGAGTATCAACATGAAAAGAATTCATTAACTAATATGAACAATCCATAAAAAAAGAAGAAGAAAAGAACCAACATAAAAAGAAAATGGAAAAGTCTTGGACCATTTCATAAAATGACTATCTAAAAGTAAAGGTCTCTTATAACCAATGCAGAATTGGACAGCAAGGTATCAGAGACCTCAGCTTCTCTAGGGAACAGCCTATTGAGGGTTGCGCCCATCTCTCCCTCATTGCTTTACCTTCCCTGACCCTAAAGAGTGCAGGTACCCATTTACAGCTATGTGAACTGGGGAAGTATACTCAAGCCAGGCATGCAAATAGTCACCCATCCACTTGGTAATGATGCTCAATGCTGTTTAACCTTAGCTTGGGAAAGCTGGTGCTCTAGCCACTGAGCTATCCTCTACCCAATATCATATCTATCATATCAAAAGAAATTCATGTATGTTCTTAATCACTTTTTCAATTTGGAGCAGTCACACGAACTTGTATTTGAACATTTGTATTCAGCAGTGTCAACATGACATGGAGGAAGGAGATACCAAACACAAATTCCCAACACTCATTTTGCTCCTCTTATATATGATGAAAATGGGTGACTGAAAACATAACTGCCACTAATCCTGTCCACTACAGTATCTGCATCTCCCTATTTTCTATGCTCATAGACCGTTTTCTTTTTACGTATGTGCAAGCAATGTTCAACACACACACACATGCAGTGGAAGGCAAAAGAGAGCCACTGACCAATCTGTGCAGCATGGCCCCTGCGAGCCAGGTTCCTCTGTCTGACGGCTTCCTTGATGCGGTCCACCTCCATCTGGTACCTGTTTCCACACCACACACAACGCCACACTTCACTTTACTTTACACCTCTTGTCCGTATAAACGAGATGAGCTTCATCTCGAGATGTACTGAGCAAATACTAATGTACAGCACTATACTGCAATAGTTACGTACACACAGCAACTCATACCTACACATACAGACACACACACCGATATATATATATATAAATGTGCCCAGTCTTACCAAATACAAATTCCCAACACTCATTTTGCTTCTCTTATATATGATGAAAATGGGTGACTGAAAACATAACTGCCACTAATCCTGTCCACTACACTTTTGAGTATCTGCATTTCCCTATTTTCTATGCTTATAGACAGTTTTCTTTTAACGTATGTACAAGCAATGTCTCAAGTTTTTTTGTTTTTTTCCTCCTGGTGGGTTTCTGTGGTGCTGTGCAGTTTGGGAGAAACAACAGTGAGCTGCTCTTGCATCATGATTGGGACCTGCTCTCCTTCCTCTCTAATGCCACACAGCTCTGACATGTTATTTCCACTGCAATGATTCACTGATAAAAACAAATACACAGCACTCAAACCCTGTATAACATGATCACAGCCAGGCAGAAGTGTTTAGTTCCTGAACTGCTACACCACGTAGACATTAATGCACAGAGTAGTTTTTCAGTTGCTTTGTTCACAACATTGATTTAGGAATATCTTGTAACACACTAAAGTACAGTCCATATGTTTGTCATCACACACATGCAAAAGGTTGTGAAAATAAAGTGTTAAAAGATCAGCACTGTAGGATATAAGATAACAGAGAGACAAAACGATAAAAAGAGGAGAAAATCAACCCTGAGCACACAGGTTTTTAATACAGAACAAATATGACACTGAGAGATAACACACACAGCCAGCCACCCTCCCTTCCTTTTCAGGAAAGGAATGTCTGGCAGTTGAGAGGGTTAGCAGCTGTCAGCCCTGCGGAACTAAAAGTGCGAAAAAGGGGCTCTATGGACAGCAGTGATACACACACACACACACACAACACACGCACACACACGCACACACACACACACACACACACACCATACATACTGTTCATGGGTATTTTCCTCTGTGGAGTTTAACTTTCCTGCCGACTCCACTTCCCTGAAAAGTCATTCGGATGAGATTGTAAACTGAGGTCCAGTGCGCTCATGAATGCAAAACATCTTACGCACACGTTAAAGCCCATTCCCCCTTTTGGAAGAGTAGGCCATTGTGCGCCGCAGGAGCGGTTAACAGAATTTAAAAAAAACTGCATGTATACAGGGACTGGGGGTTAAAAAAAGCATGTGAGTGTTTATTCGTTATCCTCAAAATAAAAGAGTAACAACACACACACACATGCACACCCAAACACACACACACACACACTCTTTCACTCACTCCACTCACTCACTCTCTCTCACTCACTCACTCATTCATTCATTCACTCACTCACTCACACTCTCTCTCTCTCTCTCACACACACACACACACACACACACACACACACACACACACACACACACACGCACACACACACACTCCTGTCTAATATCACTAATAGTGAAGATGTTAAATGCAAGAATGAACGAACACACACTCTCACACTCACTCACACTCTCACACACACACACAACCACACACACACACAACCACACACACACGCACAACACACACACACAAACATTTACTCACCACCTCTCTCTCACACACACACACACAACCACCCCCCCCCCCCACACACACACCCACCCACTCACTCACCACCTCTCTCTCACACACATACACACACTGTACACAAGCTCAGAGCAAACAAAAGCAAACCACACCACACCAGACACACCCAACACCCTTCCATTCAAGCACTGACCGTTTGCGGTCGCGCATGGCGCCCTCCTTGGCCTCCTTGAGGGCAGTCTCCAGGGACTTCACGCGGTCCATGGTGGCCCTCAGGCGCTTCTCCAGCTTGGGCAGCTCGCACCGCAGGTCAGCGTTGTCACGCACCAACTGCCCCACACCACCACACCACAATGCTTTGTTAGCTACGCCACAGTGCACAAATCCAACATCACTCAGTAAGGCTTTGTCAAGAGTGCTAAATTTAGCGCGCTCCTTCCTTTTTGCTTAGTCTAGGTGTGGTCAGTTCCTGCTGTAAATAGCACCAGCCAGGCCACAGCCGGGCTGGGATGGGATGGGATAATTAGCAGCTGAGAGGAGCTGAAAGTGGGGGAAACTGACAGCTGTGACAGCTCATAGACAGGCACTGATCGATCACCAACAGCTAAGATGAAATACGGCATTGCTCAAAAGAATGAAATCGTGTATGTTTTAATAATAACATTTCTCTGTTTTTGAGATAATGTTTTGAATTGAACATGAAATTTTCAGAGTGCTGAATCTTCTTGTAGAGTAAACAAATCACAGCACTTGTATTTGGACCGTCCACACACATGCGGCTGTTCACAAAAGACTAAGGTGGGACATGAGAGGTAAAAACTGATGAAATTTTGTTTACAAGCTGATGTTAAAAGTTATGACATATATTGAAAGAGTATCACATGTAAAGCAAAAAATCAAAGAATTACAGTTTTGTGCTCTGTAGCCAAGAAAACAATCCAATATGGCTGCCAAAATTAAATGTTTCAAACTCCTAAACCTTTTGATCTATAACAAGTAGAAGTAGCCTGTTTTCTACAAACAAGTTTTACAACCTGAATTCTTTAAATTCACACAGGAAGATCTCCATAAATGCGCCCAGCAATTTTTAATTCTAAAAAAACCCCATGATTTTGGCCCCTTTAGAACCCATGTCTTAACCTTTAGAGATTTTCAATTCAGACACATACATACACCCACATCCAAAACCATATTAGGCAGGGTGATGGAGATGTCTGTTGAAAGTAGAAACAGATAGGTGTAGCTATGGGGGAAGATACTAGTTTGGAAATAAAAGTACCATGAGGCTGGATTTGAAAGTATCAAATGTAGGCTTTTGTGAAGTGAGAGGGAGGAAATGATTAAAACAGCAATGGTATCAGTGCTTGGACAATGAAATAGCCTGTAGTCATTTCAATATTACAATAGCAGAGATCAAGACGCTGGTGCAAAAAAACAAAAACAAAAACAACCCCCCCCCCAAAAAAAAACAAAAAAAAACAAAAAAACTTGAATTAAAGAAAAAAAACCTGACAGTGGTGCTCGAATAAGTAAACATATCTTTTTAAAAGATGCTTAAAAATTATTAAAATATCCTTGAAAAATTGCTTCATTAAAACTGATCAAAATGAAAAAGACCAAAGCACTGAACGTAAGAACAGATGCCATCTTAACAGCTGTTTCAGAAAAACAAACAAATTGCCTATAAATGTTCAATTTTCAGAAAAACCTTTCATGATGTTAATTTGATTCAGTTAGTGTATGGGGAAAAAAAAGTAGGAATGGGAAAAAAGTGCAGTTTTTGTTGAATAAAATGAAAATTCAAAGTGTGTGTGTGTGTGTGTGCACATGCATGCATGCATATGTGTGCGCACATGAGTGCATGTGTGAGAGTATACATGTATGTGTGTGGGCGCGCGAACACGCATACATGTGAGTATATGCGTGTAAACCTGCATGCATAAATTTGGATGTTCACAGACACAACATGCAGTAGGCAGATACTGCAGACTGCACTGACCTGTTTGTGGACCTTGGTCAGTTGCTCCAGGTTGTTTTCCAGGAAGGAGATCTTCTGCTTCTGTGCCACGTGACCTCCGGACTCTTCCTCCTCCTCCTCTGCCTTGCTGGCCGACTGTCAGCACATGAGGCAGCTTTATTATTGCATGATAATCAATGGAGACGAGGATGTAATTATGCGGCTGTGGAAGTGCATCCGCTTTAAGACTACTTAACAGGATTGTACTCTACATTTACTGTCATAATATATCCCGGCGTCAACCACACACACACACCAGCTCCATAAATACACTTATCAGTACAATGATTACAGCTGCAGAAATAGTTAACCAAGAAATATGAAGGTAAAATCGTAAAGTGTTCCCATAACCTGTGCATCATTGGGGAGCGAGGCGCCAAAGACCTCAGCTTTTCTAGGGGCAAGCATACTGAGGGCAGCGCCCATCTCCTCTCCCTAACTGCTTTAACTTCCCTGACCCTAAAAGAAGGCAGGTGCCCATTTACAGCTGGCTGAACTTGGGAACTGTACAAAAGCAAAGATGCCCAAACGGTCACCCATCCACTTGGTAACAACACTGAATACTGCTTAACCTTATCTTGGGGAAAGTGAGTGCTCTGACTACTGAGCTATCCCATCCTCTAATATGAAGGTAAGTGACATTTAGATATTGCACTTCAACTCAAAATGCACCGCTTGAGAAGCAAACCCTATACATTTCTGGATATAAGCAAGGGAAAAGATATGTTTAGAAAAAGCAACACTAAACATGTCACACAGAGACTGGGGATGGTTTGGTGTAAAAAAAAGAAAAAAAAAGAAAAAGATTTCAGATCAAAATCTGGTTCAAAGTGGCTGGGTTTCATTTAGTCCTTTCAACAGGGAGCTTCCTCCTTCAGATGAGACTATAAACCAAGGTCCTGTGTGCGAATGTATGCAGAACATCTTGCACACAGGTCCTGCTTTTGAGAAGAGAAGGCCATTGTGTGCCGGTGGGAATAGATGACAAAATTTACAAAACCGCATACACATGACTGGATGTAAGTAGTAATTCCATTATCCTTGAAATAAAAATAAAGATAACAATACTTGGATATGTACATGATTATACAGCACATTGCTCAGTAACAAGTTATTTATTTCTCATCAGTGACAGAGGATGTGTATCAAGAGCAGAGCTCAAGACAATTATTGTGTGTGTGTGTGTGTGTGTGTGTGTGTGTGTGTGTGTGTGTGTGTGTGTGTGTGTGTGTGTGTGTGTGTCAGTGTGTGTGTGTGTGTGTCAGTGTGTGTGTGTGTGTGTCAGTGTGTGTGTGTGTGTGTGTGTGTGTGTGTGAGTGTCTGTGTGTCTGTGTGTGTGTATTTGTGTGTCCACGTAAATCATGCCACTAATAATCTTCTTCGTCACTCAGACGGTAACAACTACTGTCTTGTAACATGCGCAAAAAAACTCGTTGCACTGCCGTTAAAGAACTGGACAAGTCAGGCCCAGCGCAGTCAACTTCGGCGTAACTGATATTCTAAACAAACGACAAAACAAAAAGTGTTTGCAAAACACCAAAACAACCAGCAACAACAGTGTGTGTCCGCACCTTCTTGACCCTGTTCTGGAGGTCCTGCACGAAGAGCTTGCGCAGGTTGTGGAGGGTCTGCAGCTCCTTGGCCACGGTCTCCTCCAGCCCCTTCAGGTCCTGCTTGGCCTGCTCCCGCCGAGACAGCTGCATGGACAGCTCAGACAGCTTGGCCGTCTTCTCCACATCCTCCGCCTTCAGCTTCTCGTAGTCGCCCTGCACCTTCTCCATGGCCAGAGACAGCTTCTGGTTCGTTCTGTAGACACACACACGCACGCACAGATGACATTTACAAATCTGCATACACACGGGGACTGGATGGAAAAAAGCATATGATTGCTTATTCCATTATCCTTGATATAAAACAATAAATAAATAAATAAAATAAAAATAAATATATGGGGGATAGAGGTATTAGTCCCTTTTTTCAGTATGGTTGAGCTACATGGGTTATTAGACTGAAACGACTGACACTATAGCTGAGTGGTAAAGACTGTCTGACTTCCATCCCTCTGCTTTGTGAAGCCATGGGTTTGAATCTCGGTGGCTTTTGGTGAAGTAATTAAGGGAGGGGAGTTTTACTATATCCCCTGGTCAACTTGCAAGTGCAGACCTGCCAGTGTCTTTATTTCGTTCCTGTATGTGCACATGCAGGTCAAATATGAATGTTAAAGATCCAGTAATTCAGAGGGTTATGGAAACATGAACACGCCCAGCTCACATCCCTGAAGTCTGAATGTGGCTACCTTCATAGCTGGCAAAAAACAGTCCCATATGCAAAATCTAAACACAGCTAGAGCCGAGGAACACACACACAAAAAAACTTAAACATGAACACAAAACCCCAACAAATATTGCCAAATTGTCCACATGACATACTCATTTGGCTCTAAAGCCTAGGCAAGATCTGTGACGTGTATGACTGATGCTCCACATGCATGGCTACTTCACTCTGGGCATTGCATGATCAACATTCTCCTACATAAAAAAACACATTTGCTTTTAAGTGTGTTTGCTTCTTCCTTTCTCCATCAGAAAGCACAATTTAAGGGAAAACGACAAATGCACAATCTCTCGTTTATAGTAAAAGACAACTCCTAGCTATTCTACTCTACTTCACTTTCTTTTGACCACCACCCTAAACTTTAGACGCTACTTCTAGCCACACAAATAAAAGACAGTGTCTGCACACACATATTTCCATTTTAGTACATGGAGGCATGGGACTTACTCCTTGAGGCCGTCCACGAGGGCCTGCTTGTCGGCGATCTCCTCACGCAGGGAGGACAGCTGCTTCTGGTGGTTCTCCCTGTGAGCCATCATCTGCTTCTCCAGCGTCTCCTTCATCTCTATCTCTGCCTGCAGCTTGGTCGATGTCTCCTTCTCCTTCTCAGTCACAGCTGCTGCCATGGTTTCTGTAGGCAAGAATGGGAAAAAGAGAGCCACTGAGAGTAATATGCGCAATCACTGAAAGAGAGAGAGAGACCGAACTCAGAACATATGCCCAGCCATATGCCCATAACATTAGGTTCGAACATCTTGGTGGCAAAACTAATGAAAGAAAAAAACTTTTCACATTAATTTGACACTGTATGCATAGATCAATCTTATGTGGCTCTCTCAGAGAGAGAGAGAGAGAGAGAGAGAGAGAGAGAGAGAGAGAGAGAGAGAGAGAGAGAGAGAGAGAGAGAGAAAGAGAGAAAGAGAGAGAGTAAGAGCAAATGAGAGTGAGAGAGAGACAGAGAGAGAGAGACAGAGAGACAGAGAAAGAGAGAGAGAGACGGAGACACAGAGAGAGAGAGAGATCCTGAGCACTCACGTTGCGCCTTGAGCTGAGCACACTCTTCATTCAGAGAGTCGATGTTCTCTTCAAGCTGTCGCTTCTTCTGCTCCACGTTCTTGATGGTTTCTGACAGCGTCGACATCTTGGCTTCGTACTACAGAACAGACAATGCATCAAACAATGTATCGGTTCTGTTTTAGAAAAGTAATCTGGTTTCTGAATCTTTCTGATGAAAACAACATTTTTCTACTAACTTTTCTCTCTTTCTTTGCAAACACACACACAATTATCTTATTTGCCACTTTCACTTAACCTGTAGGCGCAGGGGAGGTACATGACAATTGAATAAATGAATTTTGCAACAATTCTTACCACTTACAATGGACAATACTAATGACCCTTCACCCCCAAAAAACTCCCAAACAACAATACTACCCATCCTTCAAAATACTGACAGCAATAAAAAGGGGATCAGACACATCCTCTCAGTCTCAAACTGACAAAGAAAAACAAACACAATGGATGTGACAACCTTATGGAAAATATCACACAGCACTTTTAAAACAGCTCATTCTTTCCTTCACTCCTTCCTCTCTCTCACCTGCTGGATTTTGAGTTTGCAGTCAGACAGTTCGTCTCACCCAACAAAAATATCACACAGCACTTTTAAAACAGCTCATTCTTTCCTTCACTCCTTCCTCTCTCTCACCTGCTGGATTTTGAGTTTGCAGTCAGACAGTTCGGTCTCACCCAACAAAAATATCACACAGCACTTTTAAAACAGCTCATTCTTTCCTTCACTCCTTCCTCTCTCTCACCTGCTGGATTTTGAGTTTGCAGTCAGACAGTTCGGTCTCGGCTTCCCCGAGTTTCTTGGTGTTCTCCGAGTTCTGCGTTTCCAAGGTGGAAGCCCGTCCTGCCAGCGTCTTCACCTCAGACTTCATCTTGCTGATGTACAGCCGAGCCACCGTGAACTCCTCTTCCAGCTTCTCACCAGCTCCTGGGTTGGGCTGCAACAATCATCACAATTATTTAGTTTCATATAGTGTCAGTCATAGTCATGATCTTTACTGCTACATTCAAATCTGGCCTAGGTATCGGTGAGAATGCTTTCTTAGGCCTTGGTATCAGTAAGAATGCTTTCTTAGGCCTAGATATCAGTGAGAATGCTTTCTTAGGCCTTGGTATCAGTAAGAATGCTTTCTTAGGCCTAGCTATCAGTAAGATGTTTTCTTGATCAGAAGTCAACCCATCTTGTATGTAGCATATATTACAACAGATGTGTGGAAACAAGTTTGGCTGATATAAATATCATCATTAAGTTTGAGATCTCTACATAAGGTATTACAAATTCTTATCAATTCTACAACTTACCACAGCCTTAATGGGCTCAGTCTTATTTTCAAATAACTCACTTCTGATTTTTTGCAGGATTCTAGTCAGCTAGAGATTAACCCTCTTGCATTCAGATTCTCTGAACACAAACTGCCCCTAGATTTTGCATTCCATCACGAAATTAGGTCAGGCACACATTCTCACTCACCTTTTCCTCCTTCTAAGTACATACCAGCAGCTATAATTATTTCCAGACTCTCAGCAAGGTTTCTACTTCTAGCCTGATAGAGGTTTGACATGTGACAGCAATTAGTGATGGTCACAGCATGATGTCAATCCTGGGTTCGGGATTCAGAGGGGGCAATTATTCAATCCCAACATATCCTGGTTCGGGACTAAGAGGGTTAAATCTGAAGACAGCCACATAGCACAATAAAACAGATCAGCAGACTGACTGACAGAGACAGACACCATAAAGCATGACAGAGAACTGTTCCAGTCTGCAGCAGCAAGACTGACTGACCTTGTTCTCAGCGGCACTGCCCCCGATGGCGGTGCCAATGTCGGAGAGGTCGCGCAGCAGACTGACCATCATGTCAGTGACCCGCTTCTTCTGGTGCAGGGAGGTGTCCTTCAGGGTCTCCAGCTCCGACTGCAGGCTGTTCAGCTTGCTCTGGGGGGAAGAAATGTATGGTGATCACACATGACATGCATGCATCACACCTTCTTTTCTTTTCTTTTTTTTCACAGCTCATTTTCAACAACCAAAATTCAGAATGACAGGATACTATAGCCGAGAGGTTAAGACCGTTCGACTTCAATCCTGTGGGTCCATGAAGTTTGTGGGTTTGAATCTTGGTAGTGTCTGGTGAATTTAAAGGCAGGGATTTTTACAATCTTCCAGGTCAAGTTCAAGTGCAGACATGCCAGCACTTTTATTTCTTTCGTGTATACACAAATGAAGAAGATCATACCTACCCATGTTAAGGACCCCGTAAGTCATGCCACCACTCAATGGGTTACAGAAACACAGAACACATCCAGCATACATCCCCGAAGTCAGAATGTGATAGCCTTCATGGTGGGCAAAAATGGTTGCAAATGCAAAATCGGACCATTGGTGAACTTTCGGAGCTCTAGCTGAGGAACGAAAACAACAAAACAAACAATATTTTAAAATCACTGGTATTTTGTTGTCGTTTTTTAAAAAAAAAATATTCAGCAGTCTCCCTGTTACTCTTTTCTTTCATGTATAGGGCAAAATCTTTCAGTTAAACATTATTTGTATGACTTGTCTTCAAGTACCTCACCCACACAGGCAGCCATACTCAGACTTCAAAGAAGAACTCCTACACAAAGAGAGGGGGCGGGATAGCCTAGTGGTCAGAATATTGCGCTCGCAATTTGATGACCCAGCTTCAATTCCTGTTCGGGGGATTTTTCCCCTGGAGTTAACATCAGTGCTGACTCCACTCTCCCAAAAAGTCTTTCAGATGAGATATAAACCAAGGCCCCGTGTGCGAATGCACGCAGAACGTCTTATGCACGTTAAATCCTGTTCCGCATTTTGTAAGAGTAGGCCATTGTGCCAGTGGGAACAGATGACAAGATTGACAAAACTGCATACACACAGGGACTTAATGTAAAAAAGCACACAAGTGCTTATTCCATTATCCACGATATAAAAGAATTTAAAAAAAGAAAAAAAGAAACCAACGTACGGAGTTCTGGGTCAGCTCCTCTGAGAGGACCTCGAGGTCGTGGTTCTTGTTCTCCACCTCCTGGGACTTCTGGTCGTAGTTCATGGCCAGCTCCTCCAGGGCCTGCAGAACCTCCTTCACCTCCTCCTTCGCCGACTCGTTGTCCTGATATATACACACACACACACACATGCAAGCATTAACATACAGACATGCATGCACACACACACACACACACACTCACATGCATGCACACAGACAAAAACACACACATGCACGCACACAGACACAGACACACACCGCACGCATGACACACACACCACACACACACATCCATGTACACAGATAATGTATACACAAACACTTTGACTTGCTGATTTTTTTGTTTCTGGGTTTATTTGCTTTTTTTTGTTGTTGCTTTTTTTTTTTTTTTTTTTTTTTTTTTTGCTTGCTTGTTTAACCTTTTTTCTTAACAACAAAATTATCACTTACTTTGGTAGCCGATGCTTTTCATCATTTTTTTTTTTACAGCCTGACTTAAAACTTAGTATTTTACATCAAACGAATTGAAAGTCCTACAGATCTGCATATTTACTAAATGTAACGATTTTCATTAATTAACCCAACTGCCTGTCTACACAGACCAGAAGGGAATGCTGAACAAAGGTAACCAACCCCTAATGAACACAGGTAACCAACCCCTAATGAACACTGATGAACACCAGTAACCAACCCCTAATGAACACAGGTAACCAACCCCTAATGAACACTGATGAACACCAGTAACCAACCCCTAATGAACACAGGTAACCAACCCCTACAGGTAACCAACCCCTAACAACCCTAACCCCTAACATGTAACACATCCTTGACGAACACAGGCAACAACCCCTAATGAACACAGATAACCAACCCCCTGACAATGCGGACAGGAAGACAGACAGACAGACAGAGAGACAGACAGGAAGACAGACAGACAGACGTACACACCTGTTGGATGCGGGTCATGTCTCCCTGGAGGTTCTCGTTGTCGCGGCGTGACTGTGTGATGAGGTCCTCCTGTTCCAGCATCTGCTCCTTCAGCTTCTCAATCAGCTGGGACTGGTTGTTGATCTCCTCGTCCTGTCAACATAATACTCACTTCGTTACATCATTTCTTCTCTTTTTTTTTTTTTCTCTTTTCTTTCTTTTTTTCTTTCTTTTTTCTTATTCTTTTTTTTTCCTTTTCTCTTTTTTTTTTTTTCCCTGTTTTTTGGTTTTTATTTATAGAAAATTTTTAATTTTGGGGCTGTTGAATCATGTTGGTTAAACGAAATTGGTGAAATGTTCAGTTTTCTTTTTTTTTTTTCCTAGATAGATGGCTTGATGAAAAAAAGCAAATCGATACTTATTCAATGTACCATCTGTAAATAAAAATTCGACTTGATTTGACTTGACTTACCGCATCTCCACAAAGTTGGAATGCGGCGGCGACCTTTATGGAGGGCGAAAATGGTTATGTATTGCAAAAATCTCACCATTGGTGAACCTAGAAGCTATTTATTTATCTATTTATTTATTCATATTTATTCATTCTTTTATATCGAGGATAATAGATTAAGCACTCATGTGCTTTTTTACATCCAGTCCCTGTGTGTATACTGTTTTGTGTAAAGTTTGTCATGTTTTCTACTACCCAGGCTAGCTGAGGAAGAATAAGAAAAATTTACCACACTGGTTTGCAATTGGAATGTGGCTACCTCAACTCTAAGCATCCCATAGTATTAAAAAAAAAACTTTAATGCAGAACATTTGTGGACAAATGTTTCAAATGAACTGACTTGTTGTACTAAAAGAATGTTATATATCATCAATGAGCATCACCTAAGCCCAGGTTATATCTGAGGTACCATAGCATAACATTTCTGACCTACTCGTCTTTTACTAAACAGATAAGACTGGACTGTGTTGGAGAGAAGTAAAAAAAAAAATCATCTGATTGACCATTACTTTTTAAAAAGAAAAATACTAAACAAAGCAGATCAACAGAGAGAGGGAGGAAAGAAAGATCTTTAAGATACTGCATCCAATCCAATCTTCTTGTTTATAGCCTCACTGACCACAGAGGCTATATCGAAGCTGTCACTTTGTCACACAGACTAAAACAGGGTTTAAAACCAACACTGCTGAAGTCCCTTGTATCTTTGCCCTGGCCAACCGTAAGGGTCAACTCAGTTAAGACACTGCATTAACCAGATCTTGGAAAACATTGTAACAGAGACTACTACAGTTTCACACACCAGTCAGCCCTAACAGCCTGACCCATCTAACAATGCAGAACTCATCCACAGAGCTTACTAGCACAAAGACCTCCTTCCTCCACCCAACCAATGCCCAGCCCTGACCAGACCTTGTCAGCCCTAACACAACAGCCGGACCCAGCTAACACGGCACAACTCGTCCACATAGCTTACTAGCACAAAGACTCTCCCCCTACCCCCCAGCCCAGCCCTGACCAGAGACCCCCCCCCCCCTCCCCCCCCAATGCCCAGCCCTGACCAGACCTTGTCAGCCCTATCAGAACAGACTGACCCAGCTAACACTGCACAACTCGTCTACATAGCTTACTAGCACAAAGACTCTCCCCCCCAACGCACTCGTCCACACAGCTTACTAGCACCAAGAAACCCCCCCACTCCCCCCCCCCCCCCCCAAACACCCCCCAATATCCCCCCCCAAATGACCTGACCTTGTCATCCAGCTGCTGGTAGAGGCTCATCTTCTCCGTCTCCAGCTGCTGGCGTTCTGCCTCAGAGATGGCGGAGGTGCCCCCTCCTGCCAGGCCCACGAAGCTGGTGGCCATCTGCAGGGTGCCCGCCCCGGGCTGTGTGGCTCCCTCCTTCGGGGGCTCCTCCGTGGTGGCCGTGGCTGCGGCCGTCTTCACGTCCACCTGCTCCTCCACAGGTACGGCGTTACCTGGAAAATGTTGGGATATGTCTTCATTTTTTTTTGATACCTTGTTGCTGTTGGGTTTGTGGTTGGGTTTTTTTTTTAGTACTGTAAAGGCTAGTTAACTAGAAGTGTAAAAAAACAACAACAACAAAAACCGCTACCTTGTGTGCTTTACAAGATTCAGAGCTATATATACATTCCATATATCATTATTATTATCATGGTTGGTCTTAAATTTTACGTCTCTTCACATAAAAGTGATATTATTCTCTTTATTATGTAAATGACCTTTTTTGAGCTTGCTGGTTAAAAAAAATAATCAATAGGCAAAAAAAAAAAACCAATGTGTAAACTACACCCATGCTTGCTTAATAAAAACACAGACAACAATCTATATGAGCAAGAAAGTCCCAACTTCTTTTTCAAACTCAAACTCTCTTCAATGCAGACACTCACACACACACACACACACACACACACACACTCACTCACTCAGCACAAAACACACACACACACACGCACACACACACACACACACAAACACAACACAACACAACACCCCCCCCCCCCACACACACACACACAACCACCCCCCCCCCACACACACACACACCATTCTTCCTACCCCACCCATTGAGCCAGCCCCAGCCCCCATCAAAGCCCCATCCCCAGCCACTGACCTGCCCTCCAGGACTGCAGTTCTGCCTCCAGTTTGAGGATGATCAGCTTCATCCTGTTGTTCTTCTCCTTCTCCTTCTCATAGCGACGCTTCCACTCCTCAGCAGTCAGCTCCTCATTCACCGTCACCACGTTCTTGATCGTCTTCGCTCTGTCAAGTGAAGTCAAGTCAAAAATGCTTCAATCATTCCCATGATGGGCTGTTACTTTTTTTCTTTTTAAAAAAAATTCTTTTATAGCGAGGATAATGGAATAAGCACTCGTGTGCTTTTTTTTTTTTTTTACATCCCGTCCTCGTGTTTATGCAGTTTTGAAAATCTTGTCATCTGTTCCCACAGGCACACGTTCTTGATCGTCTTCGCTCTGTCAAGTCAAAAATGCTTCAATCATCCCCATGAAGGGCAATTACTTTTTTTCTTTTTTCTTCTTTTATATCGAGGATAATGGAAAAAGCACCGTGTGTATGCAGTTTTGTAAATCTTGTCATCTGTTCCCCACCGGCACACAATGGCCTACTCTTACGAAAAGCGGAACAGAATTTAATGTGTGTGCAAGATGTTCTGCGTACATTCGCACACAGGGCCGTGGTTTATGGTCTCCAGGAGAAAAATCCCCTTGAATGGGAATCAAACCCAGGTTGTCAAATTGCGAGCGCAATCTTCTGTCTGACCACTACGATATCCCATCCCCCATACAATACTGGTATCGATTGTTCCCTATATTATTTTCAAAAGCAAATGTAACGGATACTTCTCCCATCATAATCTCTCTGATACACTTGGCCCAGCTTACAAAAACTATCTGAAAATCCATAAAATAACATTTTCTTGTTATTCGGGCAAAAAAACAACAACGAAAAAGATATTTACAGGAAATACAGCACAATAACTAAAACAGGATGCATTTATGACTCCATTAAGAAGATTTTCAGATACCTTAGTACCAGTAGAAATTAAAAAACCCTCCAACAACAACAAAAAAAACCCTCTGACAACAAAAAAGTATTCAAGAACGAAAAAAAAAACCTGAAGAATTTATCAATCCTTACTCATAACTTTCTTCTTTTTTTTATATTCTTTTATATTGAGGATAATGGAATAAGCATACATGTGCTTTTTTACACCCAGTCCCCGTGTGTATGATGCAGTTTTGTAAATCTTGACATCTGTTCCCACCAGCACATGATGGCCTACTCTTACAAAAAGCGGAACAGGATTTAACATGTGCGCAAGATGTTCTAACCATCATGCAAAAACCATTAATAAGCTGGGCAGGTACCAGGTAGAGACTGACCTCTGGCCAAACATGAGAGTGGACTTGGTTTCTGACTCGTTGAAGGAGGCAGGGGAGCAGCAGATGACCATGGTGGTGCGGGCATTGCCTCCCAAACTCTCCTGCAGGATACGGGTCAGCTTGCTGTCTCGGTACGGCACGTGGGATTTCTGCCATCACACACAACCAGCCACATTGTTAATGCTTCATAACTGGACAAGAAACATCTTCCATCACAGTTATTAACTTGGTTATCATGGCCAAAATCAGAAAATGGTGGATGCTTTGATTTGTTTTTGCAAGATATAGCGCTATATAAATTCCATGTATTATCATCCCCCCCCCCCCCAATAAAAAAATTACCACCAGGCATAAGACTTCAGCTCAGCAAAAAAACAGACTCCATCACATGGGTGCCCCATGGGGATGCCCAAGGGTCTATCAGTATAAATAGCATCTCGACCTTTTGAAATTCTGCTCAAGGAATTCCCTCTTTTCTATCCCTTTGTTTCTGCATTGTTTGTTTTTTTTCCCCTTCTGGTGACCTCCTTTTCTATTTTCTGCCTTCTTGGTCCATTCCACCTTTTTTTCAGGAAGACTTAAAAGAACAATTCTCTCCCATGCTGAAGTTGGATGTGCTGTGCCTGACTTGTCAGGTACTTCATGGCAGCGCAAAGCACTTCTGCTCATAGGACAGACAACAATAGCTGCTGTCTGCGTGTCTGATGATGAAGAAAACACGGCAGCAAGTTTCTTCACCTTTACACTTTCATGGGCTTTGCTCAGCTTCTCTAATCTTGCTGAACAGGGTACATGGCTGCTGTTCTCATATCTCAAAAACATGAATTAAATTTATTGCATAAGAGGTTCATCTTGGAAACTCAGGAGGAGAATGCAAGACATTCTTGTAAATTTCTGTCCATCTGATAAATAGCGTTTGCTGCCACTGCCGTCTCCTTGGACCTTATGATTTCTTATTTGGCTTTACTGTTCACTTGTTTGTGTTTTTGTCCACTATAAATTTGTTTACATTTTAAAAAAATTACTTAATATTTTATTTGTTTAGAAAATGCAAGGAATTTAAAATCCACAAAATAAAAGGCAACAAAGTGAATAAAAAGATCAATCAAAACCAATTTTTCAATTTATCATGAACAAGCATGGGCATTTGTATGTACACACACACACACACACACACACACACACACACACTCACACACACACACACACACACACACACACACACACACTCTCTCTCTCTCTCTCTCTCTCTCTCCTCTCTCTCTCTCTCTCTCTCTCTCTCTCTCTCACTCACTCATCACTCACTCACTCACTCACTCACTCACTCACTCACTCACTCACTCACTCACTCACCACACACACTCACACACACACACACACACACACACACACACATACACACACACACACACCACAACACACGCACACACACACACACACACACACACACACACACACACACACACACACACACACACACACACACACACACACACACACACACACACACACACAAAGCCAGCATACAAAACATACTTGCATGGACAAGAAAAAAAACAACCCACTTACATTTCCTTCAGCAAGGGCAGCAATCACATTGCCCAGGGCTGACAGGGAGCGGTTGATGTTCTTGGCCTCATCCAACACCGAGCCCTCTGCTCCAGTTTTGCTCACCTTCACACAGCACACAACATACACTTTTGACACACCAACAATGAAAACAACAATATCAATATTGATATTTTCAATATTGACAACAACTACAAAAATAACCACTATTATGACAACTATTAGTCTGACTTTCTCAATGTGTGTGTGTGTGTGTGTGTGTGTGTGTGTGTGTGTGTGTGTGTGTGTGTGTGTGTGTGTGTTGTGTGTGTGTGTGTGTGTGTGCGCGCATGCGCGTGCGTGCGTGTGTGTGCGCTTGCGTGTGTGAGTACGTTCGAATTTGCTAGGACCATAGATTGTTATTGATTGCTTGTGTGATGTATAGGTCAAATGCAAGCGCTTTGATTTGTTTTTACAAGATATAGCGCTATATAAGTTCCATGTATTATTAATAACCCAAAATATCACCTCTTTTATCACAACAATCACTTATAAATCCAAGTTTCTTTTAAATTCAAATACACTAAAACAGTACTGACAGTATTCCTCAGTTAAGTTACTCCTCTTAGCTACTCCTCTTAGCAGCGTGATGGGATAAAAATATTTAAAAATCAGCCATTGATAAAAATTAATTCACTCTATTATTCCTCAAAAAAAAAAAAAAAATTGAACAAGAAAGTAGACAGCCAGATAGAGAAGTTAATTCAATATATCATTCCTCTGATGGATCTGCTAGGATGAAAAAACAAAAGGTAATAAAAAAAACAACAACCAGCAAGCAAGTAGTTAATTTATTACATTATTCCTCAGACCAGTTTGGTTTAAAAACAAAACAAACAAACAAACCACCCCCCCACCCCCCCAAAAACAGCAAGAGAGAGTAGTTAATTTACAACATTTCTCTGACCACACAGAATAAAAAAAAGAAAGAAAAAAAATACAAAAACCAGCAACAAAGAGTAGTTAATTCACTACATTATTTCTCTGACCAAACAGCCAAGTTGAAAAAAAAAATGCACCCCCCCCCAAAAAAAAAAACCCCTCAAAAAACACCACAAAAAAACAAAGTGGGAGGGGAGGCAAAATATTGTGTACCTTCTCACTGCCAGCCAAGTCGACCAGGTACAGCTTGCCATGCAGTTTTTTCTCAGAGTCAACATTCTCCTGCTTCACGTGGATCAGGAACACACTGTGACTGCGGGAACTGTGCTCGTTCATGTCTGAGAGAGGAGCAACAGATACAGTTTACAGAAAAGGGTGCGTGCATGTGTGTGTGTGACTATGGGAACTGTGCTCGTTCATGTCTGAGAGAGAAGCAACAGATACAAGTTACAGAAAAGCAAACGTGCGTGTGTGGGTGTGGGTGTGTGTGACTGTGAGAACTGTGCTCGTTCATGTCTGAGAGAGGAGGAGCAGATACAAGTTACAGAAAAGCCTGAGCAAATCTTGTCCATCAGAATCAGAAACAAACTCTGCATGCATGAGAGAGAGAGAGAGAGAGAGAGAGAGAGAGAGAGAGAGAGAGAGAGAGAGAGAGAGAGAGAGAGAGAGAGAGAGAGAGAGAGAGAGAGAGAGAGAGGAAATAATGCTGCTTTAAAAACCTTGCCCACAAACTCTGATATTTTCTTGAATATATCATCACTTAACTCTAATATTACTCTCAGCAACTGACCATGTCAAACATCATTAATCAAAATGAAAGCCACCTGTACAACTACACTGACAAATTGCCTTACTTGTGACAGTGAAAAACATAGCTGTTTATTTCAGAGAGACAACCACATGTACATCATACCCTAACTACCTTGCTTGTGACAAGGAAAACACACACTGTAAATTATTTCAGAAGAAGAACCACATGTACATCATACCACATGTACATCATGGGACGGGATATAGCCTAGTGGTCAGAACATTGCGCTGGCAATTTCATGACCCGAGTTCGATTACTGTTGGAGGGGATTTTTCCCCTCAGTTAACATCAGTGCTGACTCCACTCTCCCCAAAAGTCTTTCGGATGCAACTGTAAACCAAGGCCCTGTGTAGCGTATGCATGCAGAACATCTTGTGCACACGTTAAATCCTGTTCCGCTTTTCGTAAGAGTAGGCCATTGTGTGCTGGTGGGAACAGATGACAATATTTACACAACTGCATACACATGGGGACTGGATGAAAAAAAGCATATGAGTGCCCATACCATTATCCTTGATATAAAAGAATAAAATAAAATAAATAAAATACCCTAACTACCTTGCTTGTGACACGGAAACACATACTGTAGATTACTTAAGAGAGACAACCACGTGTACATCTTACCCTAACTTGCTTGTGTCACATGGAAACACACACTGTAAATAATTTCAGGACAACCATATGCTCATCTTACCCTAACTACCTTACTTGTGACACTAAAACACACACTGTAGATTATTTCAGAAGGACAACCACATGCGTATCTAACTCCGCAGACACTGTGACTTACTTGTGACGGCCACGTGTCTGTTGGACTTGCCCTCATCTATCACCTCCATGACTTCTTCAGGGCTGGACACAAACCGCTCTGTGCACCCCTGTCACACAAGCCACACAGTCATGTAACTACATCATATACACCTTGCACACCTAAAAAGAAAACAAAAACATAACATGGCCAAACAAATGACATCCCCCCCCCACCCACCCACCCACACACACGCACAGATGTTGTGTTTAGACACCATCCCCAGAGTCAGAATGCAGCCAACTAAATTTTGTTATTAACAAAAGAAATAACGCTGCTTAAAAAACAACTTGCGCACAAACTCTGATATTTTCTTGAATATATTACCAGGGGTTTTTTTATGTGGTTTTTGTTCATACATATGGCTTGTAACCCACTAGAATTTCTCTGTTTCGAATCAGAGATAATAAAGTATTTTGAATTTGAATTTGAGTTAACCCTTTGCTGGGCACAACGCCCCAAAGCGCCCGACCCTGTCCTTGGGCAAAACGCCCCAAAGCGCCCGGCGACACGACCGTCACTTCAGAGCGATCATACAGTCGAAATTCCCGCCAATCTCGCTTCAAATCTCGTGAATATAGAAGCCACGAGACTGCCCGCGAGACTTCCGCATGTTTATTACAAATGGCGGCGATGGGAGTGAGTTTGTTGCAAGTTTTGGAGGAAAAAATCGCAAATTTTTCCAAGATGGATGCTATCTTCGAACCCGACATTTACGATCGTTTTTACAGCTTCCATGCCGAAAATATGACGCTGTGAGATGTGTATCTAGGCTCAAATATCGATGTAATCGATCCTAGTAGTGTGTGCACTTCTGAGTTTGTTGACTGAAGTGAGAGAGACGACTTTGACTACGGCGAAGTTCGAGACGAAAATCGATTGTCAAATCTAACACGGCCGATACGCGTTTTGAATTCTACTCTTAGATTTGGGGAAATTATCGTGGATTTCAAGTTCGGCAATGGTTCAGAACTTGATATATTTTGTTATTTGGTTGCTATTTGGGATTTTGATACGGTAGCGGCTCAAACTTAAACGTTAAGCTGATCGCGATCATCGGTAAACAAAAATGGCGATCGTCGGAATGTTCGATGTGTTCGTGCACCATTTATCAAAAAAACTAAAAAACCAACAGTAGGTTGAAAATATCTTTTCTATAATTGTCTTAATGTTTTAGTTTTTATTTAATCAAAATCCATGCACGCATTCTAAAGTTATTGCAACGCTAACTGTAACACACACAAACCAATCAATGACTTTGTGTGTTTATGCATTATAATTCTAAAAGAAAATAAAGATAATGACAAAAATTGGGTATTAGCAATTTCTTTATTCATTTCTGCGTCTTACTGTTTTTATTTCATCAAAATCCATCTGACCATTGTAGAGTTATTGCATGTTAAATACATACACCCACTCACAAGCCATCCACCTCCATTTTCTCTGCCCGGCAGGAAGGTGACAAATGATTTTGCTGTGCCCAGCAAAGGGTTAATACAATTCAATACAGTGCATTGCAATGCAATACAATGCAATACAATACCACTCACATGTACAAGAAAAGCAGGAGGGTGGCAGGATGGTTGAAACAGATGCCTGCCAACAAGTAAACCATGAGGTTCTGGGTTTGTTTCCCAGGCTTGCCCTTTCTTCCCAGTTTGACCAACAACAAAAAATCACTAAATGTCAAGTCCTTCGGATGAGACTATAAATCAAGGCCCCACATGCGAACATAGGCAGACCATTTTGAACACATACTAAAACCCCGTTTCGCCTTTTGGAAGAGTAGGTCACTGTCTGCCAGTTGGAACAAATGACATAACACCTCCCTCCCCCAAAATGCACACAAGTGTGTTTAGACACCATCCCCAAAGTCAGATTGCAGCCAACTAAATTGTGTGTGTGTGTGGGGGGGGGGGGGGGGGGAGGGGGGGGGGAGGAACAATCTCATACCCATAAATCTCAAGACTGGTAAACCTCGGAGGTCTAGCTGAGGAAAGAAAAATCAAACAAAAAACATACAGAAGAAAAACAGCTGATACTCACTTTGACATAGGGTACTCGGTTCTTGTCTTCATGCACTGACAAGTTGGTCTTGGTAACTGAAAACAACAACAACAAAAACCCAAATGAAACATACAGTATTCATGACATAAATCTCTTCCAAACAGTCACACAAAACTTGTGAGCTATCATCACCATTACTACAGCAATACAGATTCATACAGGTCATCACTGTTTTCAGCTCATCAAGGTAATTCAGACCAAAAAAGCTCAATGCATGAGAGAGAGAGAGAGAGAGAGAGAGAGAGAGAGAGAGAGAGAGAGAGAGAGAGAGAGAGAGAGAGAGAGAGAGAGAGAGAGAGAGAGAGAGAGAGAGAGAGAGAGAGAGAGAGAGAGAGAGAGAGAGAGAGAGAGAGAGAGAGAGAGAGAGAGAGAGAGAGAGAGAGGAGGGGCGTTAAACATCAATGTATAGGGTAGGGTGAGGGGCTGTGCGCATGTGTCTGTGTGTGCGTGGGCATGCGTGCGTGCGTGCATGCATGTGTACATGTGTGTGTGTGTGTGTGTGTGTGTGTGTGTGTGTCTGTGTCTGTGTCTGTGTGTCTGTGTGTGAGTGCACCCAGGCATACCTTTGGTTTGATATGAGTGTATGAGGTTGTGGCAGGTTTTTGCGTGAGAGCTTTGCGTGGATGTGTAGCAAATGTATGCACTTGTGACTGAGGAAAAGAGCAAGAATGTGTGAATGTGTGTATAAGCGTGCACAAATCTATGAGCGCACAGATGCATCTGCACGTGTGCATGCATGCGAATGTTTCTATCAGGCCAAGTCTTCAAATTATTGTATAAAATCCCAGCAACAGTTTGTTGCTGTATTTTACATATTTAACAACAAAACTGTTTTGCCATCACATACTACGTTCACCAATGGTGAAATTTTGCATTTGTGACCATTTTTGTTCACCATTAAGGTTGCCACATTCCAACTATGGGGATGTATGCTGGATACATTTGTGTTTCCACAACCCACCAAACAAAGACATGAAATACAGGATATTTAATTATTTTACAGGCATTATCTGATCTTCTGCATGCGTATACAGACCATGAAAGAAGGTGAGGCACTAGCAGGTCTGCACTTGAAGTTGACCTGGGTGATTGTAAAAATCCCTACCCTTAATTCAGCAGGCACCGCAGAGACTCAAACCCAAGATTTCATGGACCCATGGGATTGAAGTCAAATGGTCTTAGCTACTCAGCTGCAGCAACCACCACAAACTACATATGAAACTCATATTTTGTATGGTTTATCAATTTTATTTTTTCACTCACCGTCCAGGAGATCCCTGATTCTGTCCATGTAGATTTCAAAGTATGAGACCTGGAGGGGAAAAAAAAGAACATTAGTCAGTTTTATTGACAAAAATCATTTGAACAAGTTTTCAAACTGAACACTATGCTGACTCTGTGTGTGCGCGTGTGTGTGTGTGTGTGTGTGTGTGTGTGTGTGTGTGTGTGTGTGTGTGTGTGTGTGTGTGTGTGTGTGTGTGTGTGTGTGTGTTTGTGTGTGTGCGTGTGTGCATACGTGCGTGAAATAAACATGTCTAGTTTATTGATAAACAAAAGCAACCCCAAAAAATCCAAGACACACCCTCCCCCTCCTCCTCTAGCAAATTGCACCCCCCCACACCCCCAAAATAAAAAAACAACAACAAAAAGAACAAAACCCTCAAAACAAAAAAATTCTATGGAAAAAAAGGAATGGTTGGCAGCTATGAAAACATTCACTAAACATGCTTAAATACTTATTCAGGAACAATATGAACAAAACATGTCTCTGAGAGTGTATTACAGGATAGTTTCCCCTTCTTTTCAGCCATTAGTTTGTAATACCAATTGTGATACATGTATACGACAGTTGGGTAGTACAAGTTTACCTTGATGTGGAATTCCAGATTTTCGTCCATGCCGTAGATGTAGTTAAAGATGTCTTGCACAATGCGAGGAATGATGCCCTGCAACCCCTCGTCCCCCAGCACACCCTGCGGAACCAGCAACACTCACTTACTGTCATACTGGCCACAAGAGATAAAGTTACACTGTTATCATGTCAGTATCACAGGCTTTGTCATACCTTTGTTTCATTTTGGGGGGATATGGTTTAATAGTTCAAATTCATTTAACATCTTTTCACAAGTTAAATGAATTTGAACTACTAAACCATATCAAATGAAAATTGTATGCATAATTATATGTGCATTACACAAACAGGTCTTACAAATGTACATGAAATAAATAAACAATACCCACATGCACATGCATGTAGAAAATATATATATATATATTTATAAATTTATATACCAAGTTATGACATGTGTGCCTGCACACACACACACACACACAAACACACAAAACACACACACACACAAACACACACACTTCTTTCTCTCTCTCACATAACATTCCTGCACTTCTCTCTCTCTCTCACACACCATGCATGCACACACACACACACACACACACACACACACACACACACACACACACACACACACACACACACACACTCCAGATCTCTGCCACCCGCATCTCGAACACAAAAATAACATGACTTATCATAAGCTTTTTTCAAGACATTATAACACAGTTCAATTTATCACACCATCCTCTCTTCTCCAGATACAATCATTGTGTCTCCTTTTCAAAATATCTTGACCTGGCTTATAAGAGGCTGTAAAGTAAATAACAAGTTAACTAAAGACTACATCTTTAAACATGACATTACAACACTGAACATAAAGGGTTTCACAAATTACAAATTAAAATTTTATAAAAACCTTACCAGTACAGAAGTGATCCCATTTGTAACTGAACTACAGATATCTCTAAGATCTCCACACTGAAAAACTTAAATCCACACGCCTCATTACTTTCTCTTTTTCCATCATCAAGAATTAATTTTCTTGTCCCTTTCAAGGAGTTAGGGCAGGGAACATTACCATTCAATTAAGCTCTTTCAAAATCAAGGCTGAAGCAAAGGAACCCATAACCAAGTGGTTTTTAGTTCAAGAAAAGTTTTACATGTCAGCTACTGTAACAGTGTTGGTCACATAATGAGGATGCAACCCATCTCCTCTCCCTCATTGCCTATCCTCACTGTCCTAATGAGGACACAGCACACACCCATAACACCCGAGTCAACTGTACCCTGAGTTTGACTTCATGTGAACATTCACCTCTTTACGAAATAACCACATTCAATCTTTGGCTTGAGATAAAACGACTTCTTACAGATATGCTATCCTGTCACCCACCCAAACTTACAATATAATAACAAACAAAGGTTAGTTAACTTGTAAAGAATATGAAAAATGACATACCTCCATGGTGTGTGTCTTTCCACTGGAGGTCTGACCGTACGCAAATATAGTGCCATTGTACCCATTGAGCACATCTGAAAACCAACAAATTCCACAAACCTTTTTTTAGTTATCAACAGAACTCAATGTCGAGTTCACAAAAAGTACTACTATTATTAATGATATGATAAAAAAAAAAAAAACCAATAAGTGAGCCGAGTGGCGCACCTACACACTGTCATTGGATGATAAGTAATCCTTCTTTTTCTTTACATTATAATGTTTCAATTTGGCAAATTTGGATGTACTTAAATACAAGCTGTTTATCTTTGTGAACATTTAATTACAGGTAGGATGCGTAGTGCCTGTTTTCTTCTGTGCTTGAAACTCTGTAGATTGCCCACTGGCCTCAGCTGACACATTCCGACTTCAGACAGCTCATTTCATTGTATAGGTTGCATGCTGGGTAAAGTGTGTTGTGTTTCTTAACCCACAGACGCAGACATGAATTGTGAGATCTATATATGTGCATATACATATTTCATGAAGAGAATCAAGGCACTGACAAGTCTGCACTTAAAGATTAACAGGAAATCGTAAAATCTGAAACCCTAATTCACCAGATGCCGCTGCCTAGATTCAATCCCACGACTTCATGTATCCAAGGGATAGAAGTTGAACGGTCTTGACCACTTCGACTATACATTGATAGCATCTGTGTATACAGTGCTTATAAGATTGCATTATATCCAGTATTGACATTTCAATTATGTTTTTTTCTGTTTTATATTCCTCTTCTTTCATGGATCCATCCAAACAAAGGAACACTGAGCAGTAAAAGGAAAGTGCATCTATTGACAGAGAGCAAGAGGGGGGGGGGGGGGGGAGAGGAGAGAGAGAGGAGAGAGAGAGAGAGAGAGAGAGAGAGAGAGAGAGAGAGAGAGAGAGAGAGAGAGAGAGAAGGAGAGAAGAGACAGACAGACAGACAGACAGACAGACAGACAGACAGACAGACAGACAGACTCAGAGGAGAGAGAGAGAAGAGAGAAGAGAGAGAGAGAGAGAGAGAGAGAGAGAGGAGAGAGAGAGAGAGAGAGAGAGAAGACAGACAGACAGACAGACAGACAGACAGACAGAGACAGAAAGAGACAGACAGAGACAGACAGACAGACACAGACAGACAGACAGACAAGTGTATTTTTTTTATTTCCTGTCCACTGTCGTAGAGGTGATGTAAAACTTCTAAATGAGAGGTCTAGAGAGAAAGAAAAAGGGTAGTATGAGCTTAGCTGGAGGGCTATTTGAGAGAGGGAAAGAGAAGAGAGAAGGGAGGGAGTGGAGCAGGGGGAGAGGGAAGGGAGGAGAGGGAGAGAGAGAGAGGGGAGAGAGAGAGAGAGAGAGAGAGAGAGAGAGAGAGAGAGAGAGGAGAGAGAGAGAGGAGAGAGAGAGAGAGAGAGGAGAGAGGAGAGAGGATGGAGAGAGAGAGAGAGAATATTAATAAATTTATAAACATTTCATTTTGTATGTGAGAGAGACAGAGACAGAAAGAGAGAGATTATAAACATTTTAGTGAGTGAGTGAGTGAGTGAGTGGTGATGTGTGTGTGTGTGTGTGTGTGTGTGTGTGTGTGTGTGTGTGTGTTGTGTGTGTGTGTGTGTGTGTGTGTGGTGGTGTGGTGTTGTGTGTGTGTAAGAGTGAGAGAGAGACAGACAGACAGACAGATAGACAGACAAACAGAGACAGATAGACAGAGACAGAGACACACACACAGAAAGAGAGTGAATGAACATTTTATTTTGAGAGAGAGAGAGAGAGAGAGAGAGAGAGAGAGAGAAGAGGAGAGAGGAGAGAGAGAGAGAGAGAGAGGGAGAGAGAGAGGAGAGAGAGAGAGAGAGAGAGAGGGGGGGGGGACAGACAGACAGAGAAAGAGACAGAGACCCAGAGAAAAGGAGGGGTAAACAAAAAGTGGCAGACAAAGAAATATACAGCACAGAGAGAGACACACACAGAGAAAGATTAATAAATGATCCTCTACTGCAAGTCTCCCTCATCCACCAGTCCAACCCAGTCCACTGTTCGATAAACATGACGTCACCGCCTTGAACAATCTGAACAATGCTGTGACAGCTGTGTAGAGGGCAGGCAGGCAGGCAGGCAACAAGCATGTGTCAGAGAGGTGTGTGCATACCACTGTGCCCATATTTCTCAGCTAGTACAGTACTCTGTGTGTGTGTGTGTGTGTGTGTGTGTGTGTGTGTGTGTGTGTGTGTGTGTGTGTGTGTGTGTGTGTGTGCTGCTTGTGATGCATGTGCGTGTTTGCTGAGCGAGGACGTAGTGGATGTGATGGATGCAGATGTGCAGGCAGATGAGAGGTTGATGAGGAGAGAGAGGGAGAGAGAGAGAGAGAGGAGGGAGAGAGAGAGAGAGAGAGAGAGAGTAGAGAGAGAGAGAGAGAGGAGAGAGGAGAGAGAGAGAGAGAGAGAGGAGAAGAGAGAGAGAGAGAGGAGAGAGAGGAGAGAGAGAGAGAGAGTGTAGTAATATAGCCTGCCGACAGGCCTTCTCAGTCTTTGCTTCTCCTTCTTGGCTTTACCCCCCTCCTCTACTTATCAATAACTGAAGGGTAAAAATGTATTGATCATTCTGCTGCATGTTAATGGGTGGGTACATCATAAGAATGTGTGTGTAAGTGTGTGTGTAATGTGGTGTGTGTGTGTGTGTGTGTGTGTGTGTGTGTGTGTAGTTGTGTGTGTTGTGTTGTGTGGTGTTGTTGTATGTGTGTGTTATGTGTGTGTGTAGTGTGTGTAGTGTGTGTGTGTGTGTGTGCGCACGCACGTGTGTTTGAGTATGTGCAGCATTTACAAATTTACATTTTACATCACTTTAAGACATGGCAGTTTTCTCTGTGTGAAAATCGGGCTGCTCTCCCGGATGAGTGCGTTCACAACAGCATGCATACAACTTAGCATCAGTGTGAAATAATGTGCTTATTGTCATTCTTTTCCTAATAAAATGTCATTAATAAAAATCAGACAGATTCTACGCTAGCTGCTACTTTGCTAAATTCTGATAAACTCACATTTTATTAAGATTTTAAATCAATTTAAAGTGTGGGATTCAGTGTCAAAACCATAAATCATAAAAATATTTTAAGAAGCAGGCATGCTATGCTCACTACCATGATAGAGAAATGGTCATACAGGTTATGACAAACTGAAGTATCTAGCAAAAAAAATTCAGATCAAAGTAATGCCAGAAAATGAAAAATTATATATTATAATGAAGAAGTAACAGGTAAAATTTCTCAGTTCAATTGTTACTTTTCCTTTATTCTAGTCCTTGTCACTGCCTTTCATATTTTTTCTGTGTATCTGTTGTATTCACATAATTCAGCCACTGGCAAATACATGCAAAACAGCAAATCACTTAGGATAAATTTTACAAATAATCTTAAACTGATAAACTAAACATGACAACATCAGCACTCTGCTAAACTCCCATCTCAAAATGTAAGTTGCTTTTGACACAAGATCTGAAATAATCTTTTTCAGTTCACAAGTTTAGTGCTTGTTCTTTATTATAGAGAGCAAGATTATAAGTAAAATGATCAAATGCACACTTACGATCACTGATCACACCAAAATTTTCTTCCTAAAACCATTGTCCTTTCTCATCATTCTCAAGAAACAAATGGAAGCAAAAGTTCCTAGTTGTAAGCTAGAAACAAAAACTATGCAAACCAACTGTAGCTCTAAGTTTAAAGCAGGCTTTGACTTTGAAAGGAAGGTACGCATTGTAATTGATGTGCATGTAGTCTAAACAGAATGGCCTGCAGGCAGCACATGTTAAGACCCCCCTGGTGGAGTGGTCCACTACTACAGTACTAGGAAGAGTTGCTACATGAATGGGCACAGCTGGCAGGCAAGCCAACATTAAGACAGGAATGCAAGAGAATTCACACTTAGGGCACTTGGAGTGCCTGCTGCCAGAATAACTATTGCCAGGAATCGGGAGCATCGAGCGCATCTCGGAGTGTGCCAGTCCATCATGCATGCCAGCAATGCTCAAGTTGCCTCTAGCTTCCCACAGACATACAGATGTATGAATACAGGAAGCGAGGAGAAGCTGTTATACGGTGAAGAAAGCGATTTGTGTGTTGTATGTACAATGTGTATCTTCACATGATAAAAAAAAGTTTAATAAATGTGTACATGTATGTGTGTTTAATTATTATTATTTTTTAATAATTCTTTTACTTTGAGGATAATGGAATTAGCACTCATGTGCTTTTTTTACATCCAGTCCCGTGTGTATGCAGTTTATGTAAATTGTGTCATCTGTTCCCGTGTGTGTGTGTGACTCTGTGTGTGTGGTGTGTGTGTGTGTGTGTGTGTGTGTGTGTGTGTGTGTGTGTGTGTGTGTGGTGTGGTGTGTGTGTGTGTGAGAGTGCATGGAGCAGTCTCTTTACATGAGAGAGAGAGAGAGAGAAAGAGAGAGAGAGAGAGAGAGAGAGAGAGAGAGGAGAGAGAGAGGAGAGAGGAGAGAGAGAGAGAGAGAGAGGAGAGAGAGAGGAGAGAGAGAGAGAGAGACGGATGTTATATGACTATAGCTTTTGATTTTCTTTTTGAATCCACAAAACTGTAGCTAATTCGTATTTGACAGATCTATACATAATACAGAGAGACAATAGACAGGCTGACTTCTGAAGTACTTTAAACATTTTCTCATTTCAAATGGAAACAAAAAATTGTAAGTACTGCAAATGACACAACAAAACTTACCTGCAACAATGGGTTTTGCAGTGACTGTGTACACATGCTCCTGTGTAACGTTGGGCTTCAACACTTTGTCAAATACAAACACTTTGCCCTGAAAACAGACAGTTGCTTTATCTATAAAAAGGAGCACATACATCATGATACATACAATGATACACATTCAAATGATGAGCTGCCAAAATGCTGGATACTTGTAATAACTGATCAATATTAAGCGATTTCAAGAAGAAGAAGAAGAAGAAGAAGAAGAAGAAGAAGAAGAAGAAGAAGAAGAAGAAGACATGCTAATGACTGCTGTAAATTACCTGAACATAAACTGATATTTTCTTCTTTTTTCACATTGGCAAACGGAGCTGCCCACTTCATGAAGTAGGATTTAAAGATCAGATTTTTGCAGCTATTGTTCATTGGCTAGAGCCCTGAGGTTCACCAATGGCAAGATTGTGCATATTATATTCTGTTTTTACCCATCATGAAGGTAGCCACATTCTGACTTCTGGGGATGTATGCTGGGTATGTTTGTGTTTCCCTAGGTCGTAACTCAACTGAATGCTGAAATGAATCATGTGATCTTTAGCATGCATAGCTCATTAGCTTATCTTCTGCATATTGTGTATACATGAAGGGGATTAAGGCACTGGCAGGTCTGCACTTCAAGTTCAAGTTGACCTGTGAGGTTGTGAAAATCCCCACCTCAAGTCACCATATGCTGCTGAGATACAAACCCACGACTTCATATGCCCATGGGACTGATGTTGACTGGTTTTAACCACTCAGCTATAGCATCTGTCACATACAATAAGTCAATACTCTGAGTAATATTACTCTAGTATAGGTCTACATTGTAGTTTGTACAGTGTACTCAATGCACACACAAATTTTATACAGTCAATGAGATTTGCATGCAAATGTGCACAGTTGTGAACTCGAACTGTAAAAGGAAATTCTTGTCTAATGTAGTAAAACTAAAAGGCAGTCACTGAGTCAGGCCGAATCTCGGTGATGAGAATTAGGAACATGGACTTCTACTTGGCAAATGGGAAAATTTGCTTACATGGGGGCACAATTAGAAAAAAAAGAAAATGTAGACCGCTGACCAGTGGTATTGACATTGTAACACAATTTGTCTTGCTTAGAATTAGACTGAATGGTTGAATTAGTCTAAAACAACTTCCTGAGGCACCTTGTTAGTTGTTACAGACAAGAAAATAACACTTCACAAGTAATGATACATTTCCCTTAGCTTTTGTCTCTCTTAAGAGCTTCCCCTTCAGACTCCAAAATACTGTACAGTAAGCTGAGTGGCTCCACTACACAGTTGCACAATAACAAATCATGGCGATTTGTGGCAGTCAACAGTTTTTTGCACACAACATGGGATAAATTTTCTTGTATTACAAGTATCCATATGATACATAAAATAACTATTTTTATTTGAAAAAATTGATAATAATAGGCTTTTAAGGCCAACTTCTTGACTGACATCATATCCTTTGTAAAAGATTTGTTAATACATTTATGTAAAACTGAGTAACTAACTGCCTTCCCCATGCTTCTATGGTCTTTGTTCCAAAATCTAAACAGTACTTACAAGTACATTGCTACCAGGAAATCGGGGCTATACAATACACTGATTTGTAATGTCAGCAACATGCAAGTTTATAGTTTATCACTTTTTAACTGACCCACCAGTTAAACAACATTGATCCATCTAGTGATCTTTATTAGTCATCATGACACTATTCTGATTCTTCAGTTACAACATATTGATCAGCAACAGTCTGTTCATTGTACAGTAAGTCATATGTAAAGGATGTGTTTCAATTGATTTTTTTCTAACACTGCCTCACCATTTTTTTTTCCAGAGACTTGTCCTACCTGCAGAGTTTATTTTTTTGTAGTTTCTATCCAGTGATTTTTGACATTTGTGACACTCCACCACGAAATGAGTCGCTTAGCACCTTACCCACTTTTCCACTATGAGCCATTATTCCCCACTAAAGGCTGGTGGGGTCATGTGGTTGATTTTTACATTTTGATTGATTATAAAACTATAGCCCTATTCTACCTTGTAATGAAATATTGCGGCATGGTTTTGTCTCCTTTTGCTTTTAAAAGTGCTTTAAAAAATACCCAAACCCTCATTTTGACGCTTATTACGATGCTAAACTTGTCAATTTCTCATTTTGTCACTTCCTCAAGTTCCTGCAGTGTATCATTTCAATTTGTAATCACTTTTCAATTCATAGAATTGTCCGATTTTCAATCTGGTTTTTGTTTTGTTTTTAAAAAGCCTTTTTATTGCAGATTAATAACAAGTCAATAACTAAAACTGAGCTCTGGTGCAATATGACTTATTATTTATGTGGTGGAGCGTCACATTTTTGTTTTGTGTTTGTTTCTGTCTATTTTACATGCACTAAATTACACTATTTTGATTACATTTACAGCCATTAAAAATTTTTTTAAGCTCTACATAGTGAACATGGGGTATAGTAATCATTGTAATGGCCTACTTGGAATACTCTGAAACTGAAAGGCCGAAAAGTTTTAACATGCACACAAGATGTTCTGCATATGTCTGTACATAACAATAACATACGACCTTGGTTTAATGTCTCATCCAAGGATTTGGAGGGGGAGAGGGGGGGGGGGGAGGGAGACAGGCAACAGATTTAAGTTCTAACCAGTTGATATTTTACTCCAGTGGAAAAATCCCCTTGAATGGGCATCTCTGTGGTGGCTCGAACCGGTGTTATCAGATTATGAGCTCATTGCTCTTGCAACTAGGCTATCCTGCCCCCCTCCCATTTGTATGGGTTTGATAAGTTGATAATGATATCATTATTTTATAGTCTTGTCATTTGACTGGTGACGCTTCATTATATTCAGCACTCTGCCATGTCCAGTGGATTCAAAGCAAACACTGAAACAGCATCAATATCAAACTTTAACTGTGTGATGAATGTCTCTTTTTACACAGTCAAACAAAAGCATTTATAGATCTATTGCTTTAGTTTAACCCTGACCTTAGCATTGACTTTGAAACTTTCAGTTTCAAGTTTTATCACTAAAAAGATCCTACATGATGACAAATTACTGAACTATCAAATGCCAACAAATGCCATCTTTCATTATAAGAGATAGTTTACAAAGTACAAAATAGAAACTTTCATGATGAATCACGAAAACTGAAGGTGAACAACAATACATAATTTTGCAATGAGGAAGTTTGGCTTTCGAAAAAGTTCAGTTAAAAACCCAGAGCTCCAGTCTAATGACAGTAACATGCTCTGATGCTGCCCCATGTGAGTGTATGTAACATGTGTAAGACTTGGTCAAGTTTTAAAGCAAAACCAAATTATTTTTTAACAAATTCTACCACTTATTATGTTCTGCAACCAAATTATAACTAATAAAGAAATAAATATCACACAATGGTTTAAAAATGTTAACTAACTCAATTTAATACAATTCTAGGTATTGTTTGCACTTTAAAATCAAAACAAGTTTCAGGGTATCTGGTCACAAAGCATAGCCATCATTCCACAAAAAGGTAAAAAGCATTTTAAAAGGTGAAGATGTTCCTTCCTCTATGCGGTTGTTGGGGTCTCCAGGGGCCAGCATATTGAGGATGGCGACCATCTCCTCTCCTTCACTGATTTACCTTCCCTAACCTTATGAGGGCAGAGCTGAGAGTACATTTACAGCAGGGGGGTTGTAGGTTACTGAACCTATAGGCCAAGGTGTACAAACGGTCAACCATCCACTTGGTGACAACCCTCAAAGCTTTAACCTTACTTGGAAAAAAGCAAGTGCTCTGGCCACTGAGCTGTCCTGTCCCACCAAGTTGACCAACATTCCCATTAAAAATTTAAACCACAAGTCTTTGTTAAGCCAACATTTCCAATATTTAGGCATTACACTTACAGTTCATCCTACATCCCAACCATAAAATATATGTAGACTTACTCAGAAAGAGACAAATTTATCCATGGATATAATACAAAATGTATTGTAATTTGTATACATTAAATGAGCACACAAACACACACACAAATGCATCAATTATTATACATGCACACACAGACTCCAGACTTAATTCCTTTCAGTTTCATCCCTTGTAAACACACACACACACACACTGACACAGAGAGTGCATGTCTCAGATTTTTAATGCCCCCCCCCCCCCCCCCCTATGCCATGGCTTATTTTTTAATGCAGTGCAAGTGATAAAATGGCATGATAATTGTGTTCAAACTCACAAGTATGATCCACTCATGCAAGTTTGGCGCAAACTAGTTTGCATTAATTTTTATTTAGCAGTGTCACACTGTAGGCATAACTGTACAACTATACTGGGGAATGCACAATAACAAAATTTTGCATTCTTGAGCTTTGTAATTAACATTTTTTACATCCAGTCCCTGTGTCAGTGTGTGCATGCAGTTTTGTCAATTTTGTCATCATTTCCACCAGCACAAATGGCCTGCTCTTCCAAAACTTAAAAAGGAACAACAGGTTTTAAAATGTGTGCAAAATTTTTTTACTACATTCGCATACATGGGGACCTTGGTTTAAATAGTCTTGTCCAAAAGACTTTGGGGAGAATGGTGTTGGCACTGATGTTGGATGGGGTGTTTCGGTGGGTGTTTGAACTTCTCGGTCAGTATGTCACTCTAGTCTCTATTGACAGTATTGCATTTTTTACTATATTCAGTGTGTCACTGTGTGTGTGTGATATGTGTGTGTGTGTGATATTTGTGTGTGTGTGTGATATTTGTGTGTGTGTGATATGTGTGTGTGTGTTGTGTGTGTGTGTGATATGTGTGTGTGTGTGTGTGGTGATATGTGTGTGTGTGATATGTGTATGTGTGATATGTGTGTGTATTGTGTGTGTTGTGTGTGTGTGTGTGTGTGTGTGTGTGTGGTGTGTGTGTGTGTGTGTGTGTGTGTGTGTGTGTGTGACACTGTGTTCCCGAGTTTACCTTTTTGTTGAATATTCCCAAAAATATTTCCTTTTTAAATCCCCTTCTCCCCAACAACTTAATTAAGAAGACACTGACTTAGATAGTCACCATACCACAAGGGTCCACAAAAATAAAACTGATCCCTTTGCTGTGTGCGGTTATTTCCCATTCTTTACCCGGTTATATCATAATCACAAACTTTATTTTATCTTGTATAACATGCAGATGCACATGACACACTCAAGCATAACCCGATTGTGACATACGTGCAAAAACTATACTTACACCAACGGACGTCGATTCATCAGTTGGGAACTTCAGCATAAATTTGCTGCCCGCTTTCTCCTCCGAGTTATTCAATGGCCTTACACGGCACACAACCTTGATATTGCACTCATCTGCCATATTTGCAATCTGTGTCTACGATAGTCTAATGATCTGTAAGGTCTCTCCGGCTAGTCGATAACCAGAGAAAAACAATCGAGCTTGGCACAGTCAATCTAGCAGACTAAATTCACGATCTTTTTTTGTCTAAAATATCTGTTCATCAAAGTGGACAACATTCTGAAATAATGAATCAGTTACATGGTGCATGTCAACACACTCAGAACGCTTATTGCCACTTCTGAAGATCGAAAATAGTGGAGCAATTTCAATCAAACGAATGCGGCAATGTTCTGCTTATCCTAGCACAGTGACGGCCATTTTCCTCAAGCAATGCACTGTGGGAAGTGACGTCATCGTCTCAATTACCCATTCTGAAACCAGTTTCTTGAACTTATTGTCTCCCCTCGTCTATCTCCAATCATTCCCTTGTCGATTTTCTGAGCTTGTTTGCCAGTTTTATTGCACACTCTCCTGAATGGCTCTGCTCTTTCGACGCTAATAGTTTGTTTTTCAAGTCATGTTGGCATTTCACAGGCGTAGAATGTCCGTGTGGCATTTACGAATAACTAAAAGAATTACAAAAAAAAAAATAAAAAAATCAGTCATCAGTTATGGGCGAATCATAAGTTCTTTTCGGGGCTTTCTCTCGAATACGTTTATTTTCAACACTCCGGGAGGGGTAAAAGAAGCCTTTATCTCAGTTGAAGCGCGCACGCGCGCGCGCGCGCGCGCGTGTGTGTCTGTGTGTGTGATTTTTTTTTTTGGTGCCTCTACTTGCAAACACAACAATTATACCAAGAAGTTGATTTCAAATACAAACAAAATTATCATTTTATCCTGCCTGTTCTTTGGTGCCACAGTCGGCTAAAAGTACACACTGGATGAGGAGTTTGCGAGTGCGACTTTTTTTTTT
>CM060317.1:19097331-19124831 GCA_030674155.1 Stramonita haemastoma
AGAATAAAATGAATAAATACACAGACACAGACAACAGACAACAGACACAGACACACACACACACACACACACACACACACACACACACACACACACACACACACACACACACTTCGAAAAGCGAACGAAAATAATGCTATGGAATGTGAGAGGCGAAGGGAGGTCACTGGATATGCGCATGTTACCTCCCTTGCAGCGAGCGATTATTATTCGTGACACTAATCCTGGTGTCCCCACTAATCAGTCCACCTGTCACCGATTTTTGTCATGTTTTCCCTCCCCAGAGAAAAAAAGAAAGAAAGAAGAAAGCAAGAATGGAAGGAAGGGGGTATATATATAACGAATGAAAAACAACTAATGACGCAGATCAAAGTTGTTGATAGGCTAGTACAGAGGCAGAGGGGCTGAGTGGGGATTTGATTTATTCTTTTATATCGAGGATAATGGAATAAGAACTCTTGTGCTTTTTTTTTTTTTACATCCAGTCCCCGTGTGTATGCATTTTTGTGAATGTCATCTGCTCCACCGGCACACGATGGCCTACTCTTACGAAAAGCGGAACAGGATTTAACGTGTGCGCAAGATATTCTGCGTGCGTTCGCACACGGGGCCTCGGTTTTAAAGTCTCATCCGAAGGACTTTTGGGGAGAGTGGAGTCAGCACTGATGTTAACTCCAGGAGAAAAATCTCCTCGACCGGACTCGAACCTGGGTCTTCAAATTGCCAGCGCAATGTTCTGACCACTAGGCTATCCGTCCCCCCTGACCACTAGGCTAGGGGAGGGGACTGGGGGGTGTCGGGGAATTGATAGTCTCTGAAGTATCTAATTATATATATATATATATATATATATATATATATATATAATATATATATATATATATATATATATATATATATATAAGTGTAACTGTGTATGCGACCATTAACTTTTTGCCCATCACGAAGGTAGCCGCATTTCGACTTCAGGGATTTATGCTGGGCATGTTCGTGTTCCCGTAACCCACCAAGCAGTGACATAACTTGCGGGATCTTTCATGTACATATTAAATCTTCTGTTTGTGTGTATATACACAAAAGAATAAAGGCACCGGCAGGTCTGCAATGGAAGTTGACCTGGGAGATCGTAAAAATCCTCACCCTTGATTCACCAGAAGCCGCCGAGATTCAAACCCACACTTCATGGACTCATGAGATTGAAGCCAATGGTCTTAACCTCTCGGCTATAGCGTCTGTCTGAAGAGATATATAATTATATCTACCACCTCCACTAAGTGCTTCTGCTGCTACTGCTTCTACAAGTGTGGTGTTGTTGTTGCTACCTCTTATAGGCCTACTACCAATTTTTCCTTTGTTTCCTAGTAGTAGTAGTAGTAGTAGTAGTAGTAGTAGTAGTAGAGTAGCAGCTAGCAGTAGCAGCAGCAGCAGCAGCAGCAGCGCAGCAGCAGCAGTAGTAGTAGTAGTAGTAGTAGTAGTAGTAGTTAGTAGTTAGTAGGCAACAGCAGTAATAGTAGTAGTGAAGAATAATCTGGTAATCTATTAGCTATCAAAAGAATTCGTTCTGCAGATAAAATTTCCCAAGCAGATTTGATTAGTAGGCATCCGCACGTGCATGCGTGCGTGCGTGCGTGCGTGCGTGCGTGCGTGCTGTGTGTGTGTATGTGTGTGTGTGTGTGTGTGTGTGTGTGTGTGTGTGTGTGTGTGTGTGTTTGTTGTTTTGTGTTATTTTTATTTATTCATTTATCTATCTATTCATACAATTTTAAGTCACTGAGATTTGTCTGCGAGAAATTCGGGCTGCTCTGTCCAGGGAGAGCGCGTCACCACAAGAGCAGCGGCACTTTTTTTTTCCTGTCTGCGACTGTATTTATTTCCCTATCAGAGTGGCTTTTTTCTACATGATTTTGCCAGGGACAACTCTTTTGTTGCCGTGGGTTCTTTTACGTACGCTAAATAAATTGTGGTACACACAAAGGAGCACTTCATTGTTATCATTAACATGGGCAAAGGATTTATGACAATCCGACCAACCACTTTTTATCCTGAATGTGTATTGGAGAAATAGTTTTAATGCGAAAGCGGGGATTAAATCTAACGCCAGACTGACATCTTCCGAACCCGGATTTTCGCTTCTTTCTACTGGACAGGCGCGTTACTCTAGGACAACCGAATATTTGTCTGGGGTAGGGAGAGTTTGTGGTTTGTGAGTTTTGTGTTGTGGGGTTGCGTGTGTGTGTGTGTGTGTGTGTGTGTGTGTGTGTGTGTGTGTGTGTGTGTGGGTGGTGTGGGTGTGGGTGTGGGTGTGGGTGTGTGTATGTGTTGCTGTTGTTGTTGTTGTTTTCTTTGCTTCATCATAATCTGTCACTGTCCTGTCCTGTTGCTCCCATACCGCTCATTTCAACCTATCCGCCCCAGCCATACCCAAATTTGTTATGTTGCATCCTCAGTCGGAGGTCCACATACAATGCCATCTGCTGTGGGGCCACTACTCAGAGGGGCCCTGCACTGCTGCTGGGTCCTTTGATGTTCAGTGGTGCCTGTTCACACGATCAACTTGGAATGGCCAAGACAGTCTTACAGGGAACAACAAGGGAAGGGAGACGAAGAGGCAGACAGAGGAAACGATGGGAAGACAACATCAGTGGACAGGCCTTGGGTGGAGCGACCTACTATGCAGGGCAGAGAACCGTGGGGAGTGGAGGAGGTGGTTGCAAAATCTTCAGTTGTGCCCCCACGGTCCACGGGACTATGGGACAGGTGAAAGTGAAGGTGAAAGTGAATAGAGGCATAAATTTGATAACAACCCACTTAGGGACGGGATAGCTCAGTGGTCAGAGCACCCGCTTTCCCGAAGCAAAGGTTAAGCAGAATTAAGCATGGTTACCAAGTGGATGGATGGGTGACAGTTTCTGCACCTTGGCTTCAGTGCAGTCTAAGGAAAACAGTGCTTGGAATTGTTTAGGCCCTATGCGTTTTGTGCAGGGACAAGGTTCACCTTTTTTGTCACCAGTTACAACTGTGTCCCGTGTTTTGTCCCTTGTGTTGCTGTGCGCAAGGTTGTTCATGCAGCGAGGTTTTGCAGCTACTAGCTACTACGCAGAACGTTGAAAAAATGTTCGCTGTCTGTAGTTTGCAAAATTTATGTCACTTGTTGTTATTGTTGTTGCGCTTTCCCCGGGGTCATTACCCTTCTGGGTCACCCAGAACATGCACTTTGACCACTCATCCCACCTAGGAATCATCGTGAGGCTGTAAGTGGGCTACTTGCTAGACGAGACATTTTCTGTGTATGTGACTCTTTAAGTACCTCTCCATATATACAGCCACACTCCCACTTCAGAGGAGTTTTCCCTTATAAAAGGAGAGTGTAGTTGGTTTTGTTTTGTTTTGGTTTGTTTGTTTTTTACACAGGGAGCTTGCCATAGCTGGGGTCAATCTCAGCTTTTAATCATAACATTTTAAATTAATAGATGTCTTGGCACTGAGTTTATACACTGTGATAAAGCTTTTGGCCTGGGCCAATTATTCCACGATATATCAGACATTTGCGAATCAAGTTAGTCAGTGCAACTAGTAAAGGTAAAAGGTAAATGTAAAGGTGTCCCATAACCTATGTGGTCGTAGGGGAGCGAAGGCGTCAGAGACCTCACTTCTCTAGGGGCCAGCATATTGAGGGTGGCGCCCATCTCCTCTCCCTCCCATGATTCACCAGTGCCGCTGAGATTCAAACCAAGGGCTTAACGACCCATGGGATTGAAGTCAAACGGTTGTGAACCACTTGGCTATGACGCTCATCTAGTATATTACGGTTTTGGTTCAGATATCACCAAGGTTTAACCCCATCCTGACAATATAATTATGGAGAAACAAGTTTTGAGATTGAGCATTCGCAAATGAACGAAAGCGCCCTGATGCTACTTTGCAAGCTGTACATATGTTGATGTTTTAATTTGTATGGCGTGACACTTGTAGCAAAAAACAATAATGCAGACTGCTTCTGCATATTATGTGAAATTTCCGTTTGCTGTCTATCCCCATTCTTTTGTCATATTCATTAGTATGTTGCACAGTATGCCGCTGAGTAAATGAAAAGGCCCAGTCTCATCATTTGACACCGCTGCTTCATCTTCCCACGACAGACTGTTGAATGGCTTGAATTGTAATCTCCTCTCTTTGTTCTTCTTACAGTTGTGCTTGTAATTTTGCTTAGGTGCATGCCAAGACTGATGACATGTAGTTTTTTATCGTGTGGTGTGTGTGTGTGTGTGTGTGTGTGTGTGTGTGTGTGTGTGTGTGTGTGTGTGTGTGTGTGTGTGTGTGTGTGTGTGTGTGTGTGTGTGGTGCAGACACATAATTAATCTTCATCAAGATGGTTTTAAGTAGGCGAGGTGTTGTTGTTTTAATTGTTTTCCGCTTAAAGCGAGTTGCTTTTATGAACAATTTGTCATAGTTTGTGTTGTTCATAAACTCCAACCATCATAGTTATGCTTGAAGAAAAACCCAGTACAATCCTACGGAAGTGTGTTATACATGCAAATACTAGCAGCGTTAAGATGAATTCTAGCTATTAAACTGACTCGCATGAAATCTGAAAACTTCACATATGAATAAATTTGAAAGTTCAGATAGGTTTTCTAGGTCACTGAGACTGTTAATTCATATAGAAACAGAGCAATGGCACGAAAAGTTAAGTCCCAGTTTCAAAAAAAAACTATACCAAAAAATTCTTGGGGATTAACTCTAGTTCCCTGGATACATAACACATGACCTTTTGGATCAGGTTTCATGAGTTGCTAAAGCTGTAGAGTTCAGGCATTGTACTCTATCTTGCTGGGTCTGCGGATTGAATCATACAATACCTGTGATGCGGTTTGGTTTTGGGGGAAGTGAATTAGAATAAGCTGCTTCCTTGTGCTCTCTCGGGCATGACCAGAGTGTTGGGTTTTGAATGAGGTGGTTAAAAACACAGGGGCTTTTGTTGTGATTATATATTCGTGATCGTCAGTATTCACATCCATTGTATTCATGAATTCATTGAAATAGTAAACAATGAAATCTTATAGTACTGGTTGTAGATGCCCCCATTATTTTCCTGCCCAGCATACATCTGAAGACTTAATAATTGAAATTCCTCGAAGTAGGAATGCGGATACCTTAACAGTGGACAAAAATGGTCCCATACACAGAAATTTCACCATTCGTGAACCTCCTAGCCAATGCCAAGGACGGAAAAAATCGAACTTATTGTGAGAGAATAAAATAGAATCGTCTAGTATTGAACAAAGATTATCTTTAAAACTTCTTGTGCCAGCATGTACATTAAGACTTAAAAACAACAACAACAACACCAAAACGTAAAAGCATGCTATCTTTCTATGGAACGAACGTGTGAAAGATAGCTTAAGAACGAAGATGAATTTTTAAAAAAGTGTTTTAGAAGTTCAGTAATTTGTGATGTTTTGACTTCTAGACATCGTATCAATGTCATTCCCCCATGGAGATGCCGGTGATCTGTCAGTACAAACAGCATCCTCACCTTCTGGATATTCTATGTTAGGAATTCCCTCTTTTCTATCCCTCTCGATCGTTTCTGCCTTGTTCCTTTTCTTCCTGTCATCTCCTTCTTGTCTTATTCCTTCTCGGTCAATTCTTCTGTCTTTTCCCCAGAAATACTAAAAACAACAACAATTTCTCTTCCACCCGAAGTCGGATGTGCTGGGCCTGATAAGTCACACGCTTAGCCGCAGCGCAACGCATTTTCGCCTTTATGGCAGACAACAGTAGTTTCTGTCCGAGCATTCGACGACGATTAAGAAGGAAGTATTAATATGTCAACATTCTTCATGTTGTTATAACATGATCAATATCCTTCATGTTTCAGGTTGTTACAACTCAAGCCGCAGCCTCTGATCTGCCCCTTTCTTCCTTGCCCCGCCCCAACCAAACCAAACCAAACCAAACCAATCAAATCAATCAACCAGAAGCTGAAAAGAAGCATTCAAAATCACACTCAAATAAGAACCTCTCAACAAAACAAAAAAAAGAACAAAACTGCATATTTAATCATACATTTTATTTGTACAGTGAACTGGTATAGTAGCTAGGGTAAAGCTTTTTAAGAGTAAAACAAAGTGTATGTTGATCTAGTGTTTTATGTATACCAAAAAACCCACCTAAAAAATTAAGCACTGAAACTGTTATCTGAAAAACTTTAAAGGCAGGTAACAATTAATTTTGCAGATTCCACACACGCACGCACGCGCGTACGCGCGCACGCGCGCACACACGTGCACGCGCTCACAACACACACACACACACACACACACACACACACACACACACACACACACACACACACACACACACAGGGCAATGTTGTATCAAGGAAGTTCATGCAAAACGACAGGTTCATGGTTCGAATCCTGTCCTATCTTTTTCCCTCACCTAGATTCTGACGCCTGGCTGGAAGCTAGTCTTTCTTTGTGGGACGCTATTAGCGCAGGAAAAAGAGAACTCGTGCAGCAAAGAGATGTCTACGACAAAACATGCAGAGAACCCACATCCTCTATGGCAAACAGGTATACATACATACACGCTGACAGGGGAAATGGATATAGAAATCATCGCACAGTGGATCAGTGGTTTTGAGGTAACGCACCTGCCTAGAAACTGAGAAGTCCGGGTTCCATCCCCGTTGTGCCAGAAACTTTTTCCCCATCCTCTAGGCCGTGAGTTGTGGTCTGGGTGCAGTCTTTCAGATGAAACGATAAACCGAGGTTCAACACATATACAGCTAGCGTAAAAGAACCCACCGCAACAAGAGAGTTGCCCCTGGCAAAATTCTGCAGCAAAAAGCCACTCTGATAGGGAAACAAACATACAGAAAGAAAAAGAAAAAGATAATGGGTGGCGCTGCTCTTGTGGGGACGCATTTTCCCCGGAGAGGCACCAAGAATTTCACACACAGAAGTCTGCTGTGAAAATGCTACACAATACTTGTAGTTTGGGTGAGATGGTAACCCGAGTTAGATCAGTGTAAAGCATCCAACTGGTGCATTTTAAAGAACCCTAGGCAAACCGTATGTGCCCTTTTTTTCGTATGTGAACTTCTGTTAAAAAAAGGACTTTTCTTATTTGCGGAACAAAATGCTCATGACATAATAACAAATGTTAATAGCATGTTGGTCTCGTTCTGTCAGAAAAAAAAATCAACTATCATATATTTACTTTGATTCCCAAAGCATACAACAGTTCACCCGAAAATTTTGTAGATATTTCGCATGCATACACAAATCGACATGCACTTGGAGAACTAGAATGGTCCTACTCTAAGGTTTATGAACTGTGTAGTAATGGTGCAGTGTAAGACATTGCCTTGCAGGGCAAGGAAACAAAAGGGAAATACTGTTGCTTCATCGCGCGAAAAGGATAAAAGTCGGCTATCTATCTTCGCCTACAAAACTCCAGTTTTTGATAGCAATCTCCTAGCAATGGCACAAACAACATCACATGGTTTCAACAACATTGGATAGCATCAGCTATTTTTGTATCATTTTTTTTAAAGATACTCAGGGCTTCTTGATAGTCCAAAGACGTTGATTTAGTAGAACCTGCATGTTTTATTATTTTTAAAGGATCGACTGCTGTTATTCAAAACTGGTGATTATGTCCCGGTTACCTTTAGTAAAGGTCTTATAATTATGTACGAGATTCAACCCACCTGTTAAACACCCAGATTTAAAACCAAAAGCTAATGACAAAACAACTTTACACAGAGGCCGCAGACAAGAGACAGAATTGGAAAACGCATGACTTGTACTGGGTCACATGTCAAAAATGGAGGCGACAGATAAATGAAGGAATGAAATTGGCCTCCTATGACTCATCAACAGAGATCGATGGTCTAGAGGTAGTGCTTCTGCCTAGAAATCGAAAAGTTCGGGATCGATCCCCGTTTGTGCCAGAGACTTTTCGCCCTCATCCACTATACCGTGTGTAATGGTCTGGGTCATAGTCTTTCGGATGAGACGATAAACAGATGTCAAGTGTGCAACACGCATTCAGTGTACATAAAAGAACCCACAACAACGAAATGGTTGTCCCTGGCAGACTTCTGTTAAAATAAAAAGCCACTCTGGTAGAGAAACAAAATACACATGTAAAAAAAAAAATATTGGGTGGCGCTGCTGCCCTTCCGGGACAGCAGCCCAAAATTTACACAAAAACATCTGCTGTGACTGAAAAGCAGTTTACAAATACAAATACAGAAATATGCATGTCAGTATTGTGCTTGCCCTTCAGAGGATGATTAAAGTGTTTTGTTTTGACTTGACTACAGAGAAGAAGTCTCGAGTCTACCAGCATTCTTTCCGAATCTATATTCACACAGAATAATATGCATGTATTTGAAATCATCATGATATGATTCATGTCAGGATTCCGTGGGTTACGGAAACATAAAAATCCAGAATGCGTGTAAGATATTTCGTCATGCGATGGTTTTCTTATTCATTTTTCCATCTTCATATTATAACTGAATCCCATTCATATGTTTGGGGGGGAGGGGGGGGTTAGAAGCAGGCGTTTGTGAAAATCTAGGTCTTACCATTTTTTTTCTAGTTAAAAAAACACAAAAAAAAAACACACCACCAATAACCATAGTGTTACCAAAAAGCAATAATCAATCTTTTACAAGCAAGTAAATACACCGAGCAGCCTTTAAAGAATGTTTGTACACAGCAACATTACAACAACACGAATCCGAAACAGACAAAACAAAACAAATGGAAAAAAAGTAAAAAAAAACAACAAAAAAAACAAACAAACAAAAACTGTTCTAGTAGCCATAAAGAATACGTCGGAGCGTGTCCCTCATGAATAAGTCCAAGGTGGACTGCCCACCCGAAGACACAGGCACGGTCGAAGCTGCAGCAGCAGCAGCGACAGCAATCTCTGCCGCAGCCACGACGGAGGCTTCTCTCTGCAGCTGCTCCCTCCAACGGACTTTCTCCAGAAGCTCCTGCTGCTTGCTGCTGGGCAGTGTCGCCGCATCCACCACCTTGCCGCCGCTGCTGCCGCTGCTGCTGCTGCTGTCTTTCACCAGCTTGGCCTTGGCCGGCATGTTGAAGGACCCGTAAGGGTTCAGCACCGGTACCACTCGCCTCGGAGACCGCCGCTACCGCTGCTGCTGCCTGAAGACTTCAGCTGGAAGGGGGCGACTGAAGGCCACCTGTGGGAGGAGCCCGGCACGTGCATGTCCGGGAGTCCGGCGATGGGGGAGGCGAGGCGGAAGGCGGGGGCGGAGGGCACGCGCTGTCGGTTGAGCAGACTCAGCTCCAGGCTCGTCCGGCCTTCTGTCGGTACTTGCACTTTGACCACGCTGGCGTCTGCAAAAAGGGTTTATTTATTTATTTATCATTTATTTTATTTTATACAACTTTATGTCACAGCAGATTTCTCTGCTTGAAATTCGGGCTGCCCTGCCAGGGGAGAGCGCGTCACCACAAGCGCAGCGTCTACCCATTTTTTTTCTTTTTCATGTCTGTAGTTGTATTTGTTTCCTTACCTTAAAACTGGTGATTGTTTGTGACTTGTTAAAACTACTGGCAGTGGTGGTGGTTGTGGTGGTGGTAGGTGGTCGAAGAGAGAAAAGGGGGTGGAGGTGAGAAGGTGGGTGGGAATGGTGATGATTTCGGAGATGATGGTGGAGGAGGAGTGAGTGAGTGAGTGAGTGATGTGAGTGAGTGTGTGTGTGTGTGTGTGTGTGTGTGTGTGTGTGTGTGTGTGTGTGTGTGTGTGTGTGTGTGTGTGTGTGTGTGTGTAAGAGAGAGAGAGAGAGAGAGAGAGAGAGATGAGAGAGAGTGTGTATGTATGTGTGTGTGTGCAGTGTGAGTGTGTGTGTGTGTGTGTGTGTGTGTGTGTGTGTGTGTGTGTGTGTGTGTGGTGTGTGTGTGTGTGTGTGTGGAGTGGCATGCGTATGTGTATGTGTATGTGTGTGCATTTGTGTGCGTGTAAGCATGCATAAGTGTGTGCATGGGTATGAACATGTTCTTGTTCATTTGTTTGTGTTCATGTGGGTGAATATAATGTGTATTGGCATGTGTCTGTCTGTACCGTAAACATTTCTGTACATGCCTGTAAACGTTTTGGTGCGCATATGTCATGAAACATCCACAGAAAAGAGCAGATAAAATTTCATTAGCTTCAAAATAAGCACAAAAATCGCTGATATACATACCCTTCTTTAATCAATTAAAACACACATACAGACGATTCCACGACACACACACACATGTTACCAAGTAAAGTGATTTACGTAAACATACTTAAAAAGTTCGAAGATGGCATTTCTCCAATCCTTAAGTTATTTAAAAAGCCCAGAAGGTACAGTAGATATTACAGCAAGTTTAGTGGTGTTGTTTTTTAAACTTTCTGGGTGTGCCTATAACCTTTTTGTCTTTTTCTTTTGTCCTTGGAAAGAACACCCAGGTTCACAAAAGGTGAGGTTTTTAGCGTATGCCATAGTAGTTAATCCCAGGTAAGGCAGACACGTCTTTCTTAAAAGGTGACGTCTAAACACAACACCAGTGTTCCTGTGTAAGTTTATTTCACTATCCAGCCCCACCTGCAAGACAGGATAGCCTACTTTTTTTTTTTTTTTTTTTTGAAAGATGGAACAAGATTATGCATGTGCGCAACATCATTTATGTTTACATAATAGCTAGGGACCCCATCTCATTGGAAATGGAAAAGGAAGTAGTGTAAATTAAACAATCAATCCCCGAAGTCGGAATCTGGCTACCTTCACGATGGGCAAAAGCGGTTGCATGCGCAAAATATCACCTTTGGTAGCCCTGGAAGCTCTTGGCAAGGAACGAAACAAAAACAAAACAAAAATCACATTCAAATTCAATGGAAGATCATTCAAGAACTTGAAAAAATGCGTCAATGACGGTCCTTGATGCAGTAATGCAATAAACAAAAAGAAAAAACCCAAACAAACTCCTTTGCGTAAACAGACTCTCACTCTCTCTCTCTCTCTCTTCTCTCTCTCTCTCTCTCTCTCTCTCTCTCTCTCTCTCTCTCCTCTCTCTCTCTCTCTCCAGCCCCACCCTTTCCATGTGTTTATGTAATGGCCCGTGGCCGATGTACAATAAACATCCGAGTTCCGAGTTCTCTGTCTGTCTGTCTGCCTCTGTCTGTCTGCATGCCTCTCTGTCTGTCTGTCTGCTCCCCTGTCTGTCTGTCTCTCTCTCCCCACATTTGAGTGTTGGTTTTGTAGTTGAACTGTTGAGAGATGAAGCAGCACGAGCAGCAGCAAGCAGGATGAGAGAGGCCTACATATTATGGTTGAAAAGTGGACGTGAGCTGTGGAGGAACAGATGCTGAAGCCTGCCTGCCTGCCTGCCTGCCTGCCTCTCTCTCTCTCTCTCTCTCTCTCTCTCTCTCTCTCTCTCTCTCTCTCTCTCTCTCTCTCTCTCTCTCTCTCTCCCCCTCTTTCTGCTCCTTCTACAGATTTTGTAGAACGTGTATGCCCATGGCGATTAACAATGCCCAGAAAATGAGAGGGGACAATCGTGTGTATCCCTCTCTCTCCCTCTCTCCCCCTATCCTCCCTCTACCATAACAGACAACAACTGCTCCTTTGTGGGTGAGAAGTTTCCTGCATACTGATGAAGCTAATTTATGACAGCCTGACTTTTGGTTGTGAAACAAACGAGACGAACTGACACGAGGAAGGGCAGAGAGCAGCCACAGACAGACAGACAGACAGACAGAGAGAGAGAGAGAGAGAGAGAGAGAGAGAGAGAGAGAGGAGAGAGAGAGAGAGAGAGAGAGACAGACAGACAGACAGACAGACAGACAGACAGACAGAGAGACAGAGAGAGAGAGAGACAGACAGACAGAGAGACAGACAGAGAGACAGAGAGAGAGAGAGACAGAGAGAGAGAGAGACAGACAGACAAACAGACAGAGGAGAGAGAGAGAGAGAGAGAGAGAGAGAGAGAGAGAGAGAGGAAGAGAGAGAGAGAGAGAGAGAGAGAGAGAGAGAAAGAGACAGACAGACAGACAGACAGAGACAGACAGACAGACAGAGACAGACAGACAGACAGACAGACAGACAGACAGACAGACAGAGACAGACAGACAGACAGACAGACAGACAGAAAGATATTTTGTAAACATGCAATTTAAACAAATCAAACTAGTGATTGTATAGCTTTTCAACAACAAAAAATCACCACCAATTCAAGTAAATACAAAAACTGAGAAACTTTCCGCTCGGTTAGTGTTCCTCCGAGCACGGTATAAGTACTAGAGACTGTTGTTACATCATCAACTTGTCTTGGGAGACTGTGAAGCTTGTTTTTCTTCAGAAATAAATGTGTTTAAACCAATTTCTGTGTGATGTTAGAAACAGTAAAATATACAACAGTGCCATGAACCAGTCTGCGCAAATATCGACAAACTCATTACGCACTGTTGTCAGTTTGCTGCTGTACTAATCAAATGATTTAGTGTTAGGTCTCCTGCATGTATCCTGTGATGGTATTCCTGTCGTTTGTAACATGTTTTTATTTTTTTAATCTATTCATTTGTTGCTAGTACCAAGCTTTCGGCACAGTTTTCCAGACAGGCGTCACATCTAGTGAAATATTCTTTAAAATACGCTTCAATACATCAGTAAACATGTTGACAGATACTTCACTAACTGCATAACCCATTGCATCATTAAAATAAGATTTTGCCGTAGGCCTAATTCAAACCTGAGTGATTAAAAAGTGCATAGTATAAACGATAAAGAATTAACATAAAACAGGAGGCCAGATATAAAAGCCACGTAGGGTAATAGCTGTAAATGGGTACCTGCCCTCTTTAGGGTCAGGTAGGTAAAGCAGCGAGGGAGAGGAGATGGGCGCCGCCCTCAACATGCTGGCCCCTAGAGAAGCTGAGGTCTCTGACGCCTCGCTCCCCAAAGACCACACAGGTTATGGGACACCTTTACCTTTTATCTTACCTCATTGTAGTTAAATATTGTATAAACATCAGTCGATATATATATATATGCGCGTGCATGTGCATGTGTGTGTGCTGTGTGTGTGTGCGTGTGTGTGTGTTGTGTGTGTGTGTGTGTGTGTGTGTGTGTGTGTGTGTGTGTGTGTGTGTGTGTGTACAGGACTTAAATGGTATACTACCTATCCTGTCAAGATTACAAAATTTAACTGTATGTGACAAAACCTGAATAAAAAGACTGTTTAAACCAAGTAAGACAAGCGAGCCACTTCATAGGCTGACACAAGCAACCTTGGTTTTCATACAACCCCTGTGTAACTTATTTTAAAACACGGTCTAAAGACGGCTTGAGCAACAAACACATTATAATATAAATGCGCCTGCCTTCCCCCCCCCCCCCCCCCCCCCTCTGCTTGCTGTTTGTCAAGTAAGTGTCTGTATACGAGCACAGGTAAATAATTTGAAACTACGTCCTAAAAGAGTGACAATCATGGTGTCGGCTCCATGTTAATTTCACGCAGGTGAAAAAAGTTTTCTCCCCCTTTTTTTTTTTTTTTTTTAATTATCTCACAAAAAGTTTACTTCTAGCAATCACACAGACACACACACACACACACAGACAGACAGACACACACACACGCACTCACGCACGCACACACACACACACACACACACACTCTCTCTCCCCTCTCTCCCTCTCTTCTCTTCCTCTCTCGCATCTACGCCTCACTCTCTCTCTCTCTCTCTCTCTCTCTCTCTCTCTCTCTCTCTCTCTCTCTCTCTCTCTCTCTCTCTCTCTCTCTCTCTCTCTCTCTCTCCCACACCCACACACACACACACACACACACACACACACACACACACAAACATACATGCACGCACGCACGCGCGCGCACACACACACACACACACACACACACACACACCACGCGCGCGCGCACACACTAACACACTCATTCATACATACATACGCATTCTCTCTCCCTCTGTCTCTTTCTCCATCTCTCTCACATACACACACACGTTCTCTCTCTCTCTCTCTCTCTCTCTCTCTCTCTCTCTCTCTCTCTCTCTCTCTCTCTCTCTCTCACTCCCTCCATCCCTCCATCTCTCTCTCCCCTCTCTCTCTCACTCTCTCCCTCTCCCTCCCTCCATCTCTCTCTCCATCTCTTCTCCTCCCCCCTCCACCCAACCTCCCTCAATCTCTCCATCTCTTTGCCCCTCTCTTACACACACACAGCTTGCATGCACCGTCTTCAAAGCTGGAACTGTCAGCCGTGCGGTCTTCAAACAGGCACGCCATCCCTTGACACAGACACAGGACACAGGCACGAGCAGCCTGGCCACCACCAGTAGGCTAGCTAAAAAACGCAGACCACGAAAACCCCGTACCTCCCCATGAATCTCATCACCATAATCTTGTCCCGGTAATAAACCTGACAACAACGCCTCCCATTGAAAACTCACTTACCTGACAGCAGCAATGACACTCCGGCAACCGCAGAAGGGGGGGGGGGGAGGGAGAGGCTGAGAGAGAGAGGAGGGTGAGAGAAAGAGGAGGGTGAGAGAAAGAGAGAGGGGAGTGGGGAGGGAGGGAGGGAGGGAGGGAGAGAGAGAGAGAGGCTGAGAGAGAGAGGCTGAGAGAGACAGACAGAGACAGAGACAGACAGACAGAGACAGACAGACAGACAGACAGACAGACAGATGGGGGCACGAGAGAGAGAGAGAGAGAGAGAGAGAGAGAGAGAGAGAGAGAGAGAGAGAGAGAGAGAGAGAGAGAGAGAGGCTGAGAAAGAGGCTGAGAGAGAGACAGTGACAGAGACAGAGAGGCTGAGAGACAGAGAGGCTGAGAGAGAGAGAGACAGAAACAGAGAGGCTGAGAGACAGAGAGGCTGAGAGAGAGAGAGAGAGAGAGAGAGAGTGAGAGAGAGGAGAGGAGAGAGAGAGAGATGAGAGAGAGAGAGAGAAGAGAGAGAGAGAGAGAAAACAGAGAGGCTGAGAGAGAGAGAGACAGAGACAGACAGCCGGACAGACAGACAGACAGAGACAGACAGAGACACACAGATAGAGACAGAGAGAGAGAGGCTGAGAAAGAGGCTGAGAGAGAGACAGTGACAGAGACAGAGAGGCTGAGAGAGAGGCTGAGAGAGAGAGAGACAGACAGAGAGGCTGAGAGAGAGGCTGAGAGAGAGAGAGAGAGAGAGAGAGAGAGAGGAGAGAGAGAGAGAGAGAAGAGAGACAGAGACAGAGACAGAGACAGAGACAGACAGACAGACTGAGAAAGACAGATAAACAGACAGAGAGAGGTGACATCCACCATTGTGGCCTGGCCTGCTGTCACCCTTCTTCCTTTTCTCTTTGACCCGATTCTATTCTATTCCATAACCCGAGCCGCGTACTAAGTGAACGACACCGTAAGTTGTAAATGTGACGTGCGGATGACGTTCTGACTTCGCGTCGATGAGATACTACGTAGTACTGGTGCTGGATGACGCACTGTCTTCGGGCTGTTGTCTAGACAGGGTCCACAATACTGACGTGACAGCGAAAAAACAAAGCCACTAATCAAATGATGACCAAAACAAGACACACAGACCCTACCCCCCCCCTCCTCCCGTACACTTCCACATCTCCCCCTCCCCCCCCCCCCCTTTTCACACAGGCTACAAAAACAAGATGACGAAGGTTATATAGTCTACGTGAACTTGGATGTCATTCTGCTAAATAAGAAAGAAAAAAAAAAGGTTGACCTTGGAGGAAAAAAAAGTTTAAACCAGATCAGGGACTACATTTTTTTTCAATTCTTCTTCTTCTTGTTATCATTATTCAATATCATTATTATTTTATATTATCTTTATCATCATTTTATCATCATTATCATCATCACCATTGGCATAGCCAGCGACTCAGGATGAAAACAAAACAAAAAACCCTGTGACAATAATGAAATTAAGCCTCGAGATATCGATTCCTACAAGCCTGTACAATATCACTAATATGCAGTACCCAGCCCAGTGCCATTCATTTTCTAATGTTGGCAAAAAATAAAACAAAAAATAATATGAATGCATGAAATATGTTTTTTTAGCACCAAAAAATATCAAGAGGGAAAATATGACCTCACTGGTACACCTCCAAATAATGTGAAAGACACTGCATTAGCAGAACTCTATGAACAATATTCAGCTACTATGTGCCATTCCAATCTATCCAGCGAATGCATGAAAAAGAGTCATTTTGGCTATAGCAAATGAGTTTTGAGTCTTTTTTTTCCTGAATGGTAATATCACACACAAAACACACAACACACGCGCGCGCATCAGAATTCCTTGGTTTTTAGTGGGGTTTTTTTTGGGGGGGGGGTGGGGGGTGTGGGGTTCGCTTGCTTATGTGCAAAAAGTTATGCTCACTGTATGCTTTATAGTACTAAATTTAGACGCCACTTTCTTCAAGGTTATTTTCGTTTGTTAGTAACATATTGCTAACAGCACGTGAGCTGTTTCTTTTGTTTAAAACGCAACAAACGAGCAATGAAGAAAAATCTTGCAAGCAAACGTCTAACCAACCAAACAACCCCCCTCCCCAAAAAAACCCAAACTCATCCCAAACAAAATTCACAGAAATACGAAACAAAGAAACAAGCAAAACCCCAACAGTCTATTCATCACATGCGTGCGTGTGTTCTCTTTGTTGCATACTGTAATGTTAAGTTTCAGAGCCTGTAGCCATTCTTTAAGAAAAAAAAAGTTGATTTTCTTATGGTGTCCATACAGACATCAATGACATTTCTACAGACAATCTTCAATTCACCTGAGACAAAAATGTTGATGGAGTGTTTTCATAACAACAACTTGATTTTTGCTTTTTATTGTTCATTTTTTTGTTTGTTCGATCTGATTTTCTGCTGTATTCTCCATCTCCACCCCCCCCCACCCCCCTCCCCCCCCCTCCTTCATCTTCAAATGATCTTAATCACTATCTTCAACACGAAGATGAAAGTTAAAAATAAATATCATCATCCTTGCATCGCTCTCGCAATGCTATCTTCAGCTGTCTGAAGTTTTTACATGAGCGTGACCTAAATTCTTAACCTGTATTAGCACTTGATTATTATTGTCATTGATCATCAATTGCATCTTTTGCTCTTATGAACAAGATCTTGTTAAAAACCAACAATGGCAAAATAAGAAATTCTCTCCTACATCGAGGTTGGATGCGCTGGGCCTGACTTGTCAAGCACCTGACGGTAGCGCAACGCATTTTCGCCCCTATGACAGACAACAATAGTTGCTGCCTAATCGTTCCACGACGAAGAAATAACAAGGGGTGGGGGGAGAAGAGATCCAGAAAATATCTCTTAGAGGAGGGGGGGGGGGAGGAGGGGAGGAGGAATAATTATAATTGAATTCGTCATACCCTAAAAATCCTGTGACATTACAAGTCCTCTCACGAAATCTACGCGGAAGACAGGAAAAGGCAGACTCGAAGGGCGGAAGACACGAAAAGACAGACTCGAAGGGCGGAAGATGGAAAAGGCAGACTCGAAGGACACCTGGCGGCCAGACCTGACTCAGTAGCGAGGAACTCGCCATGAACTCTGAACGTGTGTAGATTCCTCAGGAGGTGATTGGAGGATAAGCATCTGTCATCCACGGCTTACGCTGCACGAGGGCCTATGATAATGAGCATACTTGGGACCTTACTGTTCGTTTCTGAGCAGCTGCACTTACCGACACACATGCAGACGAAGTGGTCGAAGACATGGGGTGGAGGACAGTAGATTTCCGAACTCAACACAGACGGTAAGATGACGTCTGGGGCGAAACCGTGCAGCACTGGGCTGTAGCACAGGCCTGAAACAAAGTACCACACACACACGTGGTGAAAAAGTTGCTGACTTCTGTAAGCACTTAAGGATTTAGACTTCAGATTATCCCCGAAGTTGAAATGCAGATACCTAAATTGTGGGTTAAAAGCGGTTGCATACGCAAAAATCTCACCCTTGGGAAGCCTCGGAGCTCTAGCTGAGGACCAAAAAATAACAACCAAAACTTAGATTTACTCACTTTGGTAATACCCCTTTTGAAAGGGACGAATCATAGAAAGGAGTTAGCATGCAACCATTTATCGCTTAATCTTTGTTGACAACAAAGTATTCAAAGGTGATTTCAATCATAAATCAAAAATTCACATGAGACTAGCATCTGCTGTTCTTTTCAGAGACAGACACCGAAATATACTTTTTTTTTCACAGATTGTCCATTTAGAGATGACAAGTTGAGCTAAAGTGACCATTCATGGGTATTCCAGATATGGATTGCATAATTCGTTCCCCTTTTTTTTTTTTCTTTTTTTTTTTTAAAAATAAGACGTTCCCCAAAACATAATTTGTGATTAATCTTGCAATGCAAATTTATACAAAATATACACAAACCAAGTTGTGACATCCGTTGCATGTCGTGTCAAATGTACACTCATTTTTGTGTGATGCACCAGTTCTAAAAATCAACAATATGCTTTAGGATTCTCTATCGTTAAGGAGAGAGAGGAGAGAGAGAGAGAGAGAGAGAGAGAGAGAGAGAGAGAGAGAGAGAGAGAGAGAGAGAGAGAGAGAGAGAGAGAGAGAGAGAGAGAGAGAGAGAGAGAGAGAGAATGCACAAGGATAAACATAATTAGCTCAGCCTAGTCTTGTTATCTGTGTAAACACACATCCATGTAACATACATAAAATCAGTGTATGAAACACAAGTAAAAATGCTAAATAGCAACACATGCCAAATTATTTTTTTAAAATCAAATCAATTGCACGATGATTGCTGAGAATGAGGATGATGTAATGATGCTGCTATATGTGCATGTGCTTTGAGACTACTTGACAGGGTTGTAGTCTATGCTTATTATATCCTGCCGATAAGTTCGTAAAGAAATAGTGGTATGCAATTGTATTAATTTTTTATTCTTTAAAATGCACATAATCTATAAATCATGATTGTGCTTTATCAAACAAAAACCAGAGAGAGAGAGAGGGGGGTGAGAGAGAGAGAGAGAGAGGGGTGAGAGAGAGAGAGAGAGAGGAGAGAGGAGAGAGGAGAGAGAGAGAGAGAGAGAGAGAGAGGAGAGAGAGGAGAGAGAGGAGAGAGAGAGAGGGAGAGAGAGAGAGAGAGAGAGAGAGAGAGAGAGAGAGAGAGAGAGAGAGAGAGAGAGAGAGAGAGAGAGAGAGAGAGAGAGAGAGAGAGAGAGAGAGAGAGAGAGAGAGAGAGAGAGAGAGACAGACAGACAGACAGACAGACAGACAGAGGGAGGGAGGGAGGGAGGGAAAGACAGACAGACAGAGAGGGGGAGAGATAGGGGAGGAGGGCGGGAGAGACAGACAGACAGACAGAGAGAGAGAGGTGGAGGGAGGGAGAGACAGACAGACAGACAGACAGACAGACAGAGAGACAGAGAGACGAGAGAGAAGAGAGAGAGAGAGAGAGAGAGAGAGAGAGGAGAGAGAGAGAGAGAGAGAGAGAGAGAGAGAGAGAGAGTTTCAGATGCATCTGAATAGAGTCAAATCTTCTGCACAATTTACGTCTCTCATGAATTCATGAACACACAGTTGTCATTTTCTTCATTCTGCTGCACTTTCAACGGATGACTCATGGCCATAGGTGTTTTGTTGTCGTTTTATTATCTAACTGTTCTGAAGTTGAACAGCTTAATGTCAGACATTTACGAAGATGTGCGTGGCTTTTTATGTTGACATATGATCTCTTCATGGATATTATCATGTTGGTAATTTTGACAATGCGTAGCACTCGTCAACAAGAGAGAGAGAGAGAGAGAGAGAGAGGAGAGAGAGAGAGAGAGAGAGAGAGAGAGAGAGAGAGAGAGAGAGAGAGAGAGAGAGAGAGGAGAGAGAGAGAGAGAGAGAGAGAGAGAGACGCTTTTTAACGCTTTAACGCTTTAACAGTTTATTGTCATTGCCCAACTGGGCCTTTTGACAAGGGAGGTAACACAAATACTTTTTTTGTGAAACGGTAAACAAAATGTGGAATATGTGATCAGTACAATTAAGTTTCCCCCCAAAAATCCATTCATTTATAATCAACTAACATTAACATAAGCGTATATACAGTTACCAATCACCGGGTAAATACAAAGAAAAGAAAGGAAAAACCAAACTGAAATGCAAAAACAATTTTCGATTCGACCATCCATTCAAATCACACATGATATCAACCTTTCTGAAGTTGCCTTACTTGGAAATACATTACTCTTTAAAGTGGCTATACCATTGCATATTAAATCAATTGTTGCTGACGTGGCTTTGTCTTAATTTCTGTGCCTCTGCAATAAACTTAGCTACAGCTTTAATTACATGTTCATTTTCAGATGACAAAATAGAAACAATATCTTGAACTTCTGTTGATTGTAAACTTAGAAAATTATGTTTATTACGTAGAGTTTCATATGCCTTACATTGAAACAAAAAATGAATTTCATCATCAATATTATGGCCACATAATGGACATGGTAACTGTATGGATGTCTCAGTTTGAAACCATCTTTTATTAGCATTGAAACCCAATGTTCTTAATCTGAAACGAGCATAATTAAGCCTATGCCATTTATCAGTTATTACTTTTATATATTTTTCTGTCTGAAACACAGATTTAAAGGAAAAGAACCAGCTATATTTACTTTTACTTTCCATATCTGAGTGCCAGTTTTGTTTATAAAAGAGCAAATAAGCCTGTCTTTAAATTCCGAAAGAAACTGTCGCTCATTTCCTACTTCCTGAGACATCCACACAATCCCAAAGCCATGTTCCGACAAAACTCTTTTAACTTGATAAGCCCAGTTCTCTTTGCCCAGTTCCATCTGAATAATCAACATTTCATATGACTGTCTGCATAAACGTGTTTGTGGAAGTTTCAACAGTTTTAACCAATATTTAATGCATTTCACAAAAGTTCTTATATACAAAGGATATCTTCCTGTCTCTCCATAAAGTACAGTGTTAGATGCATGTATTGGCACGTTTAAAAAACGTTTTATGGCAAATGTGTGCACTTTTTCCATTTGGGTATTTACATATAGTCCCCATATTTCTGAGGCATATGTAATCAACGGTTCTATCTGTGTGTCAAATAATTTCCAAAATAGGGAACAGTCTATCGAATTCAGCTTCCGTAATGTTTTTAGGATTTCTATAACACCTTTTTTACCCTTCCTACAAGATTCTTGCCATGCATAATTTAGACTAAGCCTTGTTGAAAACATCATTCCTAAATATTTATACGTATTTACTATTTTGACTTCAACATTACCGTAAAACCATTTTTCACTTACTGCTAAATGTCCACCCATTCTAAAAACAATAACATTTGTTATGTTCATATTCACTGTTAAATCAAAACGATCTGCCTCTTCTTTTAAGATATTTAACTGGTGTTGTAAACCGATAACAGTCTCAGACAAAAGGATAATGTCATCGGCAAAAAGTAATAAAAACACTTCGATTGCTCCCGGAATTATTTGAATGCCGTGTTTTCCTTTTTTTGATAACTCAATAGCTAATTCATTTATAAAAAATGAAAACATTTGTGGGCTTAAAATACAACCCTGCTTCACTCCCTTGGGGCATTCAAAGAAATCAGAATATACATTCCTTGCACGCACGCACGCTAAAATTGACCTATAAATAGCTCTAAGGGCCGTATATAGTTAACCATTCACACCGTTTTTTCTTAGTACATGCCACAATATATTTCTATTTACGGAATCAAAGGCCTTTCTAAAGTCCACAAAAGCTACGTATAATTTTTTTTATTGGAAAGCAAATGTTTTTGAACAAGAGAATAAAGAGTAAATATATGATCTACAGTACTGTACTTTGCTCTAAAGCCCGCTTGCTCTTCAATCAATTTTTCTTCATTATCTGCCCATTGAGTTAATCTCTTATTCAAAACGTAAGTATAAAGTTTGCTTAAGATACTAGTGAGAGCTACTCCGCGATAGTTATCGGCATTATTAATATCTCCTTTTTTAAAAATCGGAATTATTACTGACTTGGCCCATTCTAAAGGGAAAGCACCACTTTCAAACAGATGGTTAAATAACTGAACAAGAAAGGTAATTACAGTGGAGTTTGCATATTTGAGCATTTCTCCAATTATTTTATCGGGACCAGCACTTTTTCCTGTTTTTAAATGTTTAATGGCATCAATAATTTCATTTTGAGTTATAGGATTATTAAACAATGGTTCAAACATTTCATCTTCTTCTGGCACATCTACATTCTCTTGTGTTTCTGCACAATTAAAGTCATTAAAAACCTTCAAAAAATGATCATACCATTGTTGAATAGCTATATCGTTATATACTAATGACTTACGGTTAACAGATCTGATGACAGACCAGAATGTTTTGGAGTCCTTTGAAGAATCTTTAAGTTTCTCTAATCTTTTTTCGTCAAAGTCTCTTTCTTTTGATTTTCTTAAATTAATGTATTCTTTTCGCGCAGTCGTATACATTTGTCTTTTTTCTGATTTATCCTCATTTGTTTTACAACGTTGGAATCTTTTTAATAATCTTTTAACTTCTTGTTTCTTTTGTTCACATTCAGCATCAAACCAGTCATTCCATTTTTTTCTACCTTTTCTAACTGTTTTAACCATGCATGCAGCAGCCCCACATAACGCTTTAACAAACTGATCTAAGCTATCATTTATATTTGTGTTTAATAGTTGGGAAGCTGCTTCAATGCTTTCTTGAAATTCTGAACTATCAAGCTCATGTTTATATATATCAACAAAATCTTCTGACCATATGATTTTTTCCACACTCTCTTGTTCTCTACTTTCACTATCAATACATTCATTATCTATTTTGAGAGAGAGAGAGAGAGAGAGAGAGAGAGAGAGAGAGAGAGAGAGAGGAGAGAGAGGAGAGAGAGAGAGAGAGAGAGAGAGAGGACAGACAGACAGACAGACAGACAGACAGACAGACAGACAGACAGACAGAGGAGAGAGAGTGGAGAGAGAGGAGAGAGAGAGAGAGAGAGAGAGAGAGAGAGAGAGAGAGAGAGAGAGAGAGAGAGAGAGGAGAGAGAGAGAGAGAGTGGAGAGACAGACAGACAGACAGACAGACAGACAGACAGAGACAGGCAGACAGACAGACAGAAACAGAGAAAGAAAGAAAGAAAGAAAGAGAGAGAGAGAGAGAGAGAGAGAGAGAGAGAGGGGAGAGAGAGAGAGAGAGAGAGAGAGAGAGAGAGAGAGGAGAGAGAGAGAGAGACAGACAGACAGATAGACAGACAGACAGACAGACAGACAGAGACAGAGAGAGTATACAGGTATTTGTTTTGCTAAGGAAAAAAAGCACTTACCTCTCACCGAGGACAGGAGAGCCAGAACATGTAAGACGAGGACAATCATCATGGTGCAGTTACCTGCAAGACAAACAGAGAGCGTTTCAACGTGCGATTACCATGTACCACTCCAAAACAAGAACAGAAAAATCTCGTGAGCAGAAATAAAAAAAACAAACAGACTAGGCAATACTGCATGTGACAATTCAATTACCTATGAACACTATATCAGTACTCCCCCAAAACAACAACAACAACAACAACAACAAAAACAAACAACAAACAAAAACAAAACAAACAAAAAACAAAAACAAAACAAACAAAAAAAACCAACCAACCAACCAACCAAACAAAACCTCACAAACAAACGTTTACCAGTACTTTTCTAGGGGAAAAAATATTGCTTTTCACATTTCTGTGCCTTAAAAAGCAATCGTAATCTCACTGCTACACAAGCAACTATACCCTCACTGCTACATAAGCAACTATACCCTCACTGCTACATAAGCAACTATACCCTCATTGACATAAGCAACTATACCTCACTGCTACATAAGCAAAGATACCCTCACTGCTACATACGCAACTATACCCTCACTGCTAACATAAGCAACTATACCCTCACTGCTACATAAAAACATACCCTCACTGCTAATAAGCAACTATACCCCACTGCTACATAAGCAACTATACCCTCACTGCTAACATAACAACTATACCCTCACTGCTACATAAGCAACTATACCCTCACTGCTACATAAGCAACTATACCCTCACTGCTACATAAGCAACTAACCTCACTGCTACATAAGCAACTATACCCTCACTGCTACATACGCAACTATACCCTCACTGCTACATACGCAACTATACCCTCACTGCTCATACGCAACTATACCCTCACTGCTACATACGCAACTATACCCTCACTGCTACATAAGCAACTATACCCTCACTGCTACATAAGCAACTATACCCTCACTGCTACATAAGCAACTATACCCTCACTGCTACATAAGCAAACTATACCCTCACAAGCCACGGCAAGTTCCAACATCCAGTAGTCCAAGTTTATCAGTCGCTTTTGATGAACGGTTATGGTGAAATTTTGAAAATGTACTTTTTTTAACATGTGAACTTGCTATCCTATAAGCCCGACAGTCCGAATCCCATCCATTAACATCAATTTCGGTTGGCAAGCAGTAGTAGGAATATGGATGGGACAACTAGTCTTTATGTTGAAGGGAACATGGTGGCAATTGTCTTCACCAAGAAGACCAGAAGGAACATGACAACATTGACCAACTTCTCCCTTCATTCCTTGAAGTTGTGTTAAGGTGCTGCCTGGATTTTTAAAGCAGCGTATCTTAGCCCAGCTTAACCCTGGTGGCCAAGGACGGACGGAATACGGGGAGGTTTAACCAAGAGTTCAAAAATGGAGACTTAACCAAGTGTTCAAAGATTACATTCGCTGTACACAGACCCGAAAAAGATCGTGTGGCGGAGGAGATAACCCTGCAAACTAAGTTGTACGCCCCCATCGAGAGGAGCTGGAACGGACGCGCCATTAGTTTTTTTTCCCCCAGACATATCTCACGGTGTAGAGCGAACGGGAGAAGGAGAGACATATGTCTAAGCGCCACTTGATGAAGTCTCTCCCCCTGAGGTTCATGGCAACACTCTACAGGACAAAATGCAGCAAAAAAACTGCTTAGCTGTATCATCAAAGCACACACACAGAATCTGTAGGGTAAAACGAGTAGCTAACTGAGCATGCTAACAGATCTTCCTGAGTGGAAAGGCTACACTGAATTCATCACTATGTGTGGCATGAGACCCTATATAATACTCTTGCTTTCAGTCGTCAAAAAAGTGGTTTTTGATTCGGCTCATTGAGCTGTATCAAACCTCATGGAGAAAAGCAACATCCACAACACCGAAAAGCACGCCAGTATTGCAAGGGGCTGGAGAGAATCCAGTTTTCAAAATTCAAGCCCAAGTAACCTACGCGTGGAGATTGGATGTAGGTTTTGTAGCATAGCTGCCAATGATATAAGAACAGCTCTCAATTTCTGGTTTTAAAAAGAAGATGAAAAAGATAAAAGCTTTGAAGGCATCGTCAGAAGCAATTGAAAAAATGTTTCATTTGAATCTGTCGAGGAGGAACAAAAGTAATCATTATTTATTCGTTCTTTTATTTGGAGGATTATGGAATTTAAACACTCGTCATCTTTCTAACACCTACTGACCTAGACCCTGTGTGCGTGCAGGCTTCTAAATTTTATATATTTTATCATCCGTTCCCTCCTTCCCTCCAGCACACAATGGCCTACTCTTCCGAAAGGTGGAACAGGTTTTAACGTGTGCGCAAAATGTTCTGCGTGTGTTTACACATGGGACCTCAGTTTATAGTCTCATCAAAAGGACTTTCAGGGAAGTGGAGTCAGTACTGATGTTCAACTCCAGGGGGAAAATCCCCTCGAACGGGTGTCTTGGTGGTGGCTCCAACCTGGGCTCAAATCCGGGCCCTCAATCGCGAACGCAACAGGCTATACCTTACTCACTATTTATTTATTTTTTTATTTAATACTACTTTACGTCACAGCAGATTTCTCCTCGTGAAATTCAGGCTGCTCTCCCGGTGAGAACACGTCGCCACAAGTTCAGCGCCTACCCATTTTTTTCTTTTTCCTGTCTGCGACTGTGTTTCCTTGTCAGAGTGGATTTTTTCTAAAGAATTTTGCCAGGGACAACCCCTTTGCTGCCATGGATTCATTTACATGCGCTAGATAATGGTGTGTAACATACGGGACCTCGGTGTATCGTCTCATCAGAAAGACTAGCACCCAGACCACCACTCATTGTCTAATGGATGGGGGGAAAGTTTGGGGCCCAAACATGCTCTCATGTTAGCGTGACTATGTCATCCGACTCAAAAATGGCTTGTCTTCAGGTGCCTCAAATCCTGAGGCCTCTGGTTAGATCTGGAGTCTATGCTGTTACAGAAAACATCACTTCAAAAAACCTGCAAGCAGCAGAAAACCTAAAAGTCATTATCAAGTTTCCACTCTCCCACTTCCCTCATAGAGTATAGGATACTGAGGACTAAGATACTTGCTAAAAAGGAGGTGTCTTTTCTGATGATCTACCGTTGTGTTATTTTCCTTTTTTGTCTTTCTTCTTTTAAATGAGTTTTCCCTGAAGTCAGACTGCGGCTATCTTAACGACAGGCAAAAACGGTTGCATACGCAAAAATGAAATGTCACCAATTTTACTATTTCACCTCCGAGCTCTAGCCGAGGACAAAAGGAAGAGAATATTTTTAAAGCAATATTGTCCCAAACAATTATCTATTTTGTTTCCATCTTTGTCTTCGTTTTGTTTATTTTTTTTTTTTTGTAAGCCTGTAACAAATTTTGCACACAAAAATAAGAGGCAAACTTCCTAACAAAACAAAACCAAACAATGTATAAATCAATAAACAGATAAAGTAAGCGTCCAAGAAACCATGTCAATAAGTAAGCTTGATGTTTCGTGATTTAAGTCTAGTTTTTAAGTTTGTTTTCTTGCTATATTTTCAAAGGGTATTCCCCAGTATTATCTTTAATCATTTAAGAAGCAAAAGTATACTTACTATTTCTTAACATGATATTCTTGTAGGTTTCAAAACTTTTAAGTCAAAGCTGCACTATGTACGTCCCTTCTTTCTGTGGAAATCGGTACATGTAACTGGAGCAGTTTAACTATTAGAAGGGAAAATTATAGCAACAAAAAGAAACACTCTAACAATGAGATATTATGTTTGGTATATGTTCTTGGCTATTTTTCTTCATACAATTTTACCTGTACCTTCCTCAGGCTAGATATCTTCACACTAGTATATAATTACCTGTTTAAACTTGATGCGAGTATGTGACATACATTCTTGCTATTATTTACTCTTTGAACTAGCTTAATGGGAAAAAAAGATTATCGTATATAGGTTTTGACAAGTTTTGACTGAAGAAGAATTCAAAGGCCTTTTTCAAATTCTTTCAGTTATCTTGAGATCATTGCTGCTAAGAAATTATCTATGAGCTATTTTTCATGTAAGATATTTTTTCACTTCTTTTTGCTGTCTGCTTACTAATTT
>CM060317.1:19132331-19134831 GCA_030674155.1 Stramonita haemastoma
ATGACATGTATGTACGTATGCGAGTGTCTATGACATGTAGTATGTATGTATGTATAGTATGTAGTATGTTATGTAGTATGTATAGTATGTATGTATGTATGTATGTATGTATGTATGTATGTATGTATGTATGTATGTATGTACGTATGTACGTATGTACGTATGACGATGTACATGTATGTACGTAGTCGTACGTACAGTACGTACGTATACGTGCGTGAGTATGTATGTATGTATGTATGTATGTATGTATGTATGTATGTATGTATGTATGTATGTATGTATGTAGATGTATTATGTATGTATTCGTATCTATGCTATCTATCATTCTAGTACTATCTATACTATCTATGTATATTATGTATTATGTATATGTATGTATGTATGTATTGTATCTATGTATTATGCTATTATCATTCTTTCATAATGATGAATAGGAAGTAAGGAGAATTAAGTATAGCAGTGTGATCATTACAACTCGTTCATTATTGAAAGTGTGCTTCCAAAGATGAATTATAAAAAGACAAAATAAAGAAAACAGAGCGCTATCAATATGGTGTATATGCGTATATGTATCCATTTAAATGTGTGTTGCGTGCGTGCGTGCGCGCGTGTGTGTAGCGCGCGCGTGTGTGTGTGAGTGTGTGTGTGTGCGTGCGTGCGTGCGTGCGTGCGTGCGTGCGTGGTGTGTGTGTGTGTGTGTGTGTGTGTGTGTGTGTGTGTGTGTGTGTGTGTGTGTGTGTGAGAGAGTATATGTGTGTGTGTGTGTGTGTCGACGCGCGCGCGCGCGTACGTGTATGTGCACGTGTACGTCTATGTTTCATTGTGTGTCTGTATGTGTATCTGTGTGTGTGCCTGCGTGTTGCACGCGCGCACGCGCACTCGTGATGGTACCGATAAAGTACAATGTACTGTATATATGCGGCGTGAAGACGAAGGCAGAAGGGTGTACTGCAGTGCTTTGTCTCTGTCACTCCCAATCTGCTTCTTACAAACTACTGCTATAAGTTTGTACCACGCCGCTCTGCAAACACAGTCATGCCATTTCAATCTTTTTCTTTCTGTTAATAAAAGAGAAAAAGTGTGCACGTGCGTGTGCTTACCATCTAGCCCGTGCGCGCTCGTATAGATAAGCACACGCGCTTTCGCGCACGCGTGCACCCATACAGACACACGCACGCGCGCGCGCGGGAGCACCCCCCGACACTTTTATATCATAAATATAATCATAAATTCGATTTTACAATTGCTTATTGCCTAATAGTCATCCTTTTTTCTTCGTTTTTGTTTTCTTAAGAAATAAATCAAGGTGTTTCATATCCATATTGTGTGTGCATTTTTGATCATACATTTTTGACCTTTTTTTGTTTTTTTTTTAATAAAAAATGTACTTGCTCTTGAAGAGTTATGTATGATTGTGAACTTTTGGTTTGAGTGAGAACTACACTGTTTTTCTTCCATCTAAGCTTTTGTACAGAAACGAGATGAGAATCAGAGTAACCCCTGACTCTACCACCCTCCAAGACATCTAAAAAGAGATTAGTAGCAAAATAAATCAGACAGGTTATCGAGAGTCACATCTCTTCTTCGTCAAAGACTCTGACAGCAACTATTGTTGTTGTCTGTCATATGAGCAATAAATGCGTTGCGCTGTCGTTAAGTACCTGACAAGTCAGGCCCAACGTATCGAACTTCAGCGCAAGAGAAAACTGTCTTGTTTTAAACCTTTCTGGTAAAAAAAAAAAAAAAAGGCAGGAGAATGGACCAAGAAGGCACAAAATAAACAAAATATAATAATGATAAATGATATGATGATATATGATGATGATGATGATGATGATGATGATGATAATAATGATGATGATGATGATGAATATGATGATGATGATGATGATGATGATGATGATGATGATGATGATGATGATGATGATGAAATGATGATGATAGAAAAATAATAGATGAATAAAAAAACAACAACAACAACAAATATAATAATAATAATAATAATAAATAATAATAAATAATAATAATAATAATAATAATAAATAATAATAATAATAATAAATAATACAATAATAATAAAATATAAACAACAATAAAAAATACAATACGCGGAATTTATATAGCGCTATATCTTGCAAAAAACTGACGACAGGAAGAAAAGGAAACAGGCACATAATATCCATTAGGTAGGGTTCCTGTTTATACATACACCACCACCACCACCACCACCACCACCACCACCACCCGCCACGGTATCCCCACTAAGGGCGAGGGGAGTCACATTTGATTGCCACCATTAAAGATTGGTTAATTAATGGACATCATTATCATGCAAGACTGCAGACTTTAACAGCAATTTATCAGCCTGGTCTTCACGTTATAATCGTAGGGGTAATAGGTTGCCCTAACGAGACAGTAATACAAAAAAAAAACAAAAAAAAACGACTTACTTCAGACATATGTTAGGAACACCCTAGCTTAGATAAATCTTTTATAC
>CM060317.1:19139831-19143115 GCA_030674155.1 Stramonita haemastoma
ACAGTGGCCAACATGACGAAGTTGAAGAACTTTATTACCTGTACAGTTCCGTTACGTCCTGCCGGAAGTCGGTGCCCATCTTTTTTGTGTGACGTATTCTCTGTAGGGCAAAGGTCAGCTTCTTACTCGCTGGTCTCCAAGATAAATCTCTCGCCACGCGGAGCGTGAAGGATTTGCACAACCCGTTTTTTGTTACAGGGGAGAAAGAAGAATGGAAGCCATTGTTTGTGGCTAGGGGCAAGAGGAAACAACTGTACATCTGATCGCGCGCGGCTGTTAAGGCATGTGAAGGCTAGGTCTCCCTAGGTGAACACAATAAAGAATAATGTGTTTTCAGGAAGGCCAGGGTGAGGGTGGGGGTGGATAGGCTAGATCATTATCCCATTGAATTATGAGGGTTGTTGTGCACCAACAATGCGTGGTAAATCCTATGGGCATACTGAAAACTTTTTTTTTCAGTCTTAAAGGACACTAAATCACAATTTTACCAATCAAGGAAGGCAGGTTGGGAGTGGGAGGGGGGGGGGGGAGGCATTGAAAGAGAAGAATGATTATGTAGAAATTATCACCTGAAGGAATTAGATGACGAGTTCCACTAATATTTTCAAAAAAATTAATATCTATGCTTTATTAGAAGTAGGGGGGGGGGGGGGGAGTTCGTATAAAAAAAACACGTATGATCATTATCAATATTTCTTCTTCTTCTTCTTCTTCTTCTTGTTTTTGTTTTTGTTTGTTTGTTGTTTATAAATAGCCCAGTGTCATAAAGTGCCATGCATTGTTTTAGTAAAGGTAAAGGAAAAGGTGTCCCATAGCGTTTGTGGTCATTGGGGAGCAAGGCATCAGAGACCTCAGCTTCTCCAGGGGCCAGGATTACGGGCGGCGCCCATCTCCTCTCCTTCGCTGCTTAAACCTTACCTTTACCCTAAAGAGGCAGGTACCTATTTACAGCTTGGTGAACTGGGGGACTGTATTGAAGCCAAGGCGCACAACGGCCACCCATCCAATTGGTAACCACGTTCGATATTGTTTTAGTACTACTTAATAAAATAAAAATAAACCATTGAATTTGGCAAACTTTATAGTTATCGTATCAAGTTGATTCAAATAAAAATGAAAAAGAGTTTGGGTTGTCAAAACGGGTTTTCTATACTGCATATTGATATGTTGTCCTTTACAATCATCAGGTTGTGCGGACGTGCGTGCGTGTGTGCATGCGTGCGTGCGCGAGCGTGCGTGAGTGAGTGAGTGTTTGTGTGCGTCGTGCGTGCACGCGCGCGCGCGCGCGCGCGCGCGTGCGTGCGTGCGTGTGTATGTTGTGGCTTCTTCTTTGGAGCTTTTTTTTCTGTATTTGGTTATTTTCAAAGAAAAAAAAATGATTGCGATATTAATTGCTGATCATGACTTCGATGGTTTGTGATTACTGTTCCATGTGCCCACACACGGTTTCTTTCTTTTCTTTTTTTTTTCTTCTTCTTCTTCTTCTTCTTCTTCTTCTTCTTCTTCTTCTTCTTCTTCTTCTTCTTCTTCTTCTTCTTCTCCTCTCCTCCTCCTCCTCCTCCGCCTTCCCATTCTCCTTCTTTGTCGTCGTCGTCGTCGAACACTCACCAATAACTATTGTCTTTCCATATGAACGAAAATGCATTGCGCTACCGTTATGCACCTGACAAGTCAGGCCCAGAGCATTCGACTTCGGTGTGGAAGGGAAAGTTATCTTTTTAGTCTTTGTGGGGGGGGGGGGGGGGGGTGAAGGCAGGAGAACGGACCAAGAAGGCAGAAAAGTCAGGACCAGCGCATCCGACTTCAGGTGTTGGAGGAAATCATGCTTGAAGTCTTTCTGGGAAAAAGAAAGATAGGAGAATGGGTCAAGAAAGGCAGAAAGTTGACAATACGGAGGTGACATGAAAAAAAAGAACAAGGCAGGAACAAAGATAGGGATAAAAAAAAGAAAGGGAATTAGCTCATGAATCATTTCTGAAAGAGAGGGGAAAAAAAGAAGGAGAATGGTCAAGAAAGCAAAAGTTACAAAAGGAGGTGACATGAAATAAAAAGAACAAGCAGGAACAAAGAGAGGGGTAAAAAAATAGAGGGAATTTCGAGCCAAAACTTCAGCAGAACAAAGAGAGGATAAAAAAAAGAGGGAATATCTAGCCCAAAACTTCAGCAGAACAAAGAGAGGGGAAAAAAGAGGGAATTTCTAGCCCAAAACTTCAGCAGAACAAAGAAAGGGATAATAAAAAAAAAAGAAGGGAATTTCTAGCCCAAAACTTCAGCAGAACAAAGAGAGGGATAAAAAAAAAGGAATTTCTAGCACAAAACTCCAGAAGGTGGGGATGGTATTGATACTGATAGTCCCCCGGGATCTCAACGGGGAGACAATATGATGTGATACAAAACTATACAATTCAGTGAGTGCACAGGATATTTTTCTCTGGACATCTTGAAGAAACCTTTATGGCGCTGCACTGATTTTTTTAAAAAATCCAGGTCAAGCTGAACCTGTTGGAGCCCATCCCTCTCCAGATAGCAGATGGCATGCGGGTGCATCGTCCATGTTACCTGCCATACCTACCATATCTGCCATACCTACCATATCTGCCATACCTGCCTTACCGACCATATCTGCAATACCTGCCATATCTGCCATACCTGCATATCTTCCTGCCATAATTATGTGCCATATCTGCCATACCTGGCCCTACTATTCCACAAAAGGTGCATGGGATCGTAATATGTGTACAAGATGCTCTGTACGCATTGACAAATGGAAGCTTTGTTCAAAGTCTCGTTTTTATTTTATTCTTTTATATCGAGGATAATGGAACAAGCACTCTTGTGCTTTTTACGTCCAGTCCCCGTGTGTATGCAATTTTGTAAATGTCATCTGTTCCCACCGGCACACGATGGCCTACTCTTACGAAAAGCGGAACAGGATTTTACGTGTGCATTAGATATTCTGCGTGCGTTCACACACGGGGCCTCGGTTTATAGTCTCACTTTCCACGTGGGGGATGCCGGATGCCTGTCCATATATATATAGCACCCCCACCTTCTGGAAATTCTGTGTCAGGAATTCCCTCTTTTCTATCCATCTCTTCGCTTTGACACTACAGGCGCTTAACGGCAGTGGGATGGGGAGAAGAAAACAAAAACCAAAAAAAACCCAACCCCAAACACAAGATTTATGCCAACATTGTCTTTCGTGATTTGCCTGAAAAAATACTCATTGCAGGAAGAAATCTGTGGACACATGGAGACAAGGAAGGAGACGGGGGGGGGGGGGG
>CM060317.1:19143215-19153215 GCA_030674155.1 Stramonita haemastoma
GCCCTTCGGGTTGATTAAAGTGTTTTTGACTTGGACTTGCCTTTGACCTAAACTTGACTTTTTCTTAAATTGACTTGATCCTACCCCACCCAATCCCCGGCTGTAAGGGTTTTTTTATTTGGTTTTTTTTTTTGTTTGAGATAAGTTTTTTTTCTTTTTTTCCCTGTCATCAACCCAAAAATTTTTTTTTAGTTTCACCCTTTTAGGGGGTCCCTTGAATAGGGAATCCTTGTTTTTTTTTCCCTGTTTTTATTGTGACCTCCCCCCCGGGGCCAGTAAGAAACCCCTCAACGTGCTCATATTTCAAAAGTGGAAACCTGTCTGCAGTGCACTGTTTTTGTCCTGTTTGCATTTTATTTTTCCCTTTTCCCTGCAAGGGAAACTTTTTACTCCCACTTTATTTTGCACTGTTTTGTTATTTGTTTTGGGTTATTTGTATTTTGGACCCCTGTAACTGTCCCTTTTTACTGTTTTGTACTTTTAAACTGCCAGGGTTTTCTTTTTGTATGCACTTGTACTTTTTATTGTACTTTTACTTTACTTTTTCTGCACTGTTTGTATTTGTTTTTTTAAAATGACTTTTTATTTGTCCCTGAATTGTACTGCAATTTGAAATTTTTAGTTTTATTTGCACTGAAATTTTTAATTGTCCCTTTGCACGGGTACTGTACTGTTTTTTAACTGAAAATGTCCCTTGCATTTGTATGTATTGTACTGTTCTGTACTGTATTGTCCCTGTTTTTTCTTTTTACGGCACTGTACGGGTTTGTACAGCATTTGAAACTGTTTTGTATTGGCCTGTACCTTTTTCTGAAACGGGAAATTGAAATTTTGGGGGATTTTTACTGCATGTATGTATTGTTACTGCACTTTTACTGTATTGACCTGCACTTTTTACTGTATTGAAATTGCCCCTGTTACTGTATTGTACAAAAACGGGTACTTTATTTTTAATTTGCACCTTTTTACTCGACGTTTTAACGGGTATTTTTTCTGCACCGTACTTTTACGGCACGGGAATTGCCCCTTTTTTCTCCCACTGTACGGGTATTGTTACTGTCACTGTATTTGTATTGTACTGCACTTTTACTGTATTGTATTTTCCCACATTTTTAATTGCACTGTCCCTGTTTTTTACTGCACTTTCTGTATTGTTTTTTGTTGAACCGTATTTTTTTACTACACTGTATTGACTAAAACTGTATTGTCCGTTTGAAACCCGTACCCCCTTTCCCTACGGCAATATTTGTTTTAGTTTAGGGACTTGTTTTTTACTCAAGTTTTGGGACATACTTTCCCCAAATAATTTTTTAAAATTTGTCTTAAATTTTTACCCTTTTGCATTTTTTGTTTTTTTTAATGACAAATTTTTAAATTGGGAAAGGTAATTTAAAAGGAAAAACCATTTAACAGAACCCATCAGATATCCCCAGTGGAAAGGGGAGGAACGGCTCTTTCCCGCACGGGGTTCCCTTTTCCTATTTAACCCCAGGAAAGCTTTAAAAGACGGGGGAGGGCCCCCAAAAAAGGGGTGAGGGTTTTTGTGGGGGGCCATGGGTGGGTTGATTTTGGGGGTTTTCCGACACATCGCTGAATTTTGGATGAGGACTAGGGGACTTTTCCCCGTTCCAGCCCCCCCTTTTCTCCACCAAACTGGGCTGACCTTTTTTTTCCCACCACCAACCCATATTTTTCCGATTTCCACGATGGGGGAACCCCCCAGGAGCTGTTGTTAAAAAGGGACAAAAAAGGGTCCCGTCAATAAAAAAAAAAACCCCATGGGGAAAGGGAAAAGGGAAAAACCCCAAATTGGCTTTGTCCTAAAATTTTACTTTTTAGTGAGGGGCAAGGGGGAAAGGATTTTTTTATGGGTTTTAAAAGGTAAAAGGTTTGCCCCCCATAATCTAGGGGGTTTTAAGGTGGGGGAGCGGGGTTGGTTTCAGAGACCTCGCTTTTTTGGGGCCTAGCATTTTGAGGGCGGTGGGCCCCATTTTTCCTCTCCCTTGCTGCTTTATTTCCTGGGTTTTTTTCGGCCCTAAAAGAGGGGAAGGTTTTTTCCTTTTTACGCTGGGTTTTTAAATTTTGGGGGGGGGGGGGGGGGGGCCGGGGCCCCGGAAAGGTGGGCTGAACCCCAAATTTACCCTTGGCTATAGAGGGTATTAAAAAATTACATTCTGGGTATTTCTTGGGATGGTTTTTGTTTTGTTTTTGAACGCTAAAACTTTTTTTGGGTTCAAATCACGGTTAACACCACAAAACCCAAAAAATACACACACTTCACATTTTATTAAACACACACACACACACACCCCACACAAGAACCAAAACTATTGACAAAAAAGGGCTTAAATGCCAACCCCCCCCCCCTTGCACACACACACACACAACCCACACACAAGTTTTGACAAAAAATAAGAAACCACCCCCTCCCCCCTGCACAAACACACACACACACCCCAACACCACCACATGAAACACACAAAACCCCACACACACACCACACACCCCAAAACACCACAAAACCAGTAACTTCAAAAAAATAATTAATCCCATACCAAAAACCCCAACCCACATTAAAACAAAAAATTTTTTTCACAATAACAAACCCAAAATCTCCCCCCCTCAGAAAAAAACAATCAAAACCCCAAAAACAATGGAGATGTTTTGGGTTTTCATGAAATCACCCCCAAAAAGAGGGGAAAAGAAAAACGGGCTTCCCAAAAGAAAAAAAAACGAAAGAAAAAAAGGGGCACCCGCAAATCCCCTCTTAAAATTTTCTTCCTTTAAAATTCTTGTTTTATTTGGGGGAAAAAAAGTGCGGGGTTGGGGGATAGCAGCGATCAGGGGGGGAGGAGGGGGGTAACTTTTGGGGGCCCAATAGCAATTTGGGGAAGCTAGGGCGTTTTTTTTTTTTTTTTCAGAAGTCCCAAACCCACCCCTCCTTTTCCCTTTCAGTCTGTTTGATTTTTTGGGCCTCCCTTCCCTGCCCTCATTTCCCCTTTTTCCCATACCCCCTCTCTCATTTTCCCCCCTCTCCTCTCAGGCTTCGGGACTTTTTCCCTTTCTCCAAATTTGTTTTTCCCCAGTTTTCTGTTTTGTTTTGTTTCTGTGGGGCGTGTGTGTGTGTGTGCGTGGGGTGCGTGCTGTTGCGTCGTGCGTGGGTTGGTTTTGGGGGGTTGTGTGTGTGGGGGTTTTTTGGGGTTTTTGTTTTTTGGTTGTGTGTGTGTGGGGGCCCTCCCCCCCAGGCTTTTTAAAACCCCCCAAAAAATTTCCAAACCCCAAAAAAAACCAACAACCAATTTTCACCCCCCCCCCCTTCCCAAAAAAACCCCCCCCAAAAAAAAAAATTTTTACTCCAAAAAACTGAAAAATCTCCCAACCCAACACTAAATGATTTCCTGCTTAGTATTTTTGATGGGGTCGGGTTGGTTTTTTACATTATGAAAATATTATTCCCTGCCTCCCCCCAATTACAAGGTGCCAGCCGGGTTTTTGCTTAGATATTTGTACTGGCCGGGTACCATTCTAAAAAGGGGTTTCCCCAGAATTTTTTGTTTGTCTGCCCTGTTGAAGCCAAAAATTCTGTCTTTTCTGTCTGTTAAGGGGCCAAAAATCTTTTCTTGTCTGTCTTTTTTGGCAAAAATTTCTTGTTTTTTTGGGTTCGTTAAAGGCCAGAAATCTGCTTTTTCGCCGGGAAAACCAAAAATTTTGTCTTTTCTGAACCAGAAACTTTTTTCTGTCTGTCTAAACCCCAGAAACTTGTCGGGTTGCCCTGTCTGTCTGAAGCCAAAATTTTTCTGTCTGTCTGTTGAAGGGACCAGAAAATCTGTCTGTCTGAAGAAAAAGAGAATTTCTGCCCTGTTAACCCCAAAAATTGTTTGTTTGTCGTCAAAACCCAGAAATGTTTTGTCTGTCTGGTCAAAACCCCAAAAAATCTGTTTTTTCTGTCTAAAAGCCAGGTTTTCTTTTTCTTTTTTCTGAACCCCAAAAAATGTCTGTCTGTCTTTAAAGGGCCCAAAAAATCTGTTTTTTTGGTTGAGGCCATGAGATTCTTTTCTTCTGAAGCCAGAAATTTTCCTGTCTTGCCCTAAAGCCGGGAAATCTTTTTGTTGTCTGCCCTGCCTAAAGACAGAAATTTTTTGCCCTTTTCTGCCTAAAAGCCAGAAACCCTGTCTTTCCTGTCTGAACCCTGAAATTTTGTCTGTCTGAAGGGCCAGTTTTTCTTTTGTCTGTCTGTCAAAAGCCGGGAAAATCTGTCTTTTCTTGAAACCCATAAATCTTTTTAAAGGGGCCAAAAAAAATCTGTTTGTCTTTTCTGTCTTTTTCTTTTCTGTTTGTCTGTCTGTCTTTTGTGGGGGCCCTTTTTTGGTTTTCTGTTTTCCCCTTTACCCCTTACAAAAAAACGCCTGTTTGCACAGTAAGGCCTAGTGTTAGGGATAGGGGAAAAGGGAGATAGATGGGAGGAAAATGTTCCTGTTTCCCTTTCCCTGGGCTTTATTTCCCAAATTTAGCATTTGGCTTGGTGCCCATTTTCCCTGCCTTTCAGGGGGAATTTGTAAACCCCGGACAAAAAGAGAGTTTTAACCTGGTTTATTTAAAAAACCTCTTTTCCAGATAAATTGTTTTTTGTATTTTTGAGTGTGTGTTTGTGTGTGTTTTGTGTGTGTTGTGTGTGTGGTTGGGGTGGGGTGTGGGTGTGGGGGTGTGGGGTGTGTGTGTGTTGTTTTGGGGTTTGGGGTGTGTGTATTGGGGGTTTGTTTGGGGGGGTGGGGGTTGGGGTCCTGAATATTGTAAAAAAAAATTGTAAAGGCATTTTGTTTTTTGGCCATTTTTTTTTATATATTCAAAAAAAATTGTGCAAGGCCGCCCTTTATCATTTGCACGCACACAAAAATGCTTTGCACTTTCCCGCACACATTTTGGCGGGGAGCGCGCGAACACCCTTTCACATGTTTTTCGCCACGAACCCCCAAACCCCCCCCACCACCAAAACCCCCCCCCTTCCAATTTTCCAACTCCCCAAAATTTTCCCCCCAAAAAACACAACACTTTAAAACTCCGCAGGAACCCCACACCACAAAATTCCCCCCCCCCCACACATTTTTTTATACAACTAAACAAGGATTTTGGGGTTTTTTTCCCTTTTGTTCCTTTTGCATGAGGGGGGGAAAGTTTATTTTACACGTTTAAACCCACCCCCTTTTTATTTTTTTTTTTTTGTTTTTGGGTTTTTTGGTATCCCCTCGGCCATTTTACAACCCCAAACCCAAAGGGGGAGGGGGGCCCCGGGGGGGTTGGGGGGGGGTGGTGTGGGGGGGGGGGGGGGGGGGGGGTTTTGGGGGGGTGGGGGGGGGGGTTTGTGAAACTGTTGTGTTTTGGGTTTTTTTGGGGGTTGTTTGGTGGGGGGGTGAAGGGGGTTTTGGTGTGTGTTTTTGTGTGTGTGTGTGTGTGTGTGTGTACAAATTTCCCGTACACCATATAAGTTTTATGTCATTTTTGGTGAACACGTATTTTTAATATCAAATTTTCCCTTGTTTATGAGAGGGGAGAGAGAGGAGGGGGAAAAGAGAGAGAAAAGGGGGTTAAAGGAGGAGGGAGATTGAATTGGAGGAAAAGAAAAGGAGGAGAGAAAAATTTGAGAGAGGAGAGAGCAAAAACACAGACAGACAGACAGAGGAAAAGAGAGCCCGGGAAAAGAGAGAGAGCGTGTTTGGGCACCGCGTGCTTTGCGAGCGTGGTGTGTGAGAATTTGTGCGTGTTTTTTTTACCAAATTATGTGGGTTTGGGAACTGAAAACAGAATTCAGAAAAAATTGTTTTTCAGGGGTTAAAATAGAGAAATAACACCCCCCTAAGGAATCGGGGCACACGGCCGGGAACATTTTTAAATTCCCCGCAAAATTCTCGCCATTTTTTTTTTTGGGGCAGTGCGCTTCGGGGGTTCCCCACGGTTTGAAAGATTTTTTCCTTTTCAGTTAATTGGGTGTTTAGTTTTTTTATTGGCAAGGGGATTCAAAAAGGAAAAAAGCGACGGGCCGGTTTTCATCAAACCTTGTCTGAACACCCCCCCCCCTTCCCCCTCCCCCCCAAACACTAAAAACTCCTAACCCTCCCACCTTTTACACCCCTATAAATTAGCCATCTTCACTTAGTTTCTCTTTTCTCCTTTCTTTCTTTTTTTTCTCTCTTCTTCTTTTTCCCTCTTTTCTCCTCCTCTTTTCTCTCTCTCTTCTCTTCTTTTCTCTTCTCTCTTGTTTTTTGGCCCCTTTTGTGTTCTGTTTGGCGGGAAAGTTTTATCAAAACACCCGGTTTACAGCCAAAACCCCCGACCCAAGCACCAGCAGCAAAACATCAGACCGCAGAAAGAAAGAAAAAAAGGAGGTTTAAAGAAAAAAATTTTGGGTTTGGGTCTTTTGGGCTTTGTACTATTTTTTCTATGAAAGAAGTTTTTTCGTGCCAAACTTTAAAAAAATTAAACCTTTTTTTTTTTTCCCCCAGATCTAATCAGAATTAAAATTTTTTTACATATTGAAATTATATCACACTTCAAGGCGCTGGAAATGGGGAGAGAGAAAAAGAGTGAAGAGGGGAGAGACCTTTTGAGATGGGGAAGATGAGAGTATGGAGGACCAACCCCGAGAGGAGGAGAGAGAAACTGGGGGAGAGAGAGAACGGTTTTAAAGGGGCTAGGGGAGACAGAAAAACAAAAACAAAACAGACAGACGAAAAGACGACCTGGGGAAAAGACGGACAGACGTGGGGACAGACAGAAAACCGACGGGACAGACAGGGGACAGAGGGGAGGGGGAGAGAGAGAGAGACGGGAAAGACAGAGACACAGAGAGGAGAAAAATTCCCAAAATATTTTCCCTTTGTAATTTGTAAGATTTCCCAAATTTATTTTTTGAAAAGTGAAGTTCTTTTGGGAGTGAGACTTGAAAAAAGGCATAAAAGGAAGGAAGGGGGAAGCCGCAAAATCCCCAAGAGGGAAAGAGAAAAAAGGAGGGGAAGGAAAAAGGGGGGAAAGGGAGAAAAGGGGTAAGAAGGGGAGAGAAAAAAAAAGAGAAAAAAAAAAAACAAAAAAAAAAAAAGGGGGCCGAGAAAAGGGGAGGAGAGAGGAAAAGAGGGGAGGAGGCTGAGGAGAGAAAAAGGGGGGGGGAAAAAAGGGAGGGGGAGGAAGAGAAGGGGGGAAAAAGGGAGAAGGAAACGAGAGGGGAAGGGGGAGAAAAAAGGGAAAGGGAAGAAAGAAAAAAAAGAAGAAAAAGGGAGGGAGACGGGGAGGGGAAGAAAAAAAGAGGGAAGCAAAGAACAGAGGAGGGGAGAAGAGGGGGGGGAAAAACAAGACAAGGGGGAGAAAAAAAAAAAGGAAAAAGAAGAGCCAAAAAAAAAAGAAGGGGAGGGGCAAAACAAAGGAAAAAAAAAAGAAAAAAGAAAAAGAAAAAGGGAAAAGGGGGGGGGCCCCCCCCCCCCCCCCCCCCCGGGGGGGAAAAAAAAAAAAAGGAAAAAAAAATTTGAAAAAAGTTTAAGGGGAAAAGGGGAAAAAAGGGAAAATTAAAAAGAAAAGGACGGAGGGGGGGACCAAGGGGGGGGGGAAAGAAAAAAGGGGGGAAAGGGGGGAGAAAAAAAGAAAATTTTGGGGTTTAAAGGGAAGGGGGTTTTGGGGGGAAAAAGGAAAAAAGCCCAAGCCGAAAGGAAATGGGGGAAAGAAAGCCCAGGGGGGGGGGGCAAAGGGAGAGGAAAAACCCCCAAAAGGGGGGAGGGAAAAAGGGGAAGGGCAGAAAAAAGAAAAAAAAAAGGGGGAAAAAGCAAAAGAACGAGGAAAAGGGAAAGAAGGAAAGGCCCAAAAAAAAACAAAAAAAAAAAAAAAAAGAAGAAAAGAAAAAAAGAAGAAAAGAAGAAAAAGAGAAGGGAAAAAGGGGGAAAGAAAAAAAGGGGAAAAAAGAAAAAAAAAGAAAAACAAAAAAAAAGGGGGGAAAAAGAAGAAAGGGGAAGGGGAAAGGAAAGGGAAAAAAAAAAGAGAAAAGGAAGCAAAAGGAGGGCTTTTTTTGGGAAAGGAAGAAGGAGGAAAGACCCGGTTTTTTTTTTCCTTTTTGTTAGCTTCTTTTAAAAATTTTTCCCGTTAAAACCAAAGGGGAATATAATATTCTTTATCAAGTTTAAAGGGGGCAACCCCGGAAATTTTATTTTGTTTTTAAATTTAAATTTAAATTTTAATCCTTTTTCAAAAGGATTTTTTTTTTTTTTGGGGTGACAAAGTGTTTTTTTTCGCTTAATTTAAAAAAAAATTTTGTTTTTTTTTAAGGCGGAAAAACACTAAAAGTTAAAAACCTTTTTTTGCTGCCCCAAAAAAAATTTGTGTACATTGGGTTTTGTTGAGAAAAATGTTTTTTTTTTTTTAAACCAAGACCATACCCAAAAAGCTGAAACTGTTCTTGGGCATTTTAAGTTTATTTAGGTTTTGTTTAGGGGTGGAAAAAAAGGATGGAGAACCCCACCCCCCAAATGGGTGGACTGATAAATTTGCAGAATGGGCAGAAAACACCTTTTTCAGAAACACAGACTCTGGAAAGCAAAGTAACTTGGGGGAAAATGGTGAACAGATCTTCAGGAAAGTGCCTACTTTATTCAAACAATCTTCAAAAGAAAAAGAAGAAAAGAAGAAGAAAAAAGTAGAAGAAGAAGAAACCAGAAGAAAAAGAAGAAGAAGAAGAAGAAGAAGAAGGGAAAGAAGAAAAGTACTTATTTTCTTACCCGAAAAATACAAAAAAAAAAAGTACTCTGTGTTATTTAACTGAAGATAACTTGTTTGTCACGATTGAAAGGCCATACTGCCATACACAATGGCTAACTTTTGCCATCGAGAAAGGCCCATACTGCTATACAGGATGGCTAAACTTTTGCACCGATGAAAGGCCATACTGCCATACAGGATGGCTAACTTTTGCCACCGATGAAAGGCCATACTGCTTATACACCGATGGCTAAATTTTTTGCCACCGTATGAAAGGCCATACTGCTATACAATGGCTAACTTTTGCCACCGATGAAAGGCCATACTGCTGTACACGATGGTTAACTTTTGCCACCGACAAGAGCCCATACTATACAGGATGGCTAACTTTTGCCACCGATGAAAAGCCATACTGCTATACAGGATGGCTAACTTTTGCCACCGAATGAAAGGCCATACTGCCATACACGATGGCTAACTTTTGCCACCAATGAGAGGCCATTTACTATAATACAGGATGGCTTTGTTGACCTTGCAATTATTGCTGCTGGGAATGATGAACAGGCTTTGCTCTGGATTGGCCGTGGGTTTGATCTCTGTCTCTCTTTTTCTCTGTCTGTCTGTCTCTGTCTCTCTGTCTCTCTCTCTCTCCTTCCTCCTCCTCCTCCTAGGCCTCATCTCCCTTGCAATAATAATGATTAATCACTGTTATCTCCCCCCCCCCTCTCTCTCTCGTCTCTCTCTGTGTGAAACAGACTAACACTGACACCCACCCACAGAGGAGAGAGAGAGAGTGAGAGTGAGAGAGGAGAAGAGAAGGAATGATGAGAGACGATGAGAGAGAGAGGGTAGAGAAAGAGATGGAGAGAGAGAGAGAGGGGGAGCGAAATAACGATTGATTATCATTATTACTGCAAGGGAGAGGAGGCGTAGGAGGAGGAAGAGTAAGGGTAGGGGGGAGAGAGAGAGAGAGAGAGAGAGAGAGAGACGAGAGAGAGATGAGAGAAGAGAGAGAGGAGTAGAGGGAGAAGAGACGTAGAGAGGGAGAGAGAGAGTGAGAGGAGGAGAGACGAGAGGGTTTAGTGCCAGAAGATTACAAGAAAGAGAGGGGAGGAAAGGCGCAGAAAGTGAGGGGCGAGAAAAAAGTGTGTGTGTGTGTGTGTGTGTGTGGTGTGTGTGTGGTGTGTGTGTTTGTTGTGTGTGTGGTGTGCGCGCGCGCGCGCGCACGCGTGTATGTGTCCTTGCGTGCGTGCGTTGCGTGTGTGTGTAT
>CM060317.1:19165715-19172813 GCA_030674155.1 Stramonita haemastoma
TCACTGTTCAAATCATTGGAAGACCCCATTGGCTTAACTTTTTCAGCAGGTGGGCTACACCTGAATCTCTTCTCGTTATTATTCCATTTCCCCATAGAGAGGAGCGAAGGGAGTTCGGAACCACTATCAGGGAATAATACATTTTGTTGTTGTTGTTGTTGTTGTGTGTTGTCGGTGGTGTGTGTGTGTGTGTGTGTGTGTGTGTGTGTGTGTGTGTGTGTGTGTGTGTGTGTGTGTGGTGTGTGTGTGTGTGTGTGTGTGTGTTGTGGAGAGAGAGAGAGTAGAGAGAGAGAGAGAGAGAGAGAGAGAGAGGAGAGAGAGAGAGAGAGATGAGAGGAGAGAGAGAGAGAGAATGTGTGTGTGCGTGCGCGTGCGTGTGTGCGCGTGCACGCGCGTGTGTGCGCGTGTGTGTTTTGTTCCTCAGCTAGAACTCCCAGGTTCATCAATGGTGAGAATATTGCGTATGCAACAGTTCCCCCCCCCCCCCCTCCGCCCACTCCCTTTTAGGTAGCTGCATTCCTCTTTCGGGGAATGGAATTATGTTCTTTGAAAACGAAGGGCAAAACAGACAGCGTTCGAGACTGAATTGTCTGGGAACCAGTGCAGAAACATAGGAAAAAGGATAAATAAGTCACCTCTATTATACCCCTTGAGAGACAAAGGGGGGGGGGGGAGGAAGAGACGAGGACGAGGAGGAGAGGAGAGGAGAGGAGAGAGAGAGAGAGAGAGAGAGAGAGAGAGAAGAGAGAGGAGAGAGGAGAGAAGAGAGAGAGAGAGAGAGTTGTTTATTGTCATTGCTAAGAAAAGCTTTATAACCAAGTGTGTGTGTATGGGGGGGGGGGGGGGGGGGTTATATGGCAGAAACGAAAACTAATGAGACAAATCTTTACACTTGAACCATGTGCGTACGCGCGAGTGTGTGTGTGTGTGTGTGTGTGTGTGTGTGTGTGTGTGTGTGTGTGTGTGTGTGTGGTGTGTGTGTGTGTGTGTGTGTGTGTGCGTGCGCGCGCGCGCGGTGTGTGAAACACACACAACACACACACACACACACACACACATTGGAGGTATGTTTTTCACATTGGCGTGGGGTGGGCAATAAAACGTTCTTTGAAGCGTGTTCTAGCGCCACTTTTATTCATCGCTGCAGCAAACGTGCACTTTAAGCTGCTTTAGTTCCACCCCCCTCCCACCCCCACCGACCCCTCTTTTCCTCACGGCACTTTGCATGGCACACTGAAAGCTTCACAATCGCTACCTACACATACACTGCCAAAAAGAGAAGAAAAAAAAAGAAAAGAAAAAAAGAACAGAAAAACTGAAAATAGAATAAAAGATAAGACAGAAAAGAAAAGAAAAAATGAAAAGAAAACCAAAAAAAAAAAGAAAAAGAAAAAAAAAAGAAGAAAAAAATGAAAAGATAAAAATAAAAAGAAAACGAAGCAAAGAAAAAAAAGAAAAAAAAAAGAAAAAAGAAAAGAAAAAGAAAAAGAAAAAGAAAAGAAAAGAAAAGAAAAAGAAAAAAAGAAAAGAAAAACAATTATTGAAAACACCCATAAAAAGAAATTCGCCATATGGCTGCTTCATCTAAGTTTATAACTCTCCTGCGCTGGCGAGGCCGTGGGTGCCTATGGGATAATTTCTCCAGCAAACCCATCTATAACGCTGACAGGAATTTCAAGGTCTTTCACGGGTAGCGTTGTTACAATTATGATCTCTGTTTCTGAACGTGCAAGAACAGGATTATGTCACAGGTACAGGTTGTGCATGGCTTGATCTGGAAGATAGCTTAAGCCCAGTATAATACAGTGGAGTAGAGTAGAGTAGAGTAGAGTAGAGTAGTAGAGTAGAGTAGAGTAGAGTAGAGTAGAGTAGAATACAGCACACACACACACACATACACACACACACACACACACACACTCTCTCTCTCTCTCTCTCTCTCTCTTTGAATCACACACACACACACACACACACACACACACACACACACACACACATACACACACGCGCGCGCGCGCGCGCGTACTACACCTGTATACACTGCTTTTGACTCATAATGTTTAGCCTTACAAGGATGATGATGATGATGACGATGATATGGTAACAATAATAACAACATCATCAACAACAATAATAACAATACTGATAGCAACACCACCAATAACAGCGGACAAGAAGAATCCATACAGCTAGCACACTAAACCCATAGATTTTTTTTAAAAAAAGAAAAAGTTTTCACCAGGGGGGGGGGGGGGGGGGGGGAATCTGACAAGGGAGATTGCGAGAACGCTGCTATGTATAGACTAGTACTTGAACTTGGGGAAAGTTTAGTAGTATAGGAACCTACCTACCTCACTACCTACCTACCCACCTACCTACCTACCTACCTACCTACCTACCTACCTACCTACCTACTACTACCTACCTACCTACCTACCTACCTACTAGACTAAGGAAGTAAGGGAAGACTAACTACTGCGGGTAAATAAAAGCGGTAGTAGTTCGTTCTTTCTGCCGGCCTGTCACTTTGCCAAATCCATTTAATCTGTAACTCGTGGCACGGCGCGAGAGGAAAATAAAAGAAGGGTCACGACGAGTTGAAAAGTGCATGCATGCATGCAGACAGACAGACAGACAGACTGCACAGAGAGAGAGAGAGAGAGAGGAGAGAGAAGAGAGAGAGAGAGAGAGAGGAGAGAGAGAGAGATGAGAGAGAGGAGAGAGAGGAGAGAGAAGACAAGACAAATTCTTTTATTCGAGGATAATAGATAAGCACTCATGTGCTTTTTTACATCCAGTCCCCGCCCTTTTCAGGGATAACATCAAGATAAAAAGATACTAAACAGTAAAACTAAGAGAGAGAGGAGAGGTGGGGGGGGGGGGGGGGGGGGGGCAGACAGACAGACAGAGACAGACAGACAGACAGACAGAGAATATCACAGTATAGTCACCAAATCTGTATTATTGCGCAATTAAATTTTTATCCAAGTACACGCAGGTATGCGTGTGAGAGAGACAAGAGGCAGACAGACAGACAAACAGAGAGAGTGTGTTTATAGTATAGTCACCAAATCCGTATTACTGTGTTATTAAATTTTTATCTCAGTACACGCAGGTATGCGTATAAGAGAATATATGTATGTTTGCTCAGGTATGTGAACCCACGCGGGGGCGTACATATATGTGCTCGCGCGCACTGCAAACTGGCGTAAAGTTTTAATCTGAACAAGGGATTTATGGACAGTATACTATAATACTTAATCTCTAGCCATAACTAGCCATAATCTGTGCATTGCTCAAACCTGTTAATCCCTCCACCAAACTTTGGTTTCAATGTCAACAGTTATTCACCCACACGTAATCACTGCAGGTTTGAAATCTATTAACCTTACGCAGGGCAGGGTAGGGAGGGGGGTGGGGGGTGGGGGGGAGCAGAATAGTTGGGCGGTTAGAGCGCCTGACACTCTTTATGGCGATAATAATATACGGTCGACAGTTCGAGTCTCCAATGAAATGTCTGTACGAGGGGAGTCCTACTTCATTCCACTGCACATTCTTTGAATTGTTTGTAGTGGTTGTTGAGGGTGGTGTGGTTGGTGGTGGTATGGTAGCCAGGCGGTTAGGGCGTTGCACTCATGATCTGACGGGCCCGGGTTCGAGCCACCTCGAGGCACCCGTGCAAGGGTATTCCCCCCACTCCCATCCCAAGTTAACATTAGTACCATACTCCACTTCACTTTTCCCCCTGAAAGTCTTTCAATAAAACTATGAACTGAATTCCTGTGCGTAAACGCGAGCAGAATATCTTGCATACACATTAAAAATCTGTTCCGCCTTTCCGCGAGAGCAAGTCATTTCGTGCCGGTATGAATGGATGACAACATAAAAAACAAACACACCCCCCCCCCCAACCCCAAAACCAAACAAAAAGCATGCACACTGGTGCCGTGTTAACGGTAGCACGCACACACACAATCTTACGGTTGATGAACCATGGAGCTCCAGTTGAGGAACAAAAACAAACAAAAAAGTCTAATACTACGCGGCATGAAATCTTTAGGTGAGCCTCAATATACCTCTTCAGAGAATTTTAAGGAAGCAGACTCAGGCAGGTCAAGCTAGATCTAGTCTATGTAACATAAACAGGGGACTGGATAGCTCAATGGTCACTGCATTTGTTTTCCCAAGTTATGGATTGAGCGTGGTTATCAAAATGGCTGGGTGAGCGTTGTGCACACCTTGGCTTCAGTACAGTCCCCTTATTCACCCAGGTGTAAATGGACACCTGCCCCTCTTTAAGTTCTGGGAAGGTAAAACAGCAAGGGAGAGGAGATGGGCGCCGCCCTCAATAAATTATTATGCTGGCCCCTGGAGAAGCTGAAGTCTCTGACACCTCGTTCCCCAACGATGGCCTAGGTTATGGGAACACCTTTACCTTTTTATACCTAAAGGTGTTCCCATATTCATACCTAAAGTTGTTCCATCTTCGCTCACACACAGGCTTCGAGTAAGTTAGATCACCATATTGAAGTCTGGAAGAGAAATGACGAGGTAGGGGCAGGCTATTTTACGTGAGTGGGGAGTGTGTGTGAGTGAGTGAGTGAGTGGTGTGTGTGTGTGTGTGTGTGTGTGTGTGTGTGTGTGTGTGTGTGTGTGTGTGTGTGTGTGTGTGTGTGTGTGTGTGTGTGTAAAATCGACGTTTTGTATTTGACGAAGATAAAAATAAATAAGGTTTATGTAGATCTTCATTTCGTTTCTGAATGGAAGATGTGTGACAATGAGGAAGATTAATTGTGCTAAACTTTCAAGTCCATTCACAAGGGAACAGCGGGAAGGGGACGGGGGCACAAACACATATATCGTAACTAACAATCAATCAACAAAAAATCACTACAGCCCAGACAATTATCATGGCATGAATTCAACATCATGATTTAATAACAGCTGCAACAAACAACTGGCAGAAGAACAAGCGGGCTTTAGACCAAAACGCAGCACAATGGAACAAATTTTCAATCTGAGAATTCTGATAGAGAAGCATCTCCAACACCAAAAAGACTTGTACCACAATTTCATAGACTTCAAAAAGGCCTTTGACAGGGTATGGCATGACGGCCTCTGGCAAGTACTCAGGCACTTCAACATTGACAGCTGTCTAATTGAAGTCATCAAAGCTCTGTACGAGAACGCAGAAAGTGCAGTTTTTATGAATAATCACGTGGGCGAGTTCTTCAAGACCACGGTTGGGGTTCGCCAGGGCTGCCTTCTCTCACCTGTACTCTTCAACCTCTTCCTCGAAAACATCATGACAGAGACACTGTAAAACCACCACACTTCCATCTCCATTGGTGGAAGGCCCCTTTGCAACCTCAGATTTGCAGATGACATTGACCTCATGGGCAGCAGCAAACAAGAACTGCAAATCCTCACAGACAATTTAACAGATCGAGCGAGCGCATACGGCATGGAGGTCAGTACAGAGAAATCAAAGATCATGGTCAACAGCGCGAGTAATGACATCACGGAAATAAAGATGAATGGAGAAACACTAGAAGAGGTGAGCCAATTCAAATACTTAGGCTCCATCCTAACAAAAGATGGCACATCAAACAATGAAGTGAAAGCTCGCATTGCAACAGCAACATCTGCTCTAGTCAGACTCGAGAAGATCATCAGAAGCAACAACATCAGCTTCTGCACCAAATACCACCTTTACAAATCCCTCGTGATATCTATCCTCCTATATGGCTGTGAATCATGGACTCTGACAGCAGAGTTAGAGAGGAGAATCCAAGCATTCGAGAACAAGTGCCACAGAAGACTCCTCAAAATATCATACAAAGAACACAAGACCAATAACTATGTGAAAGAAGAAATCAAAAAAGCGTGTGGGCCCCCAAGAGCCTTTGCTCTCCACCATAAAGAGGAGAAAGCTGATGTGGTTTGGTCACACCACAAGACACAACACCCTAGCAAAAACCATCCTGCAAGGAACAGTCGAGGGCAAAAGAAGAAGAGGCCGCCAAAAGAAATCATGGGTTGACAACATCAAAGACTGGACCGCCCAACCCCTGCAACACCTCCTACTAGCCACACAGGATCGTGAAGCATGGAAAAGATCTCTGTTGCGTCTTCTCTCATGTCCCCCCTACGTCCTTTGGGACATGGGACTGATGAGTGAGTGAGTGAGTGTGCAACAAACACATTTATCATGTGTGTGACAGTGAGCCACTTAAGACCATACACAGAGAGGAGAGAGAGAGAGAGAGAGAGGAGAGAGAGAGAGAGAGAGAGGAGAGAGAAGGAGGAGGAGAGGAGAGAGAGAGACAGACAGACAGACAGACAGACAGACAGACAGACAGACAGACAGACAGAGAGAGAGAGAGAGAGAGAGAGAGAGAGAGAGAGAGAGAGAGAGAGGAGAGAGAAGAGAGAGAGAGAGAGAGAGGAGAGAGAGAGAGAGATTTGATTTATTATTTTATATCGAGGATAATGGAATAAGCACTCTTGTGCTTTTTTACATCCAGTCCCCGTTGTGTATGCAGTTTTGTAAATGTCACCTGTTCCCACCGGCACACGATGGCCTACTCTTACGAAAAGCGGAACAGGATTCAACCAGTGCGCAAGATGTTCTGTGTGCGTTCGCACACGGGGCCTCGGTTTAAAGTCTCATCATCCGAAGGACTTTTGGGAGAGAGAGAGGAGAGAGAGAGGAGATGAGGAGAGGAGAGAGAGTGAGAGAGAGAGAGAGAGAGAGAGAGAGAGAGAGAGAGAGAGAGAGAGAGAGCAATGAATAATGAATAAAATGTTAGTGCTCTTAAAGCTTTACAAGCCATTCAGCAACGCGTCACGCAAACCCTAATCGATACATAAGGCTTTTTTTTTTTTTTTTTCCCCTAGTTAAGCTTTAAGTTATGTATAAGACCAACTGTGACGCAAAAAAAAACAATCGACATGGAAACCCCGTCAATAAGATTATGTGTGTGTGTGTGTGTGTGTGTGTGTGTGTGGTGTGTTGTGTGTGTGTGTGTGTGTGGTGGTGTGGTGTGTGTGTGTGTGGTGTGTGTGTGTGTGTGGTGGTGCGGTCGTGTGTTTGTG
>CM060317.1:19172913-19180413 GCA_030674155.1 Stramonita haemastoma
TACACGTTGAGATTTTCGCATCATGCGACTGTTTTTGCCCACCATTACGGTAGCCGCATTCCGGCTTCGGGGAGGATGTCACACACGACTGAGTGTTAGGGTGGTTTGTTTTTGCTTTATTTGTTATTCTATCTATCTATCTATCTATCTATCTATCTATCTATCTATCTATCTATCTATCTATCTATCTATCTATCTATATCTTAGTCTGGCGACCGTGGGGGCACCCGTGAAGACTTGACAACCAGTTCCCTCCATTCCTCTCTATGTGTTCTGCCTTTCTGAAAGTTTTGTTGAGTTCTAGGCCTGTCCATTCGCTGATGTTGTCCTCTCATCTCTTCTTTGGTCTGCTTCTTTTTTTCTTCCTCCTTGGACAGCGCCTTACAGTATTGTTTTTGCGAGTCCTTTTGATCTTGTGACATGCCCCTACTCGCACTTTACGGATGCGAGTTTTGAGAGTGTTGCTCAAATCACCTGACCAACACTGCAGATGTCTGTATCTCTCGGGCCTGGTCGACGCCGGGATATATTATGATAGTAAGCGTAGAGTACAGCCCTGTCAAGTAGTCTCAAAGCACGTGCACCTCCATAGCAACATCTTTACACCATCCTCATTCTCATCGATCATCATGCAATTGATATTGCCTCGTTTTTTTATCGGTCGGATGCATGCTGTTTTATGTATCTGTCTGTCTGTCTGTCCTCTTGTCTGTTTGTCTGTCTCTGTCTTTGTCTGTCTGTGCCTTTGTTAACTTACACATATGCGAGTGTGTGTGTGTGTGTGTGTGTGTGTGTGTGTGTGTGTGTGGCGCGCGCGCGTGCGTGTGTGTGTGTGTGTACATGTCTGTGTGTCTGTGTGTGCGTGTTCAGGCCTCTGTCTGTCTCTGTAAAACAATACCCATCAATTTCTATCCTAACTTACTTCATTCCTTTCCTTTCTTCTTCCTTGCTTTCTTTTCCCTACTTCCTTCCTTCTTTCCTCCCATCCTGGTATCCTCTTCTTCTTTTTCTTCTACCTCAACAAGAAAAAGCACCAAAAAAAAAATACAACCCACTACGAAACAAAACAGCATGATACCTCCTCGCCCCACACCCCACCCCACCCCTTACCCCCTCCCCAGCCAAATAAGTTGAGTCAGCTCTCGTGTGGTCAAACCTTAGCCCCTCCAAGTGCCTCAGTGGGCAGCCCAGGATTATGCAGGCCACTGCTTCCCGGAGGCTCGGCCCTATCATTAGACCTAGTGACCAGAACAGGGGCCACTCGCCCTGGTCCTCCCAGTCTTTGGCCCCCCCGGGGGGGGGGGGGGGGGCACTCGCATCTCGCTCCAACGACCCCTGGCCTGTTCTGGCCTGTCCTGTCCCGTCCCGTCCTGTCCCGCAGTGGAGGCCCTAGGAGGTCATTAAGAGAAGCAGACTCCGTATCTCCGCCGGAACTGGTGTAGTGAGTATGATTGGGGTTTTGTGGGGGGGGTGGCTTTGTGGGGGGGGGGGGGGGGGGGGTTGTGTGAGGGTTCTCTCTCTCTCTCTCTCTCTCTCTCTCTCTCTCTCTCTCTCTCTCTCTCTCTCTCTCTCTCTCAAAAGTTGGAAGGTACTTGTTCCAGAAAAATAGAAATTCTGAGTTGAATCCTGTTTAAAGCTGTAGATTTCGTGAGTAGTGGTGGTCTAGGTGTGAGGGGGGGGGGTTGTTTTGGTGGGGGGAGGGGGGGGAATGATTCATAAACGGAGGCGTGTGGGCTTTTTTTTTTTTCCATCTTCTGTTGCATTCCTGTCCTGCTGTTCCCACTGCAGTCATCTTCAATTGCTCTGCCTAAGTTAATGTCCGGGCTCGTCATTTCGCCTCTTCGGGGTCAGAAATCCACAGAGGAGAGCTCATCACTGCTATAACTTGTATATGGCCACCCTAAGGCCACCAGTCAGAGGAACCCTGCACTGCTACTGGGTCACTTCAGTGCGGGACTCCTTTAATTCATGCGCGTGGGAAATAGGATTCCACAGCAACGAGAGAGTTGAGCCAGGAAAAAAAGTTGTTACAGACCTTACTCTGCTTTTCGTAAGAGTAGGCCATCGTGTGCCGGTGGGAACAGATGAGATTTATAAAACTGCAAACACACGGGGACTGAATGTAAAAAAAAAATTTAAGCACATGAGTGCTTATCCCATTATCCTCGATATAAAAAGTTTTTTTTTTAAATTTTAATAGAATAAACTATCTCCTGTCCTGTGTGTTCTTCTCTCTCGGTGGATCGGTGGTCTAGGTGGTCTAGGTGGTAACGCGCGTTGCCTAGAAAGCAAAAAGTCCAGGTCGGAGTGTGCTGTGGTTCGTACCCCGTTTGGACCCAAAACTTTTTCCCCATCCATTAGACCCTGAGTGGTGGTCTGGGTGCTAGTCTTTCGGATGAGACGATAAACCGAGGTCCCGTGTATTTCACATCATTATTTAGCGCACGAAAAAGAACCCACGGTAACAAGGGGGGTTGACCCTGGCAAAATTCTGTTTAAAAAAAAAAAGCCACTCTGATAGGGAAACAAATAACAGTTGCATACAGGAAAAAGAAAATAATAATAATGGGTAGGCGCTGCGCTTGTGGCGACGCGCTCTCTACTCCCCCGGGGAAGGAGAGCAGCCCGAATTTCACGCAGAGAAATCTGCTGTGACATAAAGTGGTACAAAATACAAAATACTCTTCTCTGCCTTCCTTTTACTGGGCGGGATGTGGAGTACCTGGTCCCTCCTATACCGGTCACTCTGCAGGAGGTCTGTCTGTCTGCTGGCCACAATCTACTCATTCCCAACTTCAGTGCAGCTTTCTCTTCTTTTTTTTAAATTTTTGGTACAGGTTGCATGCTGGGCATGTTTGTGTGTCTGTAGCCTACTACTGGATGCTGCTGATATGAGTAGTTATAGAGGATCTTTAACGTGCATATTTGATCATCTTTTATATGTGTGTATATGATATACACGAAGATTATACACCATTTAACTGTAGCCCTGTTCGTGTGAAGTGGACAGAAGTTGATGAGATGAGGGGCATGGGAGGGGGTGGATAAAAAGGTTGGGGGGGGGGGGGAGTTGGGGGATGATAAGAGACAGGTTGGAGGGGGAGTGAGGGGGTGGTGGTGGTGTGGGATTTACCGGCCGTGGCGGAAAAGCCTTTGTGGTGTGTGTGGGGGGGGGGGGGGGGGCGGGGGCGGAAGAGGGGGGGGAGCCAGTCAGTCGGTAGTCTCCCTTTAACTCAGTGCGTATGCCTGCCTGTGTTGTGAAGCCTCAATTCAGGTGTGCACGCGCACGCGCGCGCGCGCGCACGCATACACACACCACACACACACACACACACACACACACACACACACATCATTTCAGTCATGCTGACCAGTGAATAGTATGTTGTATTGATGAATATGTTGAGTTTATTTTGTTGTGTCAATAAGTCCATGTGACTTTAATGGCAATAAATAATTTCTGATTCTGATTCTGATTCTGATTCTGATTCTGATTCACACACACACACACACACACACACACACACACACACACACACACACACACACACACACAACACACACAAAGCAGATCGAAGCAGAAGCAGATCGCTCCAATCTACTCTCTGATGTTGTCTTCCCATCGTTTCCTCTGTCTGCTTCTTCGTCTCCCTCTCCTTACTGTTCCCTGTTAGACAAAATCCTAGTATTACAAGCATGTAAATTCTTTATTTTTCACGTTGTTGGAAAACTATTTGTGTGCCAGTTAAAAAAAAAAGGGGGTGGGATACATTTCTGGCCAAAACCCCAAAACAAATATAAACCCCTTCAGTTCTATTATGAAAAAAAATTGCTGCCTTTATTTATCATTCTCTTTATTCAAACTTCTCACAAAAATATTTTTTTGTCAGATTATCTCTCTAAAGTCCAAACACTTTAAACTTTATACATGCTGACGTGACCATATACACACTAAAACCTGCTTTGCAGTTAAAATATATATATATATATTTAAAAGTTGTTTTTTTTAATTTCACACAAGTGTTTCGAAAAGAATCTTTTTCACGCAGATTTCCGTATAGAAGTATTATGTTGTTACTGTCGAGCGTTCCCCAGCTTAACACCCAGGGATCTCCCAGAATATGCAGTGCCACTCACTCGTCCTGAACCTGGGAATCACTGTGAGATTGTAAGTACATACTGAAAGAGAAACCTTGCGTGTACGCTTATGGCTCCTATCAAAATCTTCGCCATTGTGGTCAGCCGTACTCCGACTTCAGGGATTTTTTCCCCTCCTTTTGAAAGAGGGTAGGCCTACAAGTTGTTGTGGTAAGAGTTTGTCATGGCTGAAAACAGTCTGAACATAGTATTTTAAATCCTGATAACGTTGGAATGTAAGCCATGGTTATCAGGCTGAAAACAATCTCAACATAGCATTTTGAAATCCTGATAACGTTGGAACGTAAGCCATGGTTATTAGGCTGAAAACAATCTGAACATAGCATTTTAGATTATGATAACGTTGGAATGTAAGACGTGGTTCTTAGGCTGAAAACAATCTGAACATAGCATTTTAGATTATAATAACGTTGGAACGTAAGCCGTGGTTATTAGGCTGAAAACAATCTGAACATAGCATTTTAGATTATGATAACGTTGGAACGTAAGCCGTGGTTCTTAGGCTGAAAACAATCTGAACATAGCATTTTAGGTTGGAATGTAAGCCGTGGTTCTTAAGTTGTAACATCGATAACTGACAGTTGCAGGCGTGTGCGTGGGATTTGTGCGTTGGTGTGTGTGTGTGTGTGGGGGGGGGGGTTATGTTGGGATGAGGAGGAGATGGAGATGATGGGTTTAGGGTACTGTACAGAAATACAAGAGAACAAGAAAGAAACGAACTATCTGACTGATCCGTAGAGAAGTACAGTACCAGCGAGACTGGTTGGTTGGTTGGTTGCTTGGTTGGTTGGTTGGTTGGTTAGTTGGTTAATTGGTTCGTTCGTTAGTTCGTTCGTTGGCTGGCTGGCCGACCGTTGGTTGGTTGGTTGGTTGACCGGTTGGTTATTTGGAAGGTTGAATGGATGGATGGATGGATGGTTTGGTTGGTTGGTTGGTTGGTTGGTTGGTTGGTTGGTGTTGGTTGGTTGGTTGGTTGGTTGGTTGGTTGGTTGGTTGGTTGGTTGGTTGGTTAGTTGGATGGTTGGTTGGTTATTTGGAAGGAAGGTTGGTTGGTTGGTTGGTTGGTTATTTGGAAGGAAGGTTGGTTGGTTGGTTGGTTGGATAGTTGGTTGGTTAGTTGGTTGGGTGGTTGGTTGGTTGGTTCGGGGAATAGTGGTGGTGGGGCAAGGAGCGTCATATACATTTGCACACACAAAAAAAGTCTGAAGACATAGAATCAACTCATGCAGACAGGACGACGACAAGCAGAGAGACAGACAGAAGTCTTGCCTTTTTAAATTAATGACACTGAGTTTTACGAGTGGTTTACAGGTTTACGAGAAGAAACCGAGAGCCATGACACGAAACAGAGCCTGGAAAATGCAAGGATTTAGATTTATTTTCGAAACAGAAAATGTCACATGCACACACCATAGAAGAACTGTCTAGACTAGATATTCTTTTAACAAAGAGCAGCAAAGTACAGTTGCTTAAAGCATTCTTTGTGGAGTTGTAAAGTGTGTGTGTGTGTGAAGTGTGTTTGTGGATGTGAGTGTGTGTGTGTGTTGTGTTGTGTGTGTGTGTGTGGTGTGTGTGTGTGTGTGTGGTGTGTGTGTGTGTGTGTGTGTGTGTGTGTGTGTGTGTGTGTGTGTGTTGTGTGTGTGTGTAAGTGTGTGTTTGTATGTGTGTGTGTGTAAGTTTGTGTGTGTGTGTGTATGTGCTTCCAGGCGTGGGCATGTTTGTGCTTCTGTGCGTTCATGCGCGTGTGCTGTTATTCGTTAACGAGCGGTTGAGTGGGAGGTGGGTGTGTGATTGTGAGGCTGTGCGAACAGGTATGTATCTCTGTGTCTGTGTCTGTGTGTCTGTGTGCGCGTTCGTGTGTGTGTGTGTGTGTGTGTGTGTGTGTGTGTGTATGTTTGTGTGTATGTTTGTGTGTGTGTGTAGATAGATAGATAGATAGATAGATAGATAGATAGATAGATAGATAGATAGATAGATAGATAGATAGATAGATATGTGGGGGTGCACATGCGCGCGCGCGTGTGTGTGTCCGTCATTCTGTGTGTGTGTCTGTCCGTGTACCGCGTGGGTACATGCGCGCGCGCGCGCGCGCGCGCGGTGTGTGTGTGTGTGTGTGTGTGTGTGTGTGTGTGTGTGTGTGTGTGTGTGTGTGTTTTCTTTTACTTATTTTATACCCCTTTATGTCACAGCAGATTTCACTGCATGAAATACGGGCTGCTCTCCACGGGGAGAGCGCGTCGCCACAAGCGCAGCGCCTACCCATTATTTTTTTTTCTTTTTCCTGTCTGCAACTGTGTGTATGCACTATGTGTGGAAGTGGGAACTACATATGTGTAGTTGGTTTATTTTTAATTTGGAGGGGGGGGGGGGGTTCAAGGGGGTGCATGGGGATGAAGGTGCGAGGAGGATGGGGGATGAGGGAGGGAGTGATAGGTAATGAAAGACAACGACCAGACAAACCAATGTACAGAATGATAAACACACGCGCGCGCGCACACACACACACATACACGCACACACACACACACGCACGCACACACACACACGCGCGCGCGCGCTCACACACACACACACACACGCACACACACACGCACGCACATACACATACACACACGCACACACACACACATACACATACACACACGCACACATACACACACACACACACACACACGCACGCAAAATAAATAGATACATACTACAAGGTACCACAAAAAAACATGCAGAACGTCAAAGAAAATGGTATCTTTGGTTTTAGCTAGGAAAGGCGATTCCAGTCTAGGTTATCTCCCTGTCTATATATGTTTTTGCAGGCTGAGTATCCTATCGTGCGAGATTAAAGGAAAGGTAACACCGACCTCAAAAGACTACCCTCCCCACACCCCCCCACCCTGCCCCCTCAGCCGCTCATTTCAAGATATATTATTAGCGTGTAGACTAGACTAGACTAGACTAGACTAGGCGGGAGTAACCTTTTATACTGGAAGTTGAGAGGAGGGACTGAGAGAATCTGTTCAGTACTTGTCTAGCTTGCTGGTATAGTATGCTGAGCGGGAGAAAATGCGCACGAAAACTTTTGAGAGAGAGAGAGAGAGAGAGAGAGAGAGAGAGAGAGAGAGAGAGAGAGAGAGAGAGAGAGAGAGAGAGAGAGAGAGATTCTTTTATATCGAGGATAATGGAATAAGCACTCTTGTGCTTTTTTTACGTCCAGTCCCCGTGTGTTTGCAGTTTTTGTAAATGTCATCTGTTCCCACCGGCACACGATGGCCTACTCTTACGAAAGCGGAACAGGATTTAACGTGTGCGCAAGATATTCTGCATGCGTTCGCACACGGGGCCTCG
>CM060317.1:19187913-19189146 GCA_030674155.1 Stramonita haemastoma
GTCTGCAAGCAGGTAGTGGACTGTCCAGACCCTTCCCTACCCCGCGCCCAGTGGGCGTCAAGCTTCAAGGGAAGCTTCTTCCTCAACGACCTCGCCGACTGCCTGAAGAGGGCGTCCTCGGCCCCGCTCACCTCGCCCTGCTCGCTCTGCGACAAGTGCAACGCCGTCAAATTCTGCTTAGACTGCGACCACAAGCTCTGCGCCTTCTGTTTCACCGTACACGGCAAGATCCCTACTTCCAGCACGCATGAGGTCGTAGATTACACGGACTCGAACCGTCCTCACGTGCACCGCCGGAGAAAGCGCTTCTGCTCCGCGCACGCGGACCGCGTGTTGGAACTCTACTGCCCGCAATGCTCCACGGCGCTGTGTCCTATGTGTCACCTCACCTTCCACAAACTGTGCACGGGCGTCACGGCGCTTTCCCACACGGCGGAGAAGAAGCGAGCGTGGCTGAAAGAGCTGGAAGGGAGGACGGACAGCTACATCCGAAAGCTGGCACGGATCAACGAGGTTTTGAACCGCAACCTGGAGGCGGCGCACATGGCGCAGGTAGGGGACGTGGAGCGCCTGAAGGAGTTCTTCATCAAGACCATGCACGCCTTGCGCACCAGGCAGGACGACCTGCTGGCCGAACTGGAAAAAACTTACCAGGATCACTGCAAGGCCTTGGTGGAGGGGAAAAGGTGAGGAGTGTTTGGGGGTGGGGTAGGGTGGTTGTGTGGGGTGGTGGTTGGGGTGGGGAGGGTTGGGGGGGTGGGGGGGGGTTGGTGGTGGTGGTTGGGGTGGTGGTGTTGGGATGGTGTGGGGGGGTGTGGGGGGTTGGTGTAGGGGTTGGGGGGTGGGGGGTTGGGGAAGGAGGTGGGGGGATGGTGATGGTTGGGATGTGGTGGTGGTGGAGTGTGATAGTGGTGGGGAGGGGGGGGTGGTGTGGTGAGGGTAGGGCTGGGATGTAGGTTGGGGTGTTGTGGAGTGGGGTGTGGTTTGGGTGTGGTTGGGGTGGGGTGGGTGGAGTTGGGGGGGTGGGATATTGTGTGGTAGGGTAGGTTGTGTGGGTTGGGGTGTGATAGGCCTATGGGGTGTTGTGTGGGGTATAGTGGGTGTGGTGGGAGTTGGGGTGGCGTGGAGTGGAGTTGGGGGTGGTGTTGGGGTGTGGTGTAGTGGGGTGTGAGAGTTGGGGTGGTGTGTGGGTGGGTGGGGGGGGTTGTGAGTACATGTCTGCGAGTAAGTGTA
>CM060317.1:19208115-19228115 GCA_030674155.1 Stramonita haemastoma
CGCCCCTTCTGCTGCTCCTCCTCTGTGTGAGAAACAGAAGGTAAAATCACAGTCTCAAAAAGAACCTCTTTGCTTCAAATTTACTAGCTGTCTCGCTCATAAGTTTGGATTTTATCCCTTTTACTTCTTCTGCTTGATTTGAACGTTGCTAGTTTGAACATGTGTATAAATGGTTGGCTAAAACACAAATATAAAGAAAGTACATAATGTTCCCCACACCAAGAGGAGAAGATAGGAGAGAGAAAAGAGAAGAAAAAGAAGAAGACAGAAGAAGAAGAGTAATACAAGAAGAAGAATGCTGAGACGAATGCTAAGAGAAGAAGGAGAAGAAGAATGAAGAAGAAGAAGAGAAGAAGAAGAAGAAGAAGAAGAAGAAGGAGAAGAAGAAGAAGAAGAAGAAGAAGAAGAAGAAGAAGAAGAAGAAGAAGAAGAAGAATGCTGAGACGAATGCTAAGAAGAAGAAGAGAAGAAGAAGAAGAAGAAGAGAAGAAGAAGAAGAAAGAAGAAGAAGAAGAAGAAGAAGAGAGGAGAGAAGAAGAAGAAGAAGAAGGAGGAGGAGGAGGAGAGAGAGGAGGAGGAGGAAGAGGAGGAGGAGGAGGAGAAAAGATGAGAGAAGAAGAAGAAGAAGAAGAAGAAGAAGAAGAAAGAAGAAGAAGAGAGGAGGAGGAGGAGGGGAGGAGGAGGAGGAGGAGGAGGGGAGGAGAGAGGAGCAGAAGCAGAAGAAGAAGAAGAAGAAGAAGAGAAGAAGAAGAAGAAGAAGAAGGAGGAGGAGGAGGAGGAGGAGGAGCAGAAGCAGAAGAAGAAGAAGAAGAAGAAAGAAGAAGAAGAAGGAGGAGGAGGAGGAGGAGGAGGAGCAGAAGGCAGAAGCAGAAGCAGAAGAAGAAGACCACAGAAAATGGAAGAAAACCAAAGAAAACCAAAGAAATAAAACAATAAATAATGAAAAAAATCCACCCACCCACACAACCCTAACGTCTAAGCATTTCAGGGCAAAGGAGAAACTAAACAAACAAACAAACCAAAGAAAAACAAAGGGGGCACCTGTCACTATTTATCTTCTGCAGCAAGGAGAGGGAAGGTATGCTCCCCTGAACTGCTCACCCATGCAGGGCCCCTTCTGCTGTTTGCTGTGTGAGAAATAAATCAGATAAAATCACAATCTGCAATGACTGTCTTTTTGTTTGTCTGAGGAATAAATGAAATAAAATCACTGTCTGCAACAACTGTCTGTTTGCTTTAACTTCTTTGGTTTCTATCAATTTGTCTACACTTTTCTGGGGGGGGGGGGGAATGTGCAAGTTCCTTGTGTAGCTAGGTTAGGTATTTGTGTTTTGAGATAGTGTGTGTGTGTGTGTGTGTGTGTGTGTGTGTGTGTGTGTGTGTGTGTGTGTGTGTGTGTGTGTGTGTGTGTTCATATGATACATGTGTGTCGATGTGTTTGTGTGTGTGTATGTGTATTGTGTGTGTGCGTGCACGTGTGTATGTGTATGTGTGTGTGCGTGCATGTGTGTATGTGTGTATGTGGAGCATCTGCCTGTCTGTCTGTCAGTATGTTGGTCTTTCTTTTTGTCTGCCTGTGTCTGCGTCTGTGTGTTCCATGTGTACATGTGCACCCTCACATGTGTAGACACATGTACCTATACATGAGCTTGATTTCAAATAGACTGTGGCAACTATTTGCATAGCATGCTCCTTCAAGCAATGCATGTATTTTGCTAAGCTGATTAAGGCTTTGACTGAAAATCAGAATTAGCTAAAACAGCAGATACACCATCGGCAGCTATTGTGCTATGCAAAAAAAAACTTTAAACATTTTTTAAGGAAAGAGCACACTGAGAGACACAATGAAAATAACGACCATAAATTAAAGCAAAATCCAATAGGCCCACGCCAAATCTAAGCCGCATTTTTCAGCGCACACTTTAATGTCAATTTTCAGAAAATCAATCTTAAATAAAAAGAAAATTGCAGTGCTGGGTCCCTCTCTATTTGGTGGCCCTATGGTGGTCTAACATTGATGGGCTCTCTGTCGACTTCTGACGCAGAAGATAATTCATGAAGGTCCTGGGCTTGGCTTAGGCAGAGAAATTTGAACGACTGGCATGGGAACAAAAGGACAGGAGTGTCACATAAGATGAGCTAGTGGTTCTTTAAAATCTTAGAGAATGAGTGACATGTTTGGGTGTTGACGGTGATCGAACTCGCAGCTTCTCCCTTTCTAGACGGGAGCGTTATCTTTGGGCCACCTGTCCGCATCAACTGTGATGCTGTCGTTTTTCTTCCCCTCATGCTACAAGAGCACAGAGAGAGAGAGATTTGATTTGATTTGATTTGATTTATTCTTTTATATCGAGGATAATGGGATAAGCACTCGTGTGCTCTTTTACATCCAGTCCCCGTGTGTATGCAGTTTTGTAAATGTCATCTGTTCCCACCGGCACACGATGGCCTACTCTTACGAAAAGCGGAAGAGGATTTAACGTGTGCGCAAGATGTTCTGCGTGCGTTCGCACACGGGGCCTCGGTTTAAAGTCTCATCCGAAGGACTAAGAGAGAGGAGAGAGAGAGAGAGAGAGAGAGAGAGAGAGAGAGAGAGAGAGAGAGAGAGAGAGAGAGAGAGAGAGAGAGAGAGAGAGAGAGAGAGAGACAAGGCAAGGCAAGGCAAGGCAAGGCAAAGTCTTTTGTTCGAGGATAATAGATAAGCACTTGTGTGCTTTTTTACATCCAGTCCCCGCCCTTTTCAGGGATACATCAAGTTGAAAATATACTAAACAATAAGACTTTACACAGTACCAAACAACACACAAGAATAAAGGACACTATATATGATAAGGTAATAAAATGCACTCTTTCAGAAGACAAAAATCAGAAGTCACAATAAAAAAACTTTGATTATGAAAAAAAGAAAGAAGAGAGAGAGAGAGAGAGAGAGAGAGAGAGGAGAGAGAGAGAGAGAGAGAGAGAGTAGGGATGAGAGAGAGAGAGAGAGAGAGAGAGATGTCTGTGTCTGTGTTTGTCTGTGTGAGAGAGAGAGAGAGAGAGAGAGAGAGAGAGAGAGAGAGAGAGAGAGAAAGTGTGTGGTGTGTGTGTGTGTGTGTGTGTGTGTGTGTGTGTGTGTGTGTGTGTGTGTGTGTGTGTGTGTGTGTTGTGTGTGTGTCTGTGTCTGTGTCTGTGTGTCTGTGTGTGCGTATGTGTCTGTGTGTGGCGCGGTGTGTGTGTGTGTGTGTGTGTGTGTGTGTGCGTGCGTGCGTGTGTGTGTGTGTGTGTGTGTGTGTGTGTGTCTGTCTGTCTGTCTGTCTGTCTGTTTGTGTGTGTGGAGGGAAAGGAGGGGGTGGGTTGTTGGCACATGAGTGAGCAATGCATGCAGTGGAGCATACCACCTCCTAGCTGCAGAAGACAAACAGTGACAACTGCACGTTTGTTTTTCCTTGGTTTATGTTTGTTTGTACACTTTGCCAGTTTTTCACATCCTCTTCTTTTTTTTATAGCTTTGTTTTTTTTGTTGTTGTGCTTTTTAATGTATTTTACTGTTGCTCTTTCTTTTCTTTTCTTCATTTTTACTTATCTATAAACTTTTTTTCTTGTTCTTATTTTTCTTTGTTTTGTTCTTGCTGTTGTTGTTGTTGTTGTTGTTCTTCTTCTTCTTCTTCTTCTTCTTCTTCTTCTTCTTCTTCTTCTTCTCTTCTTTCTTCTTCTTTCTTCTTCTTCTTCTTCTTCTCTTCTTCTCTTCTTCTTCTTCTTCTTCTTCTTCTTCTTCTTCTTCTTCTTCTTTTCTTCTTCTTCTTCTTCTTCTTCTTCTTTTTCTTCTTCTTTTTGCATTCTCCTTTGCATTCTTCTTCTCCTTTGCATTCTTCTTCTTCTTTGCATTCTTCTTCTCCTTTGCATTCTTCTTCTTCTTTGTATTCTTTTCTTCTTTGCATTCTTCTTCTTTGCATTCTTCTTCTTTGTGATCATCTTCATTGCATTATTCTCTTTGCATTCTTCTGTGCAATTTTCTTCTTCTTTACCTCCTCTTACTCTTCCTTTTTTCTCGTCTACCTCCTCCTCTTCCTCCTTTTCCCCTCGTCCTACTTCTTGCTTTTTTTTTTCTTTTAGACATAACGATTTATATACTGGTGTGTAGACAAATAGCCATGCAGGCATCATGACAGATAGACCAACAGATTAGACGACACTACAACATAGAGATTTAGCAACAGCAGACAGACAGACAGACTGACAGACAGAAGATAGACAGACAGACAGACAGACAGACAGACAGAAGACAGACAGAAGACAGATCAGACAGACAGACAGACAGACAGACAGACAGACAGACAGACAGGACAGACAGAAGACAGACAGACAACAGACAGAAGACAGACAGACAGACAGACAGAACGACAGACAGACAGACAGACAGACAGACAGACAGACAGACAGACAGACAGACAGACAGACAGACAGACAGACAGACAGAACAGACAGACAGACAGACAGACAGACAGACAGACAGACAGACAGACAGACAGACAGACAGACAGACAGACAGACAGACAGACAGACAGACAGACAGATAGATAGATAGATAGATAGATAGATAGATAGATAGATAGATAGATAGATAGGGAGGGAGGGAGGGAGGGAGGGAGATAGGTAGGTGGGTGGGTGGGTGGATGGATGGATGGATGGATGGATGGATGGATGGATGGATGGATGGATGGATGGATGGATGGATGGATGGATAGATAGATAGATAGATAGATAGATAGATAGATAGATAGATAGATAGATAGATAGATAGATAGATAGATAGACGGATGGACGGACGGACGGATGGATGGGTAGATAGAGAGACAGAGAGACAGAGAGACAGAGAGACAGGATAGATAGAGTAGATAGAATAGACAGACAGACAGACAGACAGACAGACAGACAGACAGACAGACAGACAGACAGACAGACAGATAGATAGATAGATAGATAGATAGATAGACAGACAGACAGAACAGACAGACAGACAGACAGACAGACAGACAGACAGACAGACAGACAGACAGACAGACGAGACAGACAGATAGATGTCATTAGCTCCTCGGCATTCATCCTGTGTACTGCCATTGAATATCTGCATTCTCCGTGATTCCTGAGGAGGGGAAGAAAGAAGGAGGGATGGGGGGGGGCTGTTTTCTCCCTCCCTTTTTGTCTGTTTTCCTTCTGTCTGTCTTGGTCCTTTTCTTTTTTTTCTTTCTCTTCTTTTCTTCTTTTTTTTCATTTTCTCAATTTGTCCTATTTCTTTTTTGACAACTTCAATTGTGCATTATTCTAGCTTTTAAGTGCATTAAAGAAAGTTATTTAAACTAAACATGCTTCTCCAAAGCCGTAACTCTCTCTCTCTCTCTCTCTCTCTCTCTCTCTCTCTCTCTCTCTCTCTCTCTCTCTCTCTCTCTCTCTCTCTCTCTCTCTCTCTCTCTCTCTCTCCTCTCCCCATTGTATGCTATTTTCCCCTTTCTATTTCCTCGAAACTTTGCTTTTTTATTACTTGATTCGTTGCCTTTGGCCGTGTGAATGGGAAAAGAAACTATTGTACATACAGCCAATGTTAAGCAGCCTCGAGCGTGGTTACCAATTGGAAGGGTGACTAGTTGCGTGCCTTGGTTTCAGCACCGTCCCCCAGTTCACCCAGCTGGTAATAGGTACCTGCCCTCTTTAGGGTCAGGGAAGGTAAATCAGTGAGGGAGAGGAGATTGGCGCCGCCCTCAATATGCTGGGCCCTAGAGAAGCTGAGGTCTCTGACGCCTCGCTTCCTTACGACCACATAGGTTATGGGACACCATTACCTTTTACCTTTTATATACAGCTTCGTTTCTCCCTATTTAAAAAGATAGCATTTGCTCATTTCTCTCTATCCTATGATCTTGACTGTGTACGCTCTGTGTGTGTGTGTGTGTGTGTGTGTGTGTGTGTGTGTGTGTGTGTGTGTGTGTGTGTACGTGTGTACGTGTGTACGTGAGTGTGTGTGTGAGTGTGTCTGTCTGTCTGCCTGTGCCTTTGTCTGTCTGTCTGTCTGCCTGCGCCTTTGTCTCTGTCTGTCTGTATGTCTGCCTGTGCCTCTGTCTGTCTGTCTGTCTAGCTGGCTGTTTATCTGGCTGCATGTCTGTGTATCTGTGTTTTTGCACGGGCTTATGTGCATGTGTGTTTGCGTGTGTGCATTTGCACGTGTGACTTTGTGTGTGTGTGTATGCATGCGCGCGCGCTTGCTTGTGTGAGTGAGTGTGTGTGTGTGAGTGTGTGTATTTGTGTGAATGTATGTGTATGTATTTCTTTTTCTTTTTTTCTCTATCGTTCGTTTTTCCCAAACTTTTCCTTGAAAGTTTTCCATCTTACAAGAACCATAATCGTGCCAAGATTTCATACTGGTCAGTATCGATCTGGTGTTCGATCAAACGTCAGGTGCAGCTAAGCGAACATATATTGACACGCGTCAAACCACGCGTACTGTGCTCTGCCAGGCGTAAGATTTTTTTCAAGATAAATTTGTTTACTCACTGCATATATGAAGTTGTATGTATGCGTGTGTACATACATACCTCCATGACTTGTTATGTGTGCATGAGAGCACTATATATACAGTAGCGCACAGCACCTTTCTACAGAAGCATCACGCACTCAACGTTGCACGCAACGCATATATACACACGCGCACACGCAAACACACACACCGCGCGCGCACACGCACATCACGCCGCACACACACACACACACACACACACACACACACACACACACAACACACACACACACACACACACACACACACAACACACACACACACACACACACACACACACACACACACACACATACACACACATTGTTCTTTGGGGTTGTTGTTTAGTTGTTTTTTGTTTGTTTGTTGTTGGTTACAAAAAGGGTACATTTTAGATTTGCCATTATTATATGTTGTTTATATTTAAGTAATCCATTCTAAGTCGAAATTTAACAAGAGCATACTTAAATATGCATATTGCGATAACAGTGCGAATTTACTCAGGCTGTGAAGGGATTCAAAGACCGATTTACAGGGAGAGACGGACAGACACAGACACAGACAGGATACACAGAGAAAGATAATACATTCCAAAATTTCTTCCAACATAAACACAGACATACAAGGACAGACACGCACAGACACAGACATAGACACAAACACAAACAAGACACGTAAAGAAATATAACATACACTAAAATTGCTTCCAACATTAAGACTCATTTACAAGGAGAGACAGACAGACAGACACAGACAAGATACATAGAGAAAGAGAACATATTCCAAAACTTCTTTCAACATAAAATCCTACATACAGAGAGACAGACACAGACACGTACAAGATACATAGAGAAAGAGAACATATTCCAAAATTTGTTCCCAACATAAAGATCTTATACATCAAGATATAGACAGACAGGACACAGACAGATACCAAGAAGATAACACATTCCAAAATTTGTTCCAACATAAAGACCTATATACATCAAGAAATAGACAGACACAGACATTGACAGACAGATATCAAAACGATAACACATTCCAAAACCTGTTCCAACATAAAGACAGATATACAGGGAGCGACAGATACAGTAGTAGTAGGCACCCATCAGTCTCGGAAGACTATGGAGTTGCGCTCTAGTCTTTAGAGCGCAAAGCCTGGGCAAGTATGTATGGAGGGCAAGCTGTTACCCATGCAGCAGACCCCCCTCTCCACGGCACTGGAATGATCCATTGGAAAGGCAATGACCGATACGAATGGTTCCAGTACCGTCGCAGGAGCCACCAGAACGTTGCCATATACCTACAGTCCCGAGCCGCTCTGGGACTCCAACTCCCCGATTTTTCCCCAGGGACGGTGTCTAAACACGACACCTGTGTGCATGCTGGTTTGTTATAATTTTGTCATCCGCTCCTACCGGCACACAATGGCCTACTCTTCCGAAAGGTGGAACGGGGTTTTAACGTGTGCGCAAAGATGTTCTGCGTGCATTCGCACACGGGGCCTCGGTTTCGAGTCTCATCCGAATGACTTTGACATTCAGTTCGATTTTTTCGTCAAACTGGGAAGAAAGTGCGAGGCTGGGTACGAACCCAGAAACTCACGGTTTACATATTGGCAGGTGAACGTCTTAACCATCGTGCCACCGTCCTTCCTGACAGATACAGAAACATAAAGAATCAGAACACACACCCCCCACCCACCCCCATAAAAAAAAAACTTCCATCATAACCACCAAAAAAAATCACCGTCTCCACTAACAACCCCTTCTTGCTTTCAGGTCTCTACTACGGAATCACCATCGCTATAGTGTCGCTGGCTACGGCGATGACCGTCTTCACCCTCAACATTCACCACAAGGGGGGCAGGGGTCGGGAGATGCCTGGACTGGTCAAGAAAGTCTTCTTCGGCTTCTTTGCCAAGGTCCTCTTTGTGCATCTGGATGTCGCCACAGGCTCCGAAACTCAGTCCCCCACCCCTTCGCGGAAAGGAATGGTGAGATGGTTTGCGTGTAGTGGGAGCTGTTGGTAGGGGGTTGGGGTGTCGTTGTTATTATCATTATTGATTATTATTCATTATTATTCATTATTTAATCTTTTATATCGAGGATAATGGAATAAGCACTCATGTGCTTTTTATGTTGTTTTGTTGGTGAGGAGAGAAAGGTGTTGATGTGGGTATGAGAACGGGTGTGTGGGTGCTTGGTTGTGTGGAGGTGTGAGTAAGTGGGTGTGGGGAGGGGGGGAGGGGAGGGGATTGTGTGTGTGTGTGTGTGTTCAATTTCTTCAATTTTAACGTCTTTTCACTTTCAGTTATACCAGGTGTGTGTGTGTGTGTGTGTGTGTGTGTGTGTGTGTGTGTGTGTGTGTGTGTGTGTGTGTGTGTGTGTGTGTGTGTGTGTGTGTGTAGACTATGCTGTGTGTTGTTTCAAATTAAAATCATTTAGTATGTTTAAGATGCCCTGATACACTAGTTAGTTTTCTTCCTGAATCTCCTCTTCCTCTGTTACCTCCCCTGTCCTTCTCTCTCTTCTATCTTTATATTATTCTACTCCTAACATTCCTCTTTACGCAGTTAGATACATAACTGATATAGGTTTTAAAACATGCATCATTGTCTTTTCTTTTCATTCTTGGCATGTCTAACAGTTAATGATGAGAGGGGGGCGGGGGGTTGAGGGTTCGTTCCTCACATAGAGCTCTGAGGTTTACCAGTAGTGAGATTTTTGCATTTGCCATTGTTTCTGTTGGAGGGGGGGGGGGGTGTTGCCCACCATGAAAGTAGCGGGCCACATTCCGACTTCAGGGGGAGGGGTGGGGGTTGGTTTCTATTTATTCTTTTATATCGAGGATAATGAAATAAGCACTCGTGTGCTTTTTTTTTTTTTACATCCAATCCATGTGTGTATGTAATTTTGTAAATCTTGTCATCTGTTCCCACAATGGCACAGGATGGCCTACTCTTACGAAAAGCGAACAGGATTTAACGTGTGCGAAAGAGGTCCTGCATGCGTTCACACACGGGACCTCAGTATATAGTCTCATCCGAAAGACTTTTGGGGAGAGTGGAGTCAGCACTGATGTTAACTCCAAGGGAAAAATCCCCTCGATCGAACGAGAATCGAACCCGGGTCGTCAAATTGCGAGCGCAATTTTCTGACCACTAAGCTATCCCGACCGGCTTATGGTTATGAGACGGCTACTTTCCACTTCAGTCAAAGCCCCATGACCCGAATCTGAATAACCCATATCCTCTTTGTATTCATACATTCTCTTATTTCTCCCTCCATCTGCTACTTTCTTCGCATGAGACTATAAAACGAGGCCCCGAGTGCGAACGCACGCAGAAACATCTTGCGCACACGTTAAATCCTGTTCCGCTTTTCGTAAGAGTAGGCCATCATGTGCCGGTGGGAACAGATGACACGATTTACAAAAACTGCATACACACGTGGACTGGATGTAAAAAAAAAAAAAAAAGCACATGAGTGCTTATTCCATTATCCTCGATATAACAGAATAAAATAAAGAAAAGAAACTTCCTATCAACTAAACCCCCCCTCAAACTGTCTTCTTCTCCCTGTCTCTCCTCTCCCTAGCAGCCAGTACCGCAGAACGACTACTACGCGCGGTACGAACTGGACAAGTTACCGGAGAACGGAGGACTATCGCCCCGATTCACGCGCAAGTTCACTCCAGTGTCTAGCAGCACGGGCGGAGGCGGCGGAGGCGGCGGAGGAGGCAGCGATAGCACGGAGCGACAGTTCATGCGAGTGCTGCAGAAGGTGTACCAGACGATTGAGAAGAACGAGATGCGGCTAGCGGAGCAGGACCGCCGGGAGACGATCCGGGAAGAGTGGCAGCAGCTCGCGCTGATCTTGGATCGTCTGCTTCTCGTCTGCTTCCTCATCCTCACCGCGTCTATCAGCCTGGCCCTCATTTTGCCCGGGTATTCGTCACTCTTCGAGTACGACTCTCATTCTTAGAGAGGTGTGGGTGTAGTGTGGGTGTGGGGTGTGGGTTCTGGTGTGGTTTAGCCTGGTGTGGTGAGGTGTGGTTTGGTCTGGTTTGGTCTGGTCCAGTCTGGTTTGGTCTGGTCTGTGCTATATTGGTCTGGTCTGGTCTGGTCCTTTCCGGTCCGGTCTGGTCTGGTCTAGTCCTGTCTGATCTGGTCTGGTCCGTTCCAGTCTGGTTTGTGCTATATTGGTCTGGTCTGGTCCGGTCCAGTCTGGTCTGGTCTGGTGTGGTCTGGTCTGGTCCGGTCCGGTCCGGTCCGGTCCGGTCCGGTCTGGTCTGGTCTGGTCTGGTCTGGTGTGGTCTGGTCTGGTCTGGTCCGGTCCGGTCCGGTCTGGTCTGGTCTGTGCTATATTGGTCTGGTCTGGTCCGGTCCGGTCTGGTCTGGTCTGGTCTGATGTGGTCTGGTCTGGTCTGGTCTAGTTCGGTTCGTTCTGGTCAGTGTGGCTACCTGTTTGCAATTTGCCAAGTCTATTTGTGCTCGTGCGTCTGTCTGTCGGTCTGTCTGTTGGTGGGGATGGTGAGGAGAAGATGGGGAAAGAAGTTTCTTGTTGATGCTGCTACTGCACATGGGACAACCTACATTCATTTCTCGGTAGTGTTGTGAACTTGAATTTTCTGTTCACAGTTTGTCTGGGGTTTTTTTGCTTGTGGATCTTGTACTTGATTCATTGCGTGTACTTTGCCAGCTCTGATTTTCCCCCTGTATACCTTTGACGGAAGTTGTATCGTTATGTGTAGAATCGCTCCATCTCTTTCTCTCCATCTTTGATTTCCTCACAGTGTCTGTTTGGGACTCGTTACCTCAAAGTTGGAATCTGCATTGTTACTGGATACAGTGTTTCCTTGGATCTGTAAGGTCTGCTTTGGTTTGTTTCTTCTTCTTCTTCTTCTTTTTCTTCTTCTTCTCTTCTTCTTCTTCTTCTTCTTCTTCTTCTTCTTCTTCTTCTTCTTCTTCTTCTTCTTTGCATTCTTCTTCTTTGCATTCTTCTTTTGCATTCTTCTTTGCATTCTTCTTTGCATTCTTCTTCATCTTCTTTTTCTTCTCCTTATCTTCTTCTTCTTGAGTGTATCAGAGTGTTATTCATCACTGGATTCAGCGTTGAGGAGGCTAGCTAGCGTGTGTCACTTCCAATGACCTGATCATGGAAACTCTCTATAAGCTTTATTATCCCTGATTTCTGACGTTGAGTTACTCACTGTCCATCTGTTTAGTTTGGACCTCGTCACCCAGCGCTGTGTGTGCTTAACCTTTGTTCACTCCATCATGATTTGTTCGGTACCGATGAAGCTGTTGGTTCAACCTGTGTACCAACAGGAATTTGGCCAAGTCTGCTGTGCTGGTGTACACTGAATGAACTTGGGTTTCAAACTGCCTGTAGCCAGAGCAGGATTTGCAAGACTGTGCCTGAATTGCAGGATTTGCAGGACTGTGCCTGAGTTGCAGGATTTGCAGACTGTGCCTGAAGTTGCAGGATTTGCAGGACTGTGCCTGAAGTTCAGTTTGCAGAGTGCTGAATTGCAGATTTGCAGGACTGTGCCTGAAACTTGCAGGAATTTGGTTGGGATCTCCAAATACTGCTTTGAGTTTGTTTTGTCGCGAACAGTGATAAGGGAAGAGGAATGGTGTTTCTAAATGTTGATCCATATGGAAACCCATAGTGGGGGGAGTTGGTGGTTTCCTCTGCTTCCGAAATGCTGGCCTTTATTCTTCTGAAAATTCTGAGAGAGTATGTGAAGTGCAAGTAATATGAATATCACATTACGTGGATGGTTTGTGAAGAATACTGTATAGTAAATCATACGCTATCATGAGTGAGACTTTGACTTTGAATGTTAGTAAAGTTAGTTCAGAGTTCTTTCTGGCGCCTCATGTGATGACAAGACCCTGTTGTATCATTTCTACATGGCTCATGAGTTGAAGTGGAGAGGATACAGTGTGTGGGTGTTATTTTACTAGAGAAAAAAAATCTTATTTGTTTTCACATGGCATCACAAGAGAAAAAGAGTGACAGTGAGCTACAGCTTGAAAATGATGTTGTACTTTCCCTGGGATGAAGCATTTACCACATCAGTAGGACAATCTTGACCAGTATTATTCTGCTTCTTTTGGTGTGTGTGTGTGTGTGTGTGCGCGCCAGTTTATACTGTGTTTTGCTGCCATGAATTCCCTGGGGTATACTGGAATTCACAATAGTTATCTAGTCATGGTGTGAGCTAAACCAGGGGCAGAACATCTGCTTTAATTCTTGAACAACACGTTCGTTCGGTGCATAACTATGTTTCTATATCATCTGTACAAAGCTATCATGTGGCAAGCCCCAGGCTTTAGAACACAAAACCGAACTGATCTTCTCCAATGAGTGTCATCACTATCTACTCTGAATGAGACTGTCCAGCTTACAAACCTGGGATTCAGGTCATCCTGGACTTGTCTGGATTTTATACACCACAGTGTGCAATGGTCCCTAACTTTGGGGTCACCTCAATCAGATGAGAAGAACACATCATGACAGTGCAAACAAGGAACATTCGCGCCATGTTGGAATTTGTGCTATGCCATGTTCAAAAAGTGTTCTCACGACAGCGAAAATCCAGTGTTACTTCAAGCTTCATTGGTCCATTGCAATTTTTCCCTTTTTTTCATTGTGAACGTACACATGTAACATTGCTGACTGAGGTTGTATGTGCTGTGTAACAGACATGTGAATTTGCTCATCAGGACATTGCGTTCAGCATTGGAGGACACTGGACTCCGTGCGTTACATTGGACTCCTCCTGTCATCTTCGTATCTGTGTAATTACATTATGTGAATACTTCCTGGGTGCTTTCCCACAATATTTATTCAAATGTTGGGATGTTTGGGGCAAGTCTTCTTATCAGTCTTTTTTTTAATGTGTACCAATGAACGTTAGCTGTCTGTTGTCAGTAGATGGGTATTGTAAGTGATGTGAAAGTTGTCATGAAACTGTAAGACATGTATGGGCACGTTTGCACACACACACACACACACACACACACACACACACACACACACACACACACACACACACACACACACACACACACACACACTACAATCCGAGAGTATCAAGATGTGTGAATAAACCCCACCATAGATCAAATATCGCCAGCTACCTGACAGGGAAATGATTGCAACCCGGTCATGTTTTATAGCAAGCTTCGTACAATCATTAGCAGTGTCCCCTTTTCATGTTTTGCTTATTCATCACATGTGTTCAATTTTTTATGGAGTCTACCATCCAGTGTTATTCTGCTTCTTTTCTTCTGTGTGTGTGGGGGGGGTAGTTTTTTAACCTTAAAAAGGAGAGTTTCAAACAAACAAATAAGCATTTTTTTTACAGATTTAAACGAGAAAAATCTCTATAAGTATTAGTCTTCAAAAGGAAGGAAGATTTTACAGACATGGATTTTAAAAGGAGTTAATTTCTAATATTGCAAACTTAGTCAATAAAAGAAGAGACAATTATAACGTTTTGTTCAGGAAGCGCACATTTTCATGTAAATTTGGAATTCTTCTCCTTCGTCATCGAACACTTAGACAACTATCATTGTCTGTCATATGAGCAAAAATCCTTTTGTGCTGCCGTTAAGTGTCTGACAAGTCAGGCCCAAAGCAGCCACCTTAGTCATGGGAGAGAATTGTTATCTTTTAAGTCTGTGCAAAAAAACAACAACAACAGAGAATGGACCACGAAGGCACAAAGTAGACAAGAAGGAGGTGACAGGAAGAAAAGGAACGCTGTAGAATTGAAAGTAAGGATAGAAAAGAGAGAGAGAGTTCCTAGTACCGAATTTCCAGAAGGTGGTGATGTTATTTATACTGACAGGCGGGGGGAGGGGTGTTGGCTGTCAGTATAAATAACATCACCACCTTCTGTACTAAGAACTCTCTCTTTTCTATCCTTACTTTCCCCCCAATCCCCAAGGAAGATATTGGTTTCAACACTGTCCTGCAGCCTATGTACCCTGTCAATTGAGTTATCTCCAAAGCTTGCCCAAGCTGAAAGAATCTCATTGGTTGGAACAAACTGGGGAGGGGGGGGGGGGATAGAGCAGATTGTTACGACTTTCCAGGTCATTTCACTTCCAGACTTTCCCTGGCCTTACTTTCCTTCCTGTGTATAGGTATGCAGAAGATTGAGCAGGTCATTGATGAAATATTTCGTCACAGCCTTTTCTGTGGCTGCAGAAGCACAGCCATTGCCAGCATACAGCACTAAGGACAAACTTGTCGAAAAATTAATACTTCTTCCTCTTCTTTGCCGAACTCTCAGACAGCAACTCTGGAGGCCTTAACAAATGCTGTTATACGCTGAAGGACCTCCAGGGGTCCAAAGAGCTCGTCCCGCATCAGCAGGTCAGTAGGCCAGATATCGGCCCTCAGGTTTTGGTGTGTTGGACAGGTCTGGAGGAAGTGTTCCACTGTCATGAAAAAAGTGCCGCTTGGGCTTAACACAGAATCACCAATGTGAAACTTAGTGTGTGTGTGTGTGTGCGTGTGTGGGGGTGGTGGAGGAGATGGATGGATGGATGGATGGATGGATGGATGGATGGATGGATGGATGGATGGATGGATGGATGGATGGATGGATGGATGGATGGATGATAGGCATAGGTGTTGTTTTAACTCCAATACATATCAACCAGTCGGCACTCTGCCCATTGTAAAATCTTTCAAGCTAACGATTTACTGAAATATTTTATATCTGTAATTTCATCAAACTGATCAATGCTTCTAGCAGTCCAATCTGCTGTTCTGCCCCCTTTTTACATACAGAATGTTTCCCAACAGCCACACATTGTGCAAAATTCAGTACTAGTAGTGCGTTTAATGCTGGTAATATCCGCAGTGTGCGTACTTGTGATGGAGGCTTCAATATTTTTTTCAAAAATTTATCTTCCATTCAGACCTCCCAGAACAAGCTGCTCCTATGCATGTGCAGAATTTTCCAGCGTAAAAAAAATGTTTAAAAAAGGATAGCTAAGTGAACAGAGCATTCGCTTTCTCCCAGTCAAGTTAAGCAGTGTCGAGCGTGGTTACAGTTGAATGGGTGACCGTTTGTGCGCCTTGGCTTGAGTACAGTCCCCCCAGTTCACCCAGCTGTAAATGGGTACCTGCCCTCTTTAGGGGTCAGGGAAGGTCAAGCAGCGAGGAAGAGGAGATGGGTGCCTCACTCAATATGCTAGCCCCTAGAGAAGCTGAGGTCTCTGATGCCTCGCTCCCCTACGACCACATGGGACACCTATAGGATACCTTTACTGTTACCTTTTACTGAAGCTTACGGTCAAGTCAAGTTGAACTGATTTAAATTGAGGGTAAAAGATTGTCTGCCTCGTGTATGTGGTTCAAGCCTAGGGACTAGACTACCAGCGAGCTTTGTCCTAACATCTTTCGAAAGTGTTGTGCGGCAGTTCCTCTTTTCACTCTGACGGGTCCGAACAAAAGGTTCAAACTATCCTTATGAACCGTAAGGTCGAAAAGGAGAGTGTGTCACTAGCTAAGGTGAATTTTCACTCTGTTTTCAACAACAACAAAATGTTTGCATGGGTTTTCTTTTCTCCTTTTTTTGGGAGGGGGGATTGACTAAAGGAAGTACATCAACCACAAGACAATTGATATTGATCATAATTCAAACAAATGTAAGGAATATAACAAAAAGAGATAAATAAATATTGTCAACAAATCTTCTCTCGATTCTTGTCTTTCTTTTTTTTAACTCATTAAGCGATGCTCAAGTGAGGAGGAGGAGGAAGAAGAAGATGATGTCGACGACGTGATGTTCAAGTCATTTTGCATCCATGCAGGCATGGGTGTGGCAGTCACGGTGAAATTTGCAGTTTTGAAAATGAACACTCCAGTATGTAAAAGAAGAAGAAAAGCTAGGCACTGTGTACTGTTTTACCATCGTGAATGGATGCGTAGGCTCTACTCGTAAGACACATGTTTAGTGGCTCTCTCAAGAAGTGATAAATGGGATGTTTTATTTGTGTGCAAGTTATGGTGTAGGCGTTATGCTAAAAATAAAATAATAATGATAATAACACGAAACTGTTGTTGTGTGAGAAAGTCTCTTTTGTTTCCGTTGCAATCTTCATAACTGCGTTCACACCACACACACACACACACACACACACACACACACACACACACACACACACACACACACACAACACACACACACACACACACACACACACACACACACACACACACACACACACACACACACACACACACACACACACACACACACACACACACACACACATTCGCACGTGCTCACGTACGCACAAACACCGAGAGAGAGAGAGAGAGAGAGAGAGAGAGAGAGAGAGAGAGAGAGAGAGAGAGAGAGAGAGAGAGAGGAGAGAGAGAGAGAGAGAGAGACAGAGACAGATACAGACAGACACAGACAGACAGACAGACAGACAGAGACAGACAGACAGACAGACAGACAGACAGACAGACAGAGAAAGAGAAAGAAGACAGACAGACAGACAGAGAAAGAAAGAAAGAAGACAGACAGAAAGAGAGACAGAAGAGAGACAGAGAGAACAGACAGGCAGACAGACAGACAGACAGACAGACAGAGAGATTCAGACAGACAGACAGAAGCAGATAGACAGACAGACAGACAGACAGAAGGCAGGCAGACAGACAGACAGACAGGCAGACAGGCAAACAGACAGGCAGACAGAGACAAAAAATAGATATATTACTGCACAAATTGTATGAACGGGACTGTGTGAACAATACAATATGAACAAAATCAGCATGGAAACAGTCTGCGTGTCGCTTGTTGGCTTCTGTTGTCGTTGCTATTGTTGTTGTTGTTCTTTGTTGTTGTTGTGCTGCTGCTGCTGCTGCTGCTGCTGCTGCTGCTGCTGCTGCTGCTGCTGCTGCTGCTGCTGCTGTTGCTGTTGCTGTTGCTGTTCTTGTTGACTTGATTTCTCTGCAGTCAAGCCGGAAATTAAAAATAAAGAACAGAGACCTTTTTTTCCTGATGCTCCTTGTACATGAACGATGATGATACTATTAATGTTTGTTATTGTGGTACAGTTCTTTGCATAGATAGAAGAGGTCTTGCTGTCATGAAATTCATGGCCTGCTTATGATTGTAGATGCCGTCTGAGCAAGTTGAGTTAGCGGGCTAACTACCTTGCTTGGTGTGGCTAGCTCTTGGCTTTAGTATGCTTTCCTTGCTCTCTTGCTTGTATGGTTGTTTGTATATGAGTGCTGTTGAGTCGATGATGGGAGGAGGGCCGGGAGTTCCTTTGGAGAGGTGGGGGTGGGGGTTATTGGTTTTGTATGGGGGGGGGGGTTGTTGTTGTTGCCACAAATAATTCTTCATTAAACTCTGCAAATGTATAAATCATATGCTGGTTTTCTTGTGTAGATAGATTTCTTCTTTGTGAGGAGGTTTAAGGGTTTGGGACGGAGGGGGGAAGGGTTGTTTTTTGGGGGGGGGTTCTTTGTTGTTTGGTTGGTTGTTTTGTTTGGTTCGGGAGTGGGGGGTGAAAGAAAAAATGTTGATCAGGATTATTGTGTTTGCTGTTATTATTGTTTTGGTTTTTTTTAGTTCAGCTTGTGACAAAATAAAAAAAATTCTGAATGTTTTCATGTATAGCTCGTTTGTTATCAATATTGTTCATGAATGTGTCCGTTTTCGATATAATTATCTTTGCTTGAGAACTCAGTTTGTTTGTCTTGCAATGAGGCTGCTTTGTTTTACATTGGACTGCTCTTTGTATCATATTTTGCATGTAGGATAGGGTCCCTTCAGTTTCTTTTAAAACTGTGTGGAAAAGACTTTTTTTTCAAATCAAAGAGTGATGTCAACTTTACCCGTCAAAGTACTTAACCTCTGTTCACTTTTTAAGACGTTATACTTGCTGTAAAAGTGATATGGGACAGACATTCAAAGGGAATAATGCTATTGGTCGTAATGATACTACAATCAGTAGAATGAGATAGAGACAGATTCACAGACAGACAGACAGACAAGTAGATACACACACCACCACCACCACCACCACCACACCACACCACACACCACACCACACACACACACACACACACACACACACAACACACACACACACACACACACACACACACACACACACACACACACACACACACTCGTGCGCGCGCGCGCGCTCGCATGCACGCACGCACGCACGTGCACACAGGGGAGAGGGAGGGCGAAGGGGGAAAGAGAAGGGGAAGGAGGAGAAGAAGAAAGAATACTGTACGAATGTGTTTGACATTTTACTGAATGCAATACTTGGCATTATGTATATATACAGCACTGTTGTTTGGGTTTTTTTCTCCTTTTTCTTCTTCTCTTTAAACTTTCCTCTCTTTCTCTGTGTGTATGTGTGTGTGTTTGTGTGTGTGTTTGTGTGTCTGTGTGTCTGTGTGTCTGTGTGTCTGTGTGCCTGTGTGTCTGTGTGTGTCTGTGTATATGGTGTGTGTGTGTGTTTGTGTGTGTGTATGTATATGGTGTGTGTGGTGTGTGTGTGTGTGTGTGTGTGTGTGTGTGTGTGTGTGTGTGTGTGTGTGTGTGTGTGTGTGGTGTGGCTGTGGCTGTGGGCTGTTGTGTGTCTGTGTCTGTGTGTCTTCGTATTTCCTATCTTATTGTTGTTGGTAAAGTTGTTATGCCTGATTTTTTAAAGTCTTTGTCACCGTTCATAATGACACGTACTATATGTATTTGTTGTTCCTGTTGTTGTTGATAACTGTGTGCTTTTGTTAATGTAAATGAATACAACTTGACATGAATTCGCATTTTCTTAAGCCAGTAGGCCTACATATAAATTAATTTTCATTTCAAACATTTTTATCTCTTCTCTGTGTGTGTGTGAGAGAGAGAGAGTGTGTGGTGTGTGTGTGTGTGTGTGTGTGTGTGTGTGTGTGTGTGTGTGTGTGTGTGTGTGTTGTGTGTGTGTGTGTGTGTGTGTGTGTTGGGGGGGATATGAGATGAAATATAAATGAATGTGATAAAATAAATACACACATACATACTTACATATAAACATGCATGTGTGCATACATACATACATACATACATATACACACACATGCAAGCACACGCGCGTACACACAAGCACACACGCACACACACACACATACGCACGCATGCACGTACGGGCACGTACACAGACACACACACCATCCATCCATCCATCATCCATCCATTCATCTATCCATCCATCCATATATCCATACAGACAGACAGACAGACAGACAAACACAGAGAGAGAGAGGAGAGAGAGAGAGAGAGAGAGGAGAGAGAGAGAGAGAGAGAGAGAGAGAGAAGAGAGAGAGAGAGAGAGAGAGAGAGAGAGAATCTTCCTCTGCATGCTTAACTATCAATCTATCTCCCAGTCCATCTAGCTTAACTATAAATTATCTGCCTTTTTTTTCCT
>CM060317.1:19233115-19235615 GCA_030674155.1 Stramonita haemastoma
GGAACATGTGGTGTCCGAGTCTGCAGTGTCCAGTCCTCAGTCTGCAGTGTCCAGTCCTCAGTCTGCAGTGTCCAGTCCTCAGTCTGCAGTGTCCAGTCCTCAGTTGCAGTGTCAGTCCTCAGTCTGCAGTGTCCAGTCCTCAGTCTGCAGTGTCCAGTCCTCAGTCTGCAGTGTCCAGTCCGTCAGTCTGCAGTGTCCAGTCCTCAGTCTCATAGTGGTCACTTGGCTTCCATGGCAGGAGGCAGCTGTCATCATCGGAACCAATGTTGATTTCAGGGGGGAAGAGATGGAGAGGGGAGGTGGTGGGTTCCTCTTCAAACAGAACAGCTCAAGAGAGATTAGAACCCACGCCCTAAGATTACATACAATCAGGTCACGAGTCCGACACTCTTAGCAGTCGGCTATCCTGTATTGGGTCACCGCATTGAGGTTTTCCTGTAGAGTGTCCTGGCCAAGTTCAGCCTACATGTGAATATTTCTGTATATCTTTATTCATGCCTATCTATCTATATATCTATATATCTATCTATCCCTTAGTCTGGCGACCGTGGGGGTACGCATGAAGACTTGAAAACCAGTTCCCTCCATTCCTCTCTCTGTTCTGCCTTTCTCAGGGTTTTGTTGAGGATGTTGTCCTCCCATCTCTTCTTTGGTCTGTCTCTTTTCATGTATTGTTTTAATTTATTTGTCTTTTTTTAATTTTGTAGATAATTGAATAAAGCACCCATGTGCTTTTTAACATTCAGCTCCCATGTGCATGCTGTTTTGTAAATTTTGTCATCCGCTCCCACCGGCACACAATGGCCTACTCTTACGAAAAGCGGAACACGGTTTAACGTGTGCGCAAGATGTTCTGTGTGCGTTCGCACACGGGGTCTCGGTTTACAGTCTCATCCGAAAGACTTTTGGGGAGAGTGGAGTCAGCACTTACTTTAACTCCAGGGGAAAAATCCCCTCCAACGGGAGTCGAACTCGGGTCGTCAAATTGCGAGCGCAATGTTCTGACCATTATGGATTCAATGTGTGTGCATGATATTCTGCGTGTGTTCGCTCATGGGGCCTCGGTTGATAGTCTCATCCGTAGGATTTTTAGGGGAGAGTGGAGTCGGGACTACTGTTAACTCACTCTCACTCACTCAATCCTCGTGGCCCCGCTGGGGGGGGCATAAGGCACAGACAAGGGACCTCCAGGCAGTCCTATCTTGGGCGAGCCACCGCAACTCAGTCCAGGTCTTTCCCATTATCTTCATTTCCTCTTCCACAGTCCTTCTCCAGGTCCCAAGGGGTAGGCCTCTGTTTCGCTTCCCAGGAGGTGCCCAGGACAAGGCCTCAAGAGGGTGTCTGCCTTTCTTCATGCGTAAGACATGGCCAAGCCAGGTCCAGCGCCGTTGCTTCACCAGCAACACAATGTTGTTGAAGCCTGTCCTCCTCCAGATTTCCTCATTCGTCGCTCTCTGCTCCCACCTAATCTTAAGAATCCTCCTCAGGCACCTCCCCTCAAAGCCTCTCAACCTGCTCTCCAACTTCTTGTTCACTCTCCACGTTTCTGCACCGTAGAGAAGAGTCGAGCGGACACCAGGGGAAAAATCCCTTGAACGGGATTTGAACCTGGGTTGGCAGAGAATTGTTATATTTCTAGTCTTTATGGAAACAATAAGAGAATGGACCAAAGAGGCAGAAAATAAATAAGATGGTGGCAGGAAGAAAAAGGATCACGGCAGAAACACAGAGAGGGATAGAAAAAGAGCATTTCTATAGCCCTGATATGGCCTATGTGGTCGGCGGGGCTCAAAGCACCATTATTGGATTGGAGCATTTCTAGCACAGAATTTCTAGAGTGTGGGGATGCTGTTTATACTAAATGACTCCGGCATCCCCACGGGGGAATACAATACAATACAATACAATGCAATACAATACAACGCAATGAAATGCAATACATTACAATACAATGCAATACATTACAATACAATACAATACAATACAATACAATACAATGCAATACAATACAATACAATGCAATACAATACAATACAATACAATACAATACAATACAATACAATACAATACAATACAATACAATACAATACAATACAATGCAATGCAATACAATACAATACAATACAACGTCATGCAATATATTCTCTCTTCTCGAAAAACCTCAACCGCTGCTTTACCGGGTTGTATCCCCCCCTTCTCCCCCCCCCCCCCCCAAAAAAATGTAAGGTGTCGTCTGCTCATTTGTAGAAGCTGTCATAAAGAGTTGTCTCCCTGTCACACCTTTTCAGACGAGTTGTTTCCCTTAGCGAGTTTTAGCGAAGGCATGGAAGAACCTTTGCCCAAAAATGTGAAACATTCCAGATTAATTTCTGGGGCTGGGGGGGGGGTTGTTACTTTGTTTTTATTGTTGTTGCTTTTCACGAACAATATATATATATATATATATATATATATATATATATATATATATATATATATTATATATATATATATAATATCA
>CM060317.1:19240615-19260615 GCA_030674155.1 Stramonita haemastoma
GTGGTGTTGTCTTTTCCGTGTAAATGAACAGAAGGCACAGAGAGAGAGAGAGAGAGAGAGAGAGAGAGAGGGGGGGGGGTCTTTGCATATCTGAGAAGAGAGAGAGAGACAGAGAGAGAGAGAGAGAGCTTTTGTATTGCCTGTACTTAAAGCATATTAATGAGCAGGCCAACAATGGGTTCTAAAGGAGAGACGGGGATGAAAGGGAGTTTAACTTTCCTTCGCTTAGAAATGTAGGCCTCTTGAATTATGACGCTGAGTAATCGTGTAGGTACCGTGAGGAAGACAAGACTTGAATAGAGTTATATGTATATATTATGTATATAACCGCCAGCACGCGAACTTACACACACGCACGACGCACACCGTACATTAAAAAGGGTGGGAAGAGAAGAATGAGACAGAGACAGAACAGGACAGAGACAAGAGACGACCATCGACAGACAGCAGAAGACAGACAGACAACGACAGACGACAGACAGACAACAGACAGGACAGATCAGACCATCGACAGACAGACATACGACACAGACAGCAGACAGACGAAGACAATCGACGACAGACAGACAGACAACCAATCGACAGAAACAAAGACCCGACAACAGACAGACCAATCGACAGACAGACAGACAGACAGACCAATCGAAGACAGACAGACAACAGACCAGACAGACGACATCGACAGCAACAGACAGAAGACAGACAGACCAATCGACAGACAGACAGACAGACAGACAGACAGAACAATGACAGACAGACAGACAGACAGACAGACCAATCGACAGACAGACAGACAGACAGACAGACAGACAGACAGACAGACAATGACAGACAGACAGGACAGACAGACCATCGACAGACAGACAGACAGACAGACAGAAGAGACATCGACAGACAGACAGACAGACAGACAGACAGACAGACAATCGACAGACAGACAGACAGACAGACAGACAGACAGACAGACAGACATCGAAGACAGACAGACAGAAGAGACAGACAGACAGACCATCGACAGACAGACAGACAGCAGACAGACAGACAACGAAGACAGAAGACAGACAGACAGACCATCGACAAGACGACGACAGACAGACAGAATAAGAAGAAGACAGACAAGACAAAAAAGAAACAACGTCGCAATGCAACAAGCACATCGAGTTCTTGAGGAACGAAGAAGAAGAAAGAACAAGAACAAGAAGAACAAGAACAAGAAGAACAAGAACAGGAAGAACAGAACAGGAAGACGCAAGAATAAGAAGAACAAGAACAAGGAGGAGAAGGGAGAAGAGAAGAAGAAGAAGAAGAAGAAGAAGAAGAAAGAAGAAGAAGAAGAAGAAGAAGAAGAAGAAGAAAGTTGTACTAGTAGCAGTCGTAGTCGTCGTCCATCGGGAGTATAGTAGTATGTGTAGTAGTAGTAGTAGTAGTAGTAGTAGTAGTAGTAGTAGTAGTAGTACGTAGCAGTAGCTAGCAGTACAGTAACAGAGCGGCAGTAGTATAGAGAGCAGTAGCAGAGCAGCAGAGCAGCAGCAGCAGTAAGCAGTAGCAAAGAAGCAGAAGAAGCAGCAGAGCAGCAGTAGCAGCAAGCAGCAGCAGTAGCACCACCACCACCACCACCACCCACCATGAGCAGTAATAGTTCTGTTCTTTCGGCTGCGAGCGATGTGCCATACCTTTCCACTGGTATTAATTTAACGCTTGTGGAAGCATGCAGGGTGAGAATGAATGGTGGTGGTGGCTGGTGGTCTATTTTGGGATCGGTGTGGGTAGTGGTGGTGGTAGCGGGGATTAAGTTGGAGGAAAAAAACAAGACATTGTCAACAGGACCTGGCTAATGTAGCGTGATTGCCAACTACTTTTCCTTCTGTCGCTATGTTTGTTTGTTGTTGTTTTTTTTATCTGTTTTGCCAATGTTTCTTTTGTGTGAATCTCTGTCTCTGTGTCTCTGTCTCTCTCTGTCTCTCTGTCTCTGTCTCTGTCTCTGTCTCTCTTCTCTCTCTCTCCTCTCTCTCTCTCTCTCTCTCTCTCTCTCTCTCTCTCTCTTCTCTCTCTCTCTCTCTCTGGTGTCTTATAACCTGCTGAACATACCAATGCTATCAACAAGACAGTTAAACGACATCCCATCAACATCAAGACAGCTGAACAACATCACATCAACATCACATCAATATCGAGGCAGTTGAACAACACCCCATCAATATCAAGACAGCTAAACAACACCCCATCAATATCAAGACAGTTGATAAACATTTATCTATCTATCTATCATCTATTATCTATCTATTATCTATCTATTCTATCTATCTATCTATCTATCTATCTATCTATCTATCTAGCCTTAGTGGTCAGAACATTGCGCTGGCAATTTGACGACCAGGTTCGATTCCGTCGAGGAGATTTTTCTCCTGGAGTTAACATCAGTGCTGACTCCACTCTCCCCAAAAGTCCTTCGGATGAGACTTTAAACCGAGGCCCCGTGTGCGCACGCACGCAGAACATCTTGCGCACACGTTAAACCCTGTTCCGCTTTTCGTAAGAGTAGGCCATCGTGTGCCGGTGGGAACAGATGACAATATTTACAAAACTGCATACACACGGGGACCGGATGAAAAAAAGCACATGATTGCTTATTCTGTTATCCTCGATATAAAAGAATAAATAAATAAATATCTATCTATTTATTGATATCACTTTATGTCACTTTATGTCACAGAGGAGAATCCAAGCATTCGAGAACAAGTGCCACAGAAGACACCTCAAAATATCATACAAAGAACACAAGACCAATAACTATGTGAAAGAAGAAATCAAAAAGCGTGTGGGCCCCAAGAGCCTTTGCTCTCCACTATAAAGAGGAGAAAGCTGATGTGGTTTGGTCACCCTACAAGACACAACACTTTAGCAAAAACCATCTTGCAAGGAACAGTCGAGGGCAAGAGAAGAAGAGGCCGCCAAAAGAAATCATGGTTGACAACATCAAAGACTGGACCGCCCAACCCCTGCAACATCTCTTACTAGCCACACAGGATCGTGAAGCATGGAAAAAAGATCTCTGTTGCGTCTTCTCTCATGTCCCCCCTACGTCCTTTGGGACATGGGACTGGGTGAGTGAGTGATGTCACAGCAGATTTCTCTGCGTCAAATTCGGGCTGCTCTCCCCTGGGGAGGGCGCATCGCCACAAATGCAGCACCTACCCTTTTTTTTTTCTTTTTACTTGTCTGCAACTGTATTTGTTTCCCTATCGAGTGGCTTTTTCTACAGAATTTAGCCAGGGACAACCCTCCTGTTGCCATGAGTTCTTTTTTACGAGCGCTAAATGATGATGGTAACACACGGGATCTCGCTTTATCGTCTCATATGAACATCCCATCAAAATCAAGACAAGTGAACAACAACATTCCATCAATATCAAGACAGGTGAACAACAACATCCCATCAATATCAAGACAGGTGAACAACAACATCCTATCAATATCAAGACAGTTGAACAACAACATCCCATCGATGTCAAGACAGTCAAACAACAACATCCCATCAATATCAGGACAGTTAAACAGCAACATCCCATCAATATCAAGACAGGTGAACAACAACATCATATCAATATATCAAGACAGTTAAACAACATACATCCCATCAATATTAAGGCAGTTAAACAACAACATCCCATCAATATATCAAGGCAGTTAAACAACAACATCCCATCAATATATCAAGGCAGTTAAACAACAACATCCCATCAATATATCAAGGCAGTTAAACAACAACATTTCCCCTCAATATATCATGGCAGTTAAACAACAACATCCCATCAATATATCAAGCAGTTAAACAACAACATCCCATCAATATTAAGGCAGTTAAACAACAACATCCATCAATATTAAGCAGTTAAACAACAACATCCTATCAATATATCAAGGCAGTTAAACAACAACATCCCATCAATATATCAAGGCAGTTAAACAACAACATCCCATCAATATTAAGGCAGTTAAACAACAGCATCCCATCAATATATCAAGGCAGTTAAACAACAACATCCCATCAATATATCAAGACAGTTAAACAACATCATCCCATCAATATTAAGGCAGTTAAACAACAACATCCCATCAATATCAAGGCAGTTAAACAACAACATCCCATCAATATTAAGGCAGTTAAACAACAACATCCCATCAATATCAAGGCAGTTAAACAACAACATCACATCAATATCAAGGCAGCTAAACAACAACATCACATCAATATCAAGACAGTTAAACAACAGCATCCCATCAATATTAAGGCAGTTAAACAACAACATCACATCAATATCAAGACATCTAAACAACATCATATCAATATCAAGGTAGCTAAACAACAACATCCCATCAATATCAAGACATGCGAACAACATCCCATCAATATAAAGGCAGTTAAACAACAACATCCCATCAATATCAAGACATGTGAACAACAACTCCCATCAATATTAAGACAGTTAAACAACAACATTCCATCAATATCAAGACATGTGAACAACATCCCATCAATATAAAGGCAGTTAAACAACAACATCCCATCAATATATCAAGACAGTGAACAACAACATCCCATCAACATATCAAGACAGGTGTACAACAACATCCAATCAATATCAAGATAGCTGAACCGCATTACATCAATAGTTTAACAACATCCCATCAATATCAATTATCGGGGGACGAGATAGCCTAGTGGTCAGAACATTGCGCTCGCAATTTGACGACCCCAGTACGATTCCCGTTCGAGGGGATTTTTCCCCTGGAGTTAGCATCAGTGCTTACTCCCCTCTCCCACAAAGTCGTTTAGATGACACAATAAACCGTCACCCCGTGTACGAACGCACGCAGAACATCTTGCACACACGTTAAATCCTGTTCTGCTTTTCGTAAGAGTAGGCCATTGTGTGCCGGTGGGAACAGATGACAAGATATACAAAAACTGCATACACACGGGGAGTGGATGATAAAAAAAAAATAAATAAATAAATAAAAAATGAAAAAAAGTACAAGTTTGGTTATTCCATTATCCTCGATATCAAAATATTTTTTTTAAAGTAAACAAGACGGGTGAACAGCTACACGCCATGTATGTGCAGGATGGAAGGGAAGATCAGACAACTCCTCCTTCCTTTGCCCCTATCCTGACCCCCGTGGGTCATTACAGGCCTGACTGCCCAGCCCGTGCTGTGGCCTGGCTCCACTGACCCCGACTTGGTCATCCAGGAAGAAAGCACCCTGTACTTAGGCCTGTGCAGCATGCGGAAAGTAACTACTGTGGCTCGGACAATCCAACGCATATATACACATACATAACACACACGCATACACACACGCATACACGTGCGCATACACACAAGCACACAAAGACGCATACACACACGCATACACATATATACACACACACGCGCACACACGCATAAACACACGCAAACACACACGCATACACACACGCAAGCGCGTGCACGTACACACACATGCATACATGCATGCATGGCGTGCATACACAAGGTATGCGCACTCATACATGCACACACATAATTATGCGCATTCGTGGTGCGCGTAGACACACGTATGCGCGCGCATGCATGCATACATGCACACATCAGCCCTAGCTTTGTCTATGAAGAGAGAGAGAGAGAGTAAGAGAGAGAGAGAGTGTGTGTGTATGTGTGTGTGTATATGTATATGTGTGTGTGTGCGTGGTGAGTGTGTGTGTGTGTGTATATGTGTGTGTGTGAGTGAGTGAGTGAGTGTGTGTGTGTGTGTGCGTGTGTGTGTGTGTGTGTGTGTGGTGTGTGTGTGTGTGTTGTGTGTGTGTGTGTGTGTGGTGTGTGTGTGTGTGTGTGTGGGTGTAGTGTGTGTGTGTGTGTCAACGTGACTGCCTTGTCGGCTGGAGCAGAAGTGGGTAAGGAAGGAGGAAGGTGGAAGGAGGGGAGGGTGAGCAGAATACTGCACAGAAGGCAAGACTTTACAGTGAGGTTGTGCTTGTTTGTGAGTGTGTGTGTGTGCGTGTATGTGTATCTGTGTATCTGTGTATGTATGTATGTATGTAGATGTATGTATGTATGTATGTATGTATGTATGTATGTATGTATGTATGTATGTGTGTGTGTTTACTATGCCTCATTTATGGCGATATCTTTCATTTGTTTAGGTTTTTTTCGGGGTTTCTTTTTTTGTGTTCCTTGGCTAGAGCTCTGAGGTTACCAATTGTTAGATGTTTGTGTATTGAACAGATTTTGCTCACCATTAAGGTAGTCTCATTCTAACTTCGGTAATAATGTCTAAACACACCATGCACCAGTGTGCGTGCGTTTCTTATTATAGTCTGTCATGTCTTCTAACCAGCACGAACAGTCTACTCTTCCAAAAAGCACAACAGGTTTAGACGTGTGCGCAAGATGTTCTGTGTGCGTTCGCACACGGGGCCACAGTTTGCAGTCTTATCCGAAGGACTTTGGGGGGAGTGAAATTTCAACGGGGGGCGGGGGGGGGGGGGGGGGGGGGCTCTTTTATTTTTATTTATTTTATACCACTTTATGTCACAGCAGATTTCTCTGCGTGAAATTCGGGCTGCTCTTCCCTGGGAAGAGCGTGTCGCCACAAGAGCTGCGCCACCTTTTTGTTCCTATCTGCAACTGTATTTGTTTCCCTATCATAGTGTCTTTTTTCTACAGAATTTTGCCAGTGACAACCCTCTTGTTGCCGTGGGTTCTTTTACGTGCGCTGAATAATGATGTATAACACACAGGACCTCAGCTTATCGTCTCATCCAAAAGACTAGCACCCAGACCACTACTCTTGCCTTTTTTTAGAAAGACTCAAAAGATGACAATTCTGTCCCACGTCAAAGTCAAATACACTGGGCCTGAATTGTCAGACGCTTAATTGCAGCGCAACACATTTTGCTCATATGATAAACAACTATAGTTGGTATCTGAGCGTTCGACGACGAAGAAGAAGAAGAAATTCTGAAATTTCCGAACCGATTGAATGCTCACACTTATCATGGAAATACCTCAAATACGTGCAGACAGCTGATTCATCATCATCATTACCATCATTATCATCATCATTATCATCACCATCATCGTCATCAACACCATAATCATTATCAGCAGCAGCAGCATCATTATCATCACTATCGTCATCATCATCATCATCACCACCACCACCACCACCACCATCATCATCATCATCATCATCATCACCACCACCACCACCACCATCATCATCATCATCATCATCATCATCATCGTCATCATTATCTATCCCACAATCTCGGGGACCGTGAAGGCACTACACATCTGGCAACCATCCTTCTCCCTCCTTCGCGTTAATCTATCTCTCTCTGTCTCACCCGGCGCCATACCTGTCCAGCCAGCTAACTTCACTGCTTTGATTAACAGTTGTCGGTCATGTCGCCTAATCAAGAACTTTATGTGGAGTACTGATGGACAGAGTGTCTGTATGGAAAGAGTCTCTAGGCACCAGGGAGAAGAGCAGCTTAGACATCAAGCAAGAACTAAGCCCCTCAGCCAGAGAAATATAGTGGTGCTGCAATGGATCCCTTCCCACTGTGGCATAGGAGGCAACCAAGAAGCGGACCTTCTGTTCAAGGCAGGCAGCAGCTTGGAGCAAACAGCACACCCAGTGTCCTTCAGTGAGGCAAGGACAATCCTTAGAAACAGCTTCAGGAAAGCATGGTGCCAGCGCATGGACATCGGGCCAGAAGATGAAGAAGATTGCAATATTGAATTAGATAGAGCTACTAAAGTTGCCATCTTAAGACTGCAAACAGGACACTGTCGGCTCCTATCCCATCTCCATCGCCTGAAAATATCCCACACTGACCAGTGCCCCTGTGGCTACAGACCCACAACCCCCCTCCACATCCTGCAGTCATGTCCTACCTTCAACACTACGAGACACCAGACTTGGCTCAGCCCAGTAGAACTTCAGAAAACACTCTTGGGGCCGGTGGGGTCACTACGACAGACTGCAGTCTTCGCCATCCGGACCGGATCAAAAATTTAGCATGGGAACAAAGAAGAAGAAGAAGAAGAAGAAGAAGAAGAAGAAGAAGAAGAAGAAGAAGAAGAAGAAGAAGAAGAAGAAGAAGAAGAGTTTTCAGTCGATTCTTCATGTACTTCTAGTTAATGCCGGCTAGGCCTATACCATGATGTTTGACCATAACATCAACTGAAAACATAAACTGGTTTTGCTAATACAGGGTGGATCGGTGGTCTATAGACTACGCACTCCTCTAAAAGGCGAAAAGTCTCAGGTTCATTCCCCGTCTGAAGCCAAAGGTTTTCCTCATTCACTGAAGACAATGAGTTGGGTGGTTCAGTGCTATAAATGGGCAGCATGCATTTAACGCACGTGAGAGAACCCACAGCAACAGGACAGTTGTCCCTGGTAAGAAAAAAAGTTTAATTGTGCAGCAAGTAAGCCATATTCGCATAAAAATAAAGCACATGCTGTCAAAAAAAAGAATAAAATTAATATACAGTGGGTAGTGTTGCCTTTATGACGCGCGACGTGCTATGCCTGGTGAGAGCAGCTCGAATTTCACGCAGAGAAAAATATGTAATGGCTGAAAGTGATATACAATACAATACAATACAATACAATACAATACAATGCAATACAATACAATACAATACAGCATTGCTGAAGACGAAGAGAACCTTTAATAAAGTGAAAACTAAAAATGACACTAATATCATCGTATATACAATAAATATACAATATCATGTATATATAACATTGCTAGGGAAATCTACACACACAGAGCTGCGTGCAGGAGTACACATATTCTCTTTTCTACAGCTGTGGAGATCAGGAAAACGTCCCTAGACTAGACCTTGGCTGAAGTAATCATTGTAAAAGCAGTCACGTACACGGCTTGTCTACCAATGTTAAAAAAAATTCTGCATCTCTCTCTCTCTCTCTGCTTCCTTTCCCTTTCCTTTCCCCTCCAACTTCCACCTTCAGATATTCTATCCTAGACTTATTATGGAGAGGAGTATTTTGGTTGTTATGTTGGATTCAAACTGTATTCTTACCATTTGAATATTGAAATGTGTTTTCATATAGTTTTTTGTGTTTAAATGATTTTATGTTGTTGTTTTTTAATCTGGTTTTTTCCCCCTTTTATGCCTACTTTGCTTGTTTTCCCGCTTACACACCACACACACACACACACACACACACACACACACACACACACACACAACACACACACACACACACACACACACACTCACACACTCACGCATTATATATTTGTAATGCCTTCTGTTTCATGGTCCTGAATGTTTGCTATTTTTAAAATGTTTTTTGCTATGTTATTTTTTGTTTAAATAATTATCAGTGTATCCAGTTGGGATGACGCGTTTTGTTGAATGTATTCTGTTTTCTTTTTTTAAGATATTGTTTGAACTGCTGCTGGTGGTGATGCTGGTATGTAGGGGTAGGGAGGGGGTTTCTTAGCTTTATTCCCTGATCAGGGCAAGGGCCGGATGAAAAAAAGTATGTAATGCTTACTTACTCTGTTACCCTTGAAAAATAAAGATTATTCATTCATTCATTCTCTCTCTCTCTCTCTCTCTCTCTCTCTCTTCTCTCTCTCTCTCTCTCTCTCTCTCTCTCTCTCTCTCTCTCTCTCTCTCTCAATGTGACACTTGCAACTTTTACTTTATGTTGGTAGTAGTATGTTTACAACACTTGTCATGTGCCCATTCCCTATACCCATTTAGCTTTTGTACTGTGGCCTAAGACCAAAGTACAGTAAAACTCTGAATCTCTCTCTCTCTCTCTCTTCTCTCTCTCTCTCTCTCTCTCTCTCCTCTCTCTCTCCTCTTCCTCTCTCTCTCTCTCTCTCTCGTGTGTGTGTGTTGTGTTGTGTGTGTGAGTGTGTGTGTGTGAGTGTGTGCTTTGCAGAAGCGCATGTATACCCGTCTCCAAGCAACTGCGTGCATGCATGCACGATGTGTGCGTACTTGGAGCATTTTTTTTTTAGCATGAAAGGGTCCTAGAATAGGCATGCGTATGACCACTTTGGCCAGAGTGCTAGGTGACCACATGAATGGAGAAACCCTCATGAATGACGCAGTAAAATTTGAGGTGCAACACAGCCCACACAACATGCTGGCCTTATGAGGGCAAGTTAGACTGGGAAATTTTGTTGTTGTTTGTTTTTTGGGCTTTTTCTTTTTGTTTGTTTTTATTCCTGTATTAGAGCTCTGATGTTTGCCAATGGTGAATTTTGCATATGGGACTGTTTGTCCACCATAGGGTTACCACATTCCAATTTGGGGGGTGATGTTTAAACAGCCACAAGAATGCTTGAAGCCTTGGGGGGGGGTTTTCTTTTCTTTTTGTTTTTGCTTTTACTTCATTTAATCTGTGTTTTTTAGATATTTGTCTGCATTGTACACACCTTGGTTTATAGTCTCACCCAAGGACTTTGAGGGGGGGGGGGTGGGATGGTTTGAGGGGTCCCTGGAATGGGCCCTCAGGTCACAAGCTCAAAGCTTTGACAACTACTAGGCCATCCTGCCCTCCAATATGATATAACATACACAATACAATAGCACTGAGTGTATTACACAAACAAAAACACTGAGTGTATAAAAGAACCAAAGAATGAATGAATGATGGAAGGCTGTTTGATAGGCAAAGATGATTAATTTAGTCCAGCCTAGTGACTTTAGGCCAAGCCTACTAAATTTAGGCCCAGCCTACTGAATTTAGGCCAAGCCTACTGATTTAGGCCAGCCTACCATAATTTAGGCCAAGCCTACTGAATTTAGGCCAAGCCTACTGAATTTAGGCCAAGCCTACTGAATTTAGGCCAAGCTACTAATTTAGGCCAAGCCTCTCAATTTAGGCCAAGCCTACTGAATTTAGCCAAGCCTACTGAAATTTAGGCCAAGCCTACTCGAATTTAGGCCAAGCCTACTGAATTTAGGTATAGGCCAAGCCTACTGAATTTAGGTCCAGCCAAGTCTTACAATCTGCACTTGTAAACATACATGTATTTTGATCATCAAAACTGTCAAGGAAACTTGGAAATCGATCAAACATGGGAAGAGGAATGGGGGACCTATCCCCACATAGTTACAATACTGAATAACAACACCAAAAAAGAGCTTTAAAAAACAAACGCCATCCTACACAATAGAATTTTTTCTCTATTTATTAATTCTTTTATTTCAAGGATGATGGAATAAGCACTCAAGTGCTGTTTTACATCCAGTACCCGTGTATATGCACTTTTGTTAATTTTATCAACCGTTCCCACCACCACACAATGGCCTACTCTTCCAAAAGGCAGACAGTTTTAATGTGTGCACAAGATGTTCTGGAGAGAGGGAGAGAGATGCAGAGGCAGTGACAAAGATGCAGATGGAGTATCAAAGGACAGAAAAAACACAAGGTGGGGGGGGGGGGGGAAGGGAGATATGTTTTAGAGAATAAGAGGGAGACATACAGACCTATATACTAGAGAAACACACAAGACACACAGCACGACAACACACACACACACACACACACACACCACGCACACACCACACACACACACACACACCACGCACACACACACACACACACACACACACACACACACACACACACACCACACACACCACACACACACAACACACCAGCACACAAAAACAGAAAAAAACCCAAAGACAGAGCTAGAAAAACAAAACTAAAGCGAAAAAGGTGCAACCAGGCAGACAGAAGCAGACAGACATTATGATATTACAGCCATCTCCTCTCTGCTTATGTGTGTCAGCTAGCTAAAGTGGAGAGCAAGTCCCATTGTTAGCTAGTCTAGGCCTACCTAGCTAAACGTTCTCTAGGAGCCACTCTCTACTAAAGTCGTGCAAGTCTGGCCTTTAGGCCTAGTTCGTCTCAGGGGTCACATCTGCTTCCCCTTCTGTACTGTACTTTCCTACATGGGCCTCATACATGTAAATGTACCTCTCTCTCTCTCTCTCTCTCTCTCTCTCTCTCTCTCTCTCTCTCTCTCTCTCTCTCTCTCTGTCTCTCTCTCTCTCTCTCTCTCTCTCTCTCTCCTCTCTCTCTCTCTCTCTCTCTCTCTCTCTCAACCTTGTCAACCATTGGTGGTGGTGGTGGTGTGGTGGCTGGTGGGGAGGGAAGTTTTTTTCCTCTTGTGTCAGCTGTCGCATACAGACAAGGCCTAGAGGGGGGAGGGGGAGGGGGCCAAAAAAAGCCACCACTGTGTGCGTTGTGTGGGTGTGTGGGTGTGTGAGAGTGTCTCTCTCTCTTTCTCTTTTTTTTTTCTCTCAGTTGTTGCATATGCCAGTTAGGCTACCTTCTGTTTCTTCTTTCTTCTCTCTGTGTCTCTGTGACAAGTGACACTGCAGGCCTGTAGTGTTAGTGTTAGTGTTGGTGTTAGTGTAGGCAGGAGAATGACTGCAGGTATAGGAGGAATATCGTAGGGGCGTGGATATGAGTGCTCCACAAGAGACAGAAAGAGAGAGAGAGGGGAGTAGCTAGCCTTAGTGACTGCTGCTACTGGATTATTTCTGGGGCTGGAGTTTCTTGTGGTGGAACTTTTAAAAGTTTTGTTGGTTGGGTTTTTGGAGGGTGTGTGTATGGTTGTTGTTGTTTTTTTTTAGTTGTGGTGCTGAAAGCGCGGGTTTTTTCTTTCTTTTTTTTATATCTTTTTTAGTTGTTTTTTTTAGTTTTGTGCATGGGGAAACTGTTTATGGTGTGGTGGTGCTTTCCATGGTGGTGTTTGGTGTGTGGATTATGATGAAACATGGTAGGTGAAAAGTGTGTGTGTACACGTGTGTGTGTGTTGTGTGTGTGTGTGTGTGTGTGTGTGTGTTGTGTGTGTGTGTGTGTGTGTGTGTGTGTGGTGTAATATATGTATCCTTTTTTGTATGTGTGCGTGCCTACGCTGACGCGAGTGTATGTTAATAATATGTATATATCCATGCGTGTGTGTATGCGTAGGTATATGTGTGAATGCGCATGCACATATATGTGCATGCACATATGTCTGCACAGTGTGTGAAAGTTAAGAGAAAGAGGGAGCATAGAGTAGACTTAGGCCATTTATAGAGTAGACCTAGGGCATTACATGAATTGCCATTTTCTAAACTGATACCCCTGTTTAAGATGCACTATAGCGTCAGTGCAACCATTATCTGTAATAATACAGCAATGCAATACTTCAGCGCGCAGTAATATCAGCTATAATGCCACAATAATGGCAGGGTATAGAAGGAAAAAACGGGCATCTAGTACAAGCTCACACAGGCTGTCCCTGTGAAACAAATTCAACAGTAGCTGCGCGAGTGTATCATCAGTAGCGTGTGGTGTAAGGGAGAAGATAAATTACAGCAGCCTTTAGGCTATATAGCGATGCAGTGGAAGAAGAATTATACGCTCGTATAAATCATAATGGCCCTTGTTGCAGCTGTGGATGTGGGTAGGTGTACTTAATGTGTGTTTGTGTGTGTGTGTTTGTTGTGTGTGTGTGTGTGTGTGTGTGGTGTGTGTGTGTGTGGTGTGTGTGTGTGTGTGTTGTGTGTGTGTTGTGTGTGTTGTGTGTGTGTGTGTGTGTGTGTGGTGTGTGTGTGTGTGTGTGTTGTGTGTGTGTGTGTGTTTGTGTTGTGTGTGTGTGAGAGAGAGAGAGAGATGGAGAGATAGTTTGTATGTGAGAGAGAGAGTGTGTGTGTGTTCTCAACCTTATGAAGCAATACGTGCCTTTGCATTAAATTACTGCAACGGTTAATTGTGTTATAGGAGTATTACTGTTAATGAAGGAAGCAATCACAGTATCAGCAGAGCGGTAGTGGCTTTCTTAGTGATGTTGATTGCTGCAATTATTTTATTAATATAAAATAATAAAGTAGCAGCAGTATAGCAGGCAAAAGATATATTACTGAAGAGGAGGGGGCAAAGGAGTATTATCATAATGGTGGGTTAGTTGTATACAAGATACAAAAATATACCTTTATTATCCACTTACATTGAGAAAAAATGTCTGTCAGTTGCTCTAAACGTAAAGGTAAAGGCGTCCCATAACCTTTGTGGTCGTAGGGTAGCGAGGCGTCAGAGACCTCAGCTTCTCTAGGGGTCAGCATGTTAGGGCAGCGCCTATCTCCTCGCCCTTGCTGCTTTACCTTCCCTGACCCTAAAGATGGGCAGGTACCATTTACAGCTGGGTGAACTGGGGAGAACTGTACTGAAGCCAAGGCGCGCAAACGGTCACCCATCCAACTGGTTACCACGCTCAACGCTGCTTAACTTGACTGGGGAAAGCGAGCGCTCTGACCACTTTGCTATCCCCCCCAAATTGCTCTACAAGACGTAAAACAGACATTGTCATCTCCTCAAGTGGCCAGTTCCCCTAGACTGTGATAATAACAATCAAACAAGAAGGAGCAGGAGAAGAATATGCATAGCAAGACTCAAAAGGAGAGGGCTGATTTAAAAGCAAACAGCAACTGAAAATAAATAACAGTTTTCAGACTCAGGAGTAGCAATAGCAACTCAACAGGAGCAAAACCCAGTGGGGAAAAGGGTGATTTTTACGTCCTCATGGCAATATAAGCCTTTAGAACACAAGTGGTGTGGGTGCAAGCACCCACGAAGAAGTGGCGTTTGTTGTTTCATCACACCAATGGTTGAAGTACAGCCCTAAATGTTATAATCGGAAACAGCGGTAATAACAGTAGAACTAGTAGCAGCGCAGAGTAGTAGAAATAGCAGCAGCAAGCAGCAGCCAGCAGACTAGCAGTTAGCAGAGTAGTAGTAGTAGTAGTAGTAGTAGTAGTAGTAGTAGTAGTAAGTAGTTAGTAGTATAGTAGTAGTAGTAGTAGTAGTAGTAGTAGTAGTGATAGTGTGTAGTGGTATAGGAACACCAAGGTAGTAAAAGTAGTAATGATAGTTGTGGCAGTAGTACAGTAGCAGCAGTAAGAGCAGTATGAGCAGTAGTAATGATATTTGTATTAGTAGCAACAGTTTGCAGCAGTAGCAGCAGCAGTATGAGCAGTATGAGCAGAACTACCAATGCCAGCAATACAGTATTTTTATTTTATTTATTCCTTTATTTCGAGGATTATGAATAAGCACTCGTGTGTTGTTGTTTTTAATCAGTCCCTTGTGAATGCAATTTTGTAAATGTTGTCATCTGTTCCCACTTGCACACAATGGCCTACTCTTCCGAAAATTTTAACGTGTGCGCAAGATGTTCTGCGTGCGTTCACGCTCGGGACCTCGGTTTATAATCTCGTTCGAAGGATTTGGGGGAATGTGGAATCGGCACTGATGTCAACTCCAGAGGAAAAACCCTCTTGAATGTGATTTGAACCCGGGTCAAGCAGATCACGAGCGCATCACTCTGACCAGCAGGGTATCCTGCTGTCAAAGTCATTCGGACGAGACTATAAACCGTGTGCGAACGCACGCAGAAATATCTTGCGCACACGTTAAAACCCCGTTTCGCCTTTCGAAAGAGCAGGCCTAGTGTGCCGGTAGGAGAGAATGACAAAAACAAAAAAACCAGCATGCACACAGGTGTCATGTTTAGACACCATCTCTGAGGAAAAATCGGGGAGTTGGGAGTCCCAGGGCGGTCGGGGCTGTATATATTATATATATTAAAAAAATAAATAAATAAATAAATAATGGGTAGGCGCTGCACTTGTGGCGACGGGCTGTCCCCGGGGAGAGAGAGCAGCCCGAATTTCACGCAGAGAAGTCTGCTGTGACATGAAGTGGTATAAAATAAATAAAAAACAAAATAATTCCAAATCCTGTCCCCTGTAGTACTCAAGATAACTGTTGCAGAAACTGAACAACAACAAAACGAAGCTGAAGCCGACAAAAATTCTGTTTTTTTCCATACGAGTCACAAAGTAGGCTGAGTGCACATAGTGGAGAGCAGAGGGTCCCCAGAACTATAGCGGCCAAGGTCTTTCTCTGCCATGTGGCTTAGCTTAGCTTCGTGACAAATGAAACCTACACAGTGTCGTTCGTAGTTTGGTTTCCAGTGTGTTGTGTGTGTGTGTGTGTGTGTGTGTGTGTGTGTGTGTGTGTGTGTGTGTGTGTTACACGGTGTGTGTGTGTGTGTGTGGTGTTTACACGTGTGGTGTGTGTGGTGTGTGTGTGTGTGGTGTGTGTGTGTGTGTGTGTCTGTGTCTGTGTGTCTGTGTGTGTGTGTGTGAGAAAGTCAAAGTCAGAGTCGAAATTTTATTTCCAGATGGTACATTGAGTGTGTGTGTGTGCCTGTGTGCGAGCGTGCATGCATGTATACATGCGTGTGCGAGTGCGTGCGTACAATGCGTAAATAATAGTGGTCATAATGTCTTTTCTAGTCAATGATTTTAATAATATTGTATCCATGCATTGCTGTGTGTGCATGTGGGTGTGCGTTTGCGTGTGCGCGTGCGCGCGTACTAGTGTGAGTGTTTGTGACATTTTTATTTGAAGCTATCATATAATGCTTGAACAACTATGAAATGTAGGTATCTCGTGTCTTTGATTAAGATTCATATCAATATGCCTGTCAGTATTGTAATTGCCCTCGGGGATGATTAAAGTGTTTTTGACTTGACTTGACTTGAGTTAAGCTGGAACCTGCGCACCGTCTCCATGACTAAGCAAGTATGGTAACGCATGTATTGTTACATGAAAACTCAACCACTAATAAATATGATTATAGCGCAACTAAAACTGAGAGGCAGTATTCAAATTTTTAAATACCCACAAAATTCGGTAAAGGATTTTTAAAGGAATTTCGTCGTACCTTCTGTCTCATTTTTATGTTGCCAATTCATGTGAATTCTTTTGTGTGTGGTTATTGGCTGTTGTTGTTGTTGTTGTTGTTGTTGTTTTAGGACGACTGTATGTTTTCAAATTTAAATAGAATAATCATATATTTCTAACAACATGCAAAATACTCTTAACCTTTAACGGCTTTTTTTTTCAAAAAGAAAGGGGGGAGAATAGCAAGGTACATGACACACTACAGCTTATTCAAAAACTGAACTGCTTTCTCAGCAGACCTACAGTTAGGTCTCTCTCTCTCTCTCTCTCTCTCTCTCTCCTCTCTCTCTCTCTCTCTCTCTCTCTCTCTCTCTCTCTCTCTCTCGCACTCACTCATCTCTCTCTCTCCCGCACACATACACACACATGCACGCACGCACGCACGCGCGCGCACACACACACACACACACACACACACACACCACACACACACACAAGGGTAGAGGCAGGGGATGGGGTGGTGGAGGAGTGTGGAGGGGAACTCGAGAACAACGCATTATTTAGCCTAAAGTAGACCAATGACCTACCTACACTAGAAAAGAACATGTGTATCACACACCCCCAGTTACCAAAAGTAATTTTTGCAATTCAGCAGAATGAAACTTGAATGAAAGGGAAATTAGATTATTATAAGTCTTGTCCCATAGCAGCTTTGCATACTTAGCATCATAAAAGGTAAAAGGCAAAAAAATAAAAATAAAAATAATAATAAAATAGAAAAGGTAAAGGTGTCCCATAACCTAGGCGGTCGTAGGGGAGCGAGGGACTCGGTGTCAGAGACCTCAGCTTCTCTAGGGGCCAGCATTGTGAGGGCAGTGGCGCCCATCTCCTCTCCCTCGCTGCTTTACCTTCCCTGACCCTAAAGAGGTCAGGTACCCATTTACAGCTGGGTGAACTGGGGGACTATACTGAAGCCAGGGCGCACAAACGATCACCCATCCAACTGGTAACCACGCTCGACAGCTGCTAACTTTGGCTGGGGGAAAGCGAGCGCTCTGACTGACCACTAAGTTATCCCGCCCCCAGTATCATAAAAGGGCAGGTATTTCACTTTACTGTCCTATTATATATAATGTTGCTGATAGACTCATTCAAAAGCATCTGGTATCTTATCTCATTTTCTTAGAATCAATAGTCTGTTCTTCTCCAGTATATATATGCATGAGCTTGAAAGATAACAACAACAAGAAACAAACAAAAACACACGAAAAACCGAACACAATTCGAGTGAAATTTTTGTACAAAAGTACAAGTTTTACAGCTCTTTTGAATAATTGATAGATTGATTTTACATTTGTTTCACTGCAGCTGTCCCAAAGAGATGAAGCATAGTCAATAATAGGCAAAATATGGCCACAAAAAAAGAGTTTGCGTGAATGGTTACCTAAAATTGTTATCTTTTTGATAACTGAAGCAGCTTGTTAGCCAGACGTTTTCCTAGTGCCTTCACGTGGCGAGTCCAAGTAAATCGTATGAACACAGGTCCATCTGGTATAGAGTCTCTTCCAAAAGACTTGATAATTATTCAGTTCGATTTTCTTCATCAAACTTGGGGCCAAGTTGGGAAGGGGGGGGGAGGGGGGACAAAGCTGGGAATCGAACCCAGAACCTCAGGGTTTACTTGTTAGGTAGGTGAACATCTAAACCGTCCTGCCAGCTGTCTTTCTAGTCACACCATTTTAGTACTAGTGCGTTTTACAGAATGGTAACCTTTACTCCAAAACTTCCTATGAGAACATGGCACGAGTATGTGTAACAAAGGTGGGTGGGTGGGTGACTATGTTCTGCAGTGACTACTAGTGGACCAATTTACAGTCTAGTCCTGCCGCTCACAGTAATACTAGGCCTATTTCAGTCACACTGGAAAAACCCAGGTGTGTTTTTCAATGGCTTCGTATTGGTTGGTGTGTGTTGGCTGAGAGTACTTAGCCCTTGTCAGTGCAGTTGAACTTATGCACCTGACCACCTTATGCGTGTGTGTGTGTGTGTGCGTGTGCGTGTGTGTGTGTGTGTGTGTGTGTGTGTGTGTTGTCGCTCTCTCCTCTCTCTCTCTCTCTCTCTCTCTCTCTCTCTCTCTCTCTCTCTCTCTCTCTCTCTCTCTCTCTTCTTTCCTCTCTCTTCTTCTTCTCGTCTCTTCTGTTCTGTCTGTCTGTCTGTCTGTCTGTCTGTCTGTAATATTCACGTACATTTAGTAGTAGTATTGTGTGTACTTTTGTACAAGTGGTGTGTTGTGGTGTGTGTGTGTGTAGTGTAGTGTGTGTGTGTGTGGTGTGTGTGTGTGTGTGTGTGTGTGTGTGTGTTGTGGTGTGTGTGTGTGTTGTGTGCTTGTATGCGTGCGTCTGTACATGCATGCATACGTGTGTCATGTGTGTGCATGTATATGTTGTATGTGGACGTGTCCATGTACATGCGTGCGTGCATACATGCATGTGTGTACGTGGTGTGCGCGTGCATACATGCATGCATACATGCATATGTACCTGTCTGTCGTTGTCTATGTATGTCTCCGCGCTTCCAAGCGTAAGCGACAAGTGGAGCAAGTGTCCGCGTGCATGCACTTACTTACATACCGACCAGCAGTTTAAACCATAAACAATCTTTAACTTTTTTTTTGTTCTCTCTCTCTCTCTCTCTCTCTCTCTCTCTCTCTCTCTCTCTCTCTCTCTCTCTCTCTTCTCTTTCTCTCTCTCAGTCCTTCACAACACGTCTGGAGCTGACACCAACTGGCTGACCTTTCCTACTGTCACGTGTCCTTCCCATGGGCCAGGTTTCATCACATCACACCACTTTCCTGCCCCTCCTGTCCGGATATGTAGGTAGGTATGGGCCCTGCAGTGCTGCTGTACTCAGCGCAACTGACTTACTCTAGAAACAGAATCTGCAAAGATGCACTCGCGCGCCTACTGGTGATCTTCTGTGACATTGAAACTGTAGCTTGATGTAAGGGTTTCCTCCTGTCTTTGAACACTTTGCAGGCATCAGAACTGTAGGGGAATGTGCAATGAAGGTGGATGGCTGGGTTTTTTGGAAGGCTAGTCTAGTCCTACCTATACTACTGTGTGCTTTTTTTTTTCCTGCGTGACATTTGCAGAAGGTGAAACAATGACTGGTATGCTTGTTTGTGATGAAGACATTGACTGTGGTGG
>CM060317.1:19270615-19275344 GCA_030674155.1 Stramonita haemastoma
ATCTTTTTCGTTTAATACAAATACAAGGTAAGCCAGCAATTAGACACATGTGTATGCTACAAAAGTTGTAGAGCTTTCATCCTGTTGCCAAAAAAAATAATAATAATAAAAAGCAAAACTATCTAGACTTGAATGTTAAAAAGACTTAAAAAATGCTAAACCGACTTCCACAAAACTCAGAGCCTATTCCAGATCTTTACATAGATGGTATAAAAGTAGAATGGATTCATCAGTATAAGTAAGTAGTTACTATCATTGATGATTCATTCAACTTTACTGCTAATACAGACATGATGAATAAGAAATGTCGTTCTTGTTTGTTGTATCTTTTTTCTTCAAAAGCTCAGGAGTCTTTAGGTAAATAATTATGAAAGTTTTATCCAACTTGCGTAGATGCTTTATTGAGTCTGCCATTTCTTTTTTTCTATTTGCTGACCAGTATAAAACGCGGAACGTCCAAAACAAAAATGTACTAAAGAGAGTTGTAAAACGTTGTGGCAGAATCGTAGGTTGTGCACAAATGAAACTAAATGATCTAATAATAATCAATCATCATCATCATCATAAATGGAATTTATATAGCACTATATCTTGCAAAAACAAATCAAACCGCTTAGCACTAAATGATCTGCGTGAATGAAGTACGAAAGACAGAGCGAAAGGAATCGTAAGTGATGGTACACATGTGCTGGCTAAATATTTTCAACCCCTTTCATCTCAAAAACGCCACAGAGTACCCAAACTCAAAACCTTCGAAGTAAAAACAGTTTTATCCCCACTTTAATTCTGATATTGAACAATCATTTAACAACAATAAGCAAGGAATGACTGGATGAGAGACAGAGAGAGAGAGAGGGAGGAGCAGGGCATACACGGTGTATGGGATGCTTGTGTTAAACTTAAAGTCGATATGCGTTTTGTATTAAAGTCGAGATACGTTTCTTTAACTCAGTGCAAATTGTTCAGCTTTGCTTTTAAATTTATCTACTTGTATTTTGTTTTCATTATCAAAGGTTTATACCTACATCTTATCAGTTGATAGTGCTCTTACTGCATGATATGTTGTAATCATTTGTGCATTGGCATGTGACTATGCATGCTCTGTGAGTGTGTGTGTGTGTGTGTGTGTGTGAATGTTTCTGTGTTTTTAAAAGATTGAATTTGATTAATTTCTGTGATAAGTGCTTCTGTTTCCGTTGATCATTTTTATGCATATATGGTTGTGACCACGTGAATTACTTTTTGATAAAGTATTAGTACAAGTACTGTACTGTATGTATATGGGCTATTGATGTGCACTTGGGTATCAGATTTATTTGTATCTCAGTGTTTCAATTGCTTTGGATCAACCTTGCATTTGTTTACGTTAGTCTTGTCTGACTGACATTAGGTTGAAGAGGAACAAAACCTTGTAGGAACAGAGGGGGAAATATATATATATATATATATATTATATATATATATATATATATATACATAGACTCTAAAAAGTATTAATTCACACTTATACAGCATGCAAACACAAGAAGGTGTGCAACGGATAAATTAGAGTTTATTTCTTTCTCTACAAATACCACATGCACAGTACACATCCTCCCAAAAGAGGCAGTATACATTTTCCACATTTGACCATGAAGGCGAAGTAGATGCACCAGAGAGCTATTCCAACACCCCCCCAACAAAATAGAGGTCGCACAATTCCCAGGTGTGTCCCGATTTAGAAACATGACGTTGCTGGTACAGCCCTTGCATGGGAGGTAATCTAATTACTACCCCATCACATCCCCACTGCTAACCTGTGTCAGGACTGGGGCTCAGTTTCAAATCCTCACACCCTTTCACCACCCCCTCTTCCACCTCTCCTGACCGCCAGGGCAAATAACTTAGCGCCCTGGACAAGGAGAGAGAGGTGTGGTTTCAAGGGGTCTGACAGGTGGGGGGGGAGGGGGGGTGTTCACCTCCACAACACTCCCCACCCATCCACCCACCCCACCCCTTCGTTGTTTTTCGTAATTTCCGTACCCCTGAGTGCAGGCTACTGTGTGCATTGGAAAACTATCATTTACTATGTTCCACATGTTTGTGGATACGTTGAGTTCCGCTAGGCGGACGTGAACGAGTCATCCGTAACAGCGGAGTTTGCCTAGGAACACGGTGGCATCTCAACCGAGTTCAGGTGACGGCAGGTCTGCATCCCTGTCTGGATGGCCACCTCGTCACTTTGCCTTAGCAGCAAAATGGATGCTGAGGAGAAGAACTAGCCCACGCAGGAGGTAGTATAGATGCCACTACTGGTACTGCCATTATGTAGCCTACACAAGCTGCTTAACCCATATGCTAGCATGATCTCATATATGGATCAAAGAGCAGGTGATGGAATCCCATATATGGGATCAGAGGTGCCACTAGCATTGTTGTATTGTTTTTTTTATCACTGTGCCAATGGGTGGACAGCTCTAGTGAGCTTAAAACTATAAAAGAGTACTGGAAAGACAACTGGTGAGTATGTGTCTTTATGATCAATCTGTGTGAGAGCGGCCATTTGCATGACCTGCCCAATTTTGGATCAACCAAGACATCATCAGAAAGATTTTTTCAAAGTAAATAATCTAAAAATATTTTTTGTTAACTGTTTCACAAGCAAAGTTCAAGTCTAGCCTCCAATCTAAAATTGTGTCCTTCAGATTTTTTTTCAGAACATGATCGTTTGTTTGTGGAGCATGTCTGAAGTTCATCCCATTTGTTTGTGGAGAATGTCTGAAGTTCATCCATTTGTTTGTGGAGAATGTCTGAAGTTCATCCCATTTGTTTGTGGAGAATGTCTGAAGTTCATCCCATTTGTTTGTGGAGATGTCTGAAGTTCATCCCATTTGTTTGTGGAGCATGTCTGAAGTTCATCCATTTGTTTGTGGAGCATGTCTAAGTTCGTCCCCAATATGGGATCATGGTATGGAGAGGGTAGGTGTTTCTGGTTTGGTTTGGTTTTTTATTTTAGCATCTTTGCAATGGCATGCCTGACAAACTATATCTATCATTTTCTCACTTTCTGCAGTCTATGCTATCAATTTCTAATAGCTTTTCATAGAACTGTCCAATTTTCTATCTTTTCTTTTGTAATATATTTTTTTGGCGCATTGGTAACAGGTCGATAATTTTTTTTATTGTTTTCTAGTGCAATGCTACTCATTTTCTGGTGGAGCATTACATTGTGTGTGTGTGTGTGTGTGTGTGCGCGCGTGCGTGTGTGTTGTGTGTGTGTGCCGCACGCGTGCTGTGTGTGTGTGTGTGTGTGTGTGTGTTGTGTGTGTGTTGTGTGTGTGTGCAGTGTGTGTGTGTGTGTTTGTGTGTGTGTGTGTGTGTGTGTGTGTGTGTGTGGTGTGGTAAGATAATTATCCTTTAAATTCAAATACAAGTTTTATAAAAACTCAGATCCAAGGACTGTAGCCATTTTTTTCCAGAAAGGAAGACCAGCTTCTTCCAGAAATATTTTTTTCCACGTTACAGTATTTGTCACTGTTGAGCATAGGGACTTTCTACTTTCTAAATTAGTGTTTTAGTACAACACAGTTATGCACCAACATAAGACGTGTAGAAGAATATTTGTGTGAGAAAAAAAAAAGATCATCTTTTACTGTTGTCTGATGCAAGAGGGCACAGCTTTGTTTTTGTATAAATTTATTCTTTTTTGTTTATTTTTACAGGAAATGCATTGTACACAAGGTGCCATTTGTGTCCAAAAACTATATGGTGAGAGAATCTGGCTTCATCCATTATGAAAACTTTGACAAGAGCTGTCCCCTTGCTAAGTGTTTTCACGTACTCCGTCCTGTCAACCTGTGCCTGTTTGTGGAGGATGGCGTTAGATTAACCTACTCTGAAAGCCAGGAAATGTGTGAAGCTATCAATGCAACACTGCCCATTCTTGAAACCCTACCAGAGAATGAGCTAGCGGCACTATTTGCTGTTAATTTCGTCGGAAACGGTCTGGCAGGCATGTTTCTTGGTGCCCAAAGGCGCGAATCAGGGGTTTATTATTGGGATAACGATCGTCCTATGGCAAATAAAGGAGAAGACAACTTTACATGGAGAGACCAAAATTCAGACCATGGTTGTGTCTTGCTGACTGCACTGAATATTCCTTTTTATCAGCATTTCTGGAAATCAACATCTTGTGACGACAAGGAAGCCTCGGTGCTACTCTGTCAGATAAAAATGAATAACGGGTGGGGCATCGAGTAAGTTAGCAAGTTTTTTCATCAACAAAAGCATTTCTATGTTGTTTTTTTCTGTCTTTTTATCTGGTTTACTTTGGTATCAAATGAAATGAAAACAATAACAGTTCTGTAAAAGGTTCACAAGAGATCAGTCAATCCAAATAAAAAATGCCATCTGTTACAAAAGTCTTAAGGGAACAGAATGACTATTCTGCTTGAACAATTGAAATAAAGGTAAAGGTGTCCCATAACCTGTGTGGTTGTAGGGGAGCGAGGTGTCAGATGCCTCAGCTTCTCTAGGGGCCAGCATGTTGAGAGCGGCGCCCATCTCTCCCTTGCTGCTTTACCTTCCCTGACACTAAAGAGAGCAGGTACCCATTTACAGCTGGGGGAACTGTACTGTAGTCAAGGCGCGCAAACGGTCACCCAATTGGCAACCCTGCTCGACGCTGCTTAACTGGACTGGGAGAAAGCGAGTACTCTGACCACTGAGCTATCCCGTCCCCGAGTGAAAT
>CM060317.1:19275444-19277944 GCA_030674155.1 Stramonita haemastoma
CCCCCTTTGAGCTCACAAAGAGAAAAGGAAATGTTAGATTGGAATCGTTTTGTCTTGCAATGTGCAGTTTGCTTTGGGTGAAAAAGAGGTTTTGTGGGGGGGGGGGGGGGGGGGGGGGGTTGCCAAATGAATTTTTCAGCCAGAAAAAAATTTTTTTTTTCATTGTTGACCCCTGTACACTTTAGGAAAAGCCCCATTTTGGACACTGTCACAGTGATTTGAGTCTTTTAGTTTGTAGTGGGATTTGTCATTTAAAAAAAAAAATTTGACCCCTGGAGGGTTTTTTTTTTTTTTTTGGGGGGAGAAGAAAAAAATTGAAATGTTGCTTGCTATAAGGATTAATTTTATAGTACCCCAGAAATTTATTTTGTTTGTGAGGGTGGGGGTGGCCTGTGCATTTTTTTTTTTTTTTTTTTTTTTTTTTATGTTGGGTTGTTTGGGGCGGGGGTTTTTTTTTTCCTTTTGAAGTTTAAGCAGTGATGTTTGTTTTGGGGGCGTGGACCCCTATTGGGGGAAAATTTAACTTGGAGTCAGTGAGAGGGGGCATGTGACGACGCTTGGATCAGAGGGAGGGGTAGTTTTTCCGAGCTGGTGGGGGGAGGACCAGATGGGGCAGCTCCTGGGAGGAGGAGGAGGAGGGGGGGGGCACTCTTTTTTGTTTGTGGTTTTTTGAGTCCAGTTGGTTTTGTTTTTCGATGGGGTTTGGCTATGCACCTTGTGCCACCTGGGGGAGGAGGAGGATTGTGCGGTCGTTTTTGTGTGTTTTAAGTTGTCGGGTTTGGGGTTTTTTTTTTTTTTATCTATGTTTTTTTGGAAAGGGGCCCTTGTCCCCACCACTCCCCGAGAAGGAGTTGACAGCTTTATTTTTTTTGGGGAGGTAGGTTTGTTTGTTTGTTTTCTATTTTTGGCCCTGTGCACTTTGGCCATTTGGGGAGGAGGAGTTGAGTTTTGATGTTTTTTGTTGTTGTTTTTTTTTTTCTTTTTTAGGGGGGAGGGGGGGGATGTTGTGTTTATGTTATCGGTGTTTGGGGGTTATTAGGAGGTTCTGTTTTTGGGGGATGAACAGGGTGGGTTTTATGTGTGGGGGGGAGTGCTTAGTTTGGGGGGTTTTAATTGTCCAGGAAGGGTTCTTTTTTTATTGTTTTTTTGTGATTTGTTTGGGGGCTGTGGGAGAAGCTTGGGTTGATTTTAAAATGGTTTTGTCATTGACGTGTGGGTTGTACCCCTTGGACTGTGGAAAATCCCGGGTTGGTTGAATGAACATGAAATTTTTGGGGTTTGGCGTCCCAGATGTGTCCCAGAGGTGCCAGAGGATCGAAAACTGTTTTCACCAGTTTTGTGGGGACAATATCCCTTTGGATAGCCTTGTTGTGAATTCTTTGAGGGCTTATAGTTATAGTGTGTGTGGTTTGGACTTAAGGGGTGGGGGGGGGGGGGGGGGGGGATGTAAAGGGGGTTGCGGGGGGTTTGGGGTTGGGTGTGGGTGGGGTTTGGGGGGTTGTGTGTTTGTGTGGGTGTGTGTTATGTGAGGTAAGGGGGAGAAGGGGTTTGAATACTAAAGGTATTCCTTTGTTTTCATTGGCTTTAAATTTTTTTTTTCTGAACTTTTAATATGACTGTGTAATGTTTGTGTGGAGGTTTAAGAATTGTGAGCCTGTTGATATTGGTAGAAAGATTTGTCTTGGTTTTGTTGTGTAGAGATTGGAGAAAAAAAGGTGGTCGGGTTGTTCCTGGGTATGAAAGCTGATCACGTTGGTGTATTGAGTTGGTAGAAATATTTGAGTGAGTGGGGGGGGGGGGGGGGGGTTGGTTGGATGTTTTTGTAATAAATGGTTGAAATATTAATTGGTGTCTGTTTTGTGTTATCTGAATTAGACTGTGATAGGTGGGAATGGGGGGTTCTATATGCATCCCATTAGGGGGTGACAGATTTATTTATTTATTTATTATTCTTTTATATCCAGGATAACGGAATAAGCACTCATGTGCTTTTTTACATCCAGTCCCCGTGTGTATGCAGTTTTGTAAATCTTGTCATCAGTTCCCACCCGGCACACGATGGCCTACTCTTACGAAAAAGCGGGAACAGGATTTAACGGTGTCGCAAGCAAGATGTCCTGCGTGAGTTCGCACACAGGGCCTCGGTTAATAGTCTCATCCGAAGGATTTTGGGGGAGAGAGGGAGTCAGCACTGATGTTAACTCCAAGGGAAAAAATCCTCTCGAACGGGAATCGAACCCGGGTGGTCAAATTGCCAGCGCAGTGTTCTGACCACTAGGCTATCCCGTCCCCCACTGTGGTACCTTAGTGGTGACAGGCACGGAGAACGGTATTACATACACTGTGGCTACCTACACACTTCTGCCTTCACGGAAAGCAGCCCACATTTCATACCGAGAAATCGGCTGTTTGGGAAAACACGGTACAAAATACGGTAAGCTACAAAAATATAGTACAAAGTAAGTCAATGGCACGGTATTTTGATTACAATAGCCACTTA
>CM060317.1:19280444-19282944 GCA_030674155.1 Stramonita haemastoma
TCCCCAGCCAAATAAGTTGAGTCAGCTCTCGTGTGGTCAAACCTTAGCCCCTCCAAGTGCCTCAGTGGGCAGCCCAGGATTATGCAGGCCACTGCTTCCCGGAGGCTGGGCCCTATCATTAGACCTAGTGACCAGAACAGGGGCCACTCGCCCTGGTCCTCCCAGTCTTTGGCCCCCGGGGGGGGGGGGGGGGGGGGGGGGCACTCGCATCTCGCTCCAACGACCCTGGGCCTGTTCTGGCCTGTCCTGGCCTGTCCTGTCCTGTCCCGCAGTGGAGGCCCTAGGAGGTCATTAAGAGAAGCAGAATCCGTATCTCCGCCGGAACTGGTGTAGTGAGTATGATTGGGGTTTTGTGGGGGGTGGCTTTGTGGGGGGGGGGGTTGTGTGTGTGTGAGGGTTGTTTTCTCTCTCTCTCTCTCTCTCTCTCTCTCTCTCTCTCTCTCTCTCTCTCTCTCTCTCTCTCTCTCTCTCTCTCTCTCTCTCTCTCTCTCTCTCAAAAGTTGGAAGGTCATCATCATGGCTTGGCTTCGCGAACGAAGATTAAGGGCACTGTCCACGTCTGGTGCAGGCTCGCTGGTGACTGTTCAGTCCAATGCGTGACAAACAAACCCGGCCGCAGCGGCTGCAGGGGAAAGTCGATTCTGGGGTTGATGTAGAGGGGACGCGGTTCTTCCTCCTCATTCGCCTCTCCTCAAGGGCCGCTCTGCGATTGTCCTCAAAGGAGGAGACCGACTGATGCACAGTGTGTCGCCAGGCCTGCCGGTCAGCAGCAAGGACTGACCACTGGTTATGGTCTATGAGGCAGGCTGACAGAGATTTCTTCAGAGAGTCTTTAAATCTCTTCTTTGGTGCGCCTCTGTAGCGGTGTCCGGTGGAAAGTTCACCGTAGAGAACCATCTTCGGTAGGCGATGGTCCTCCATTCTAGAGACATGCCCTGCCCAGCGTAGCTGCGTTTTCAGCAACATGGCCTCAATGCTGGTGATCCCTGCTTGCTCCAGCACCTCAGCATTCGTGGTGAAGTCGCTCCAGTGGATGTCGAGGATGGAGCGGAGACAGCGTTGGTGGAAGCGTTCCAGAATTCGCAGGTGGTGTCTGTATGTGACCCATGACTCAGAGCCGTACAGGAGGGTGGTCAGTACCACGGCTCTGTAGACACTGATCTTGGTGTCTTTCTTCAGGTGTTTGTTTTTCCAGACACGGTGGTAGAGTCTGCCAAAAGCACTGTTTGCCTTTGCCAGTCTGTTGTCTACATCTTTATCAATCTTTGCGTCAGAGGAGATTGTGCATCCCAGGTAGGTAAACTGCTGGACTGTCTTCAGTTCTGTCTCACCAATTGTAATGTGAGGTGGGTGGTACGCTACCTGAGGTGCGGGCTGGTAGAGAACCTCTGTCTTCTTCAGGCTGACTTCGAGTCCGAAGAGCTGGGCTGCCTCTGCAAAACAGGATGTTACATGCTGCAGGGCGGTTTCTGTGTGGGCTACAAGGGCAGCATCATCAGCAAAAAGTAGCTCTCGAATTTGTTGCTCCAGGGTTTTAGTGTGGGCCTGAAGACGCCGCAGGTTGAATAGGCTGCCATCTGTGCGGTAGCGTATGAAAACTCCGTCTTCGTCATCAAGATCTTCTGTGGCCCGCTGAAGCATCATGCTGAAGAAGATAGTGAAGAGGGTTGGTGCAAGAACGCAGCCCTGCTTCACCCCGTTTGTGATTGGGAAAGGCTCTGAGAGTTCGTTGCTGTTTCTGACCTGGCCACGCTGGTCTTCATGTAGCTGGATCACCATGTTGAGAAACTTTGGGGGACAGCCAAGACGCTCCATGATCTGCCACAGGCCCTTCCTGCTCACAGTGTCAAATGCCTTGGTTAAATCAACGAAGGTGATGTACAGTCCCTTGTTCTGTTCGCGGCACTTTTCTTGAAGTTGTCTGAGCACGAAGACCATGTCAGTGGTACCCCTGTTAGCTCTGAAGCCGCACTGGCTCTCAGGGAGGTGGTGTTCTGCAACAGCAGGTACTAGTCTGTTGAGGAGAACTCTTGCAAGGATTTTGCCAGCGATGGAGAGAAGAGTTATCCCCCTGTAGTTGGAGCAATCTGATTTTTCCCCTTTGTTTTTGTAAAGGGTGATTATGATTGCATCACGAAGGTTTTGTGGTAACTTTCCCTGCTCCCAGCAGCAAACAAAAAATTCATGGAGCTTGCAGTGCAGTGTTTGCCCCCCGTTTTTCCATAATTCTGGTGGTGTGTGAGGGTTGTTTTCTCTCTCTCTCTCTCTCTCTCTCTCTCTCTTCTCTCTCTCTCTCTCTCTCTCTCTCTCTCTCTCTCTCTCTCTCTCTCTCTCTCTCTCTCTCTCTCTCTCTCAAAAGTTGGAAGGTACTTGTTCCAGAAACATAGAGATTCTGAGTTGAATCCTAGTTTAAAGCTGTAGAGTTCATGAGTTGTGGTGGTCTAGGTGTGAGGGGGGGGGGGGTTGTTTTGGTGGGGGGGAGGGGGGTGGAATGATTCAT
>CM060317.1:19297944-19305444 GCA_030674155.1 Stramonita haemastoma
ATGAGATGGGTGTGTCTGTGCGTGAGCGATGAAAGCTATATAGAGTGCCATGAAATGTTAAGCTGCTAACACAGCAGATTTCACGGAGAGAGACACAGAGAGAGAGAGAAGAGAGAGAGGAGAGAGAGAGAGAGGAGAGAGAGAGGAGAGACTGAACACTGAACAGTGAAATCAGACAGAGAGAGAGAGAGGAGAGAGAGAGAGAGAGAGAGAGAGAGAGAGAGAGGAGAGAGAGAGAGAGGAGTTCAAATGGTTTACTCAGGTACAACCATAATCGCAGATATGGGATATACACAGTCAGAGACAGACAGTCAGATAGCAGGCTATGTTTTATCAAATCCATCCGCTAAGACTTTGAGTAGTGGTATGAGTGCTAGTCTTTCAGATGAGATGATCAACTTGGATCCCGTATACAACACACATTTAGTGCATCGTAAAAGAACCTCAGGGGACGGGATAGCTTAGTGGTCAGAGCACTCGCTTTCCCCCAGCCAGTGTTGGACAGCAGTGAGCGTGGTTACCGAGTGGATGGGTGACCGATTGCGAGTCTTGGCTTCTGTACAGTCCCCCAGTTCACCCAGTATAAATGGGTACCTGCCCTCTTCAGGGTCAGGGAAGGTAAAGCAGCGAGGGAGAGGAGGTGGACACCACCTTCAACATGCTGGCCTCTGGAGAAGCTGAGGTCTCTGATGCCTCATTCCTCTAGGACCACATAGGTTATGAGACTCCTTTACCTTTACCTTACCTTTAAAAGAACCTGCGGCAAAAAGAGAGTTGTCATTGGCCACCTAGAAAGAAAAACCCAGAAACAAAACAATTTCCTAGGGAAACAAAAACGCATGACACACATACAGGGAAAATAAATGAGAAAAAAATGGGTGGCGCTATTCTTGTGGTGACGCGCTATTCCCCAGGATCGGAGACCAACCCAGATTTTACACAGAGAAGTCTGCTGCGACTGAAAGTGGTATATAATACAATAATGACCACAAGACCCTAAAGAAAAGGGTTCTGTCTATTGTGTGGCTTGGCAAGAGTCGAGCCCCATTTTTTGTTTAACCTTGGTTCTTTATAATGTTCTTTGTTCTGTCTACACTAGTTGACAGCATGCTCTGAATATTCCAGTTTGTAACAATTTTCACAATCATATTTCACATTAGGAATAATTTTGTGTCGGATGCTCTTAACTTTGAAATTATGAGCAATCCCTTACTCTTTTGTTCCCATAATTCTTGTGGGTGTATTCAAGTTGCATCGCTAATGAGGCGCTGTAAAGGATAGCAGTGGGTTGCTTTTGTTTTTTCTGGGGTTTGTTTGGGGTTTTTTTTTCATTCTTCGGCTAGGGCTCCGGTGCTTTTCAATGGTGAGATTTTTGGCGTATAGGACCACTTTTGCTCACCATCTAAGTTACTGCATTTCAGCTTGTGTGCCGGAGGGAACGGACAACAATTTTTTGTTCCACTTCCACAACTTTACTTTATACCACACTGCAAAAGGATAACAGAATTTATAAAGCTGCATACACACGGGGACTAGATGTAACAAATGAAAAAATTAAAAAGCACATGAGTGCTTATTCCATATTCCTCTAAAATGAAAAAAAAAAAGAATAAATCGATCAATAAATAAATGAACTTAAAGATTAATAAATAAAATAAATAAACAAATAACCCTTCCCGTATGCGCGCCTTGGCTTCAGTACAGTCCCTCCCCCTCCCCCCAGTTCACCCAGCTGTAAATGAGTAACTGCCCTCTTAAGGGTCAGGGAAGGTAAAGCAGCGAGGGAGAGGAGATGGGCGCCGCCCTCAACATGCAGGCCCCTAGAGAAACTGAGGTCTCTGACGCCTCGCTCCCCTACGACCACCTAGGTTATGGGACACTTTTATCTTTACCTTTCCCCTAACATCCTCTGAAGTCGGAGTATGGCTGCCTATATGGCGAGGTACTTGAAAACAGTCATACACGCAAACTTTTCATTCAGTGTGCAATAATTTCAATCCCACAGTGATTCTTCCCAGGTGGGATAATAAGTGAGTCAGAGAGCACATTCTGGGTGACCCCCCAGAGTGTTAAGCTGGGGAATAGCACAACACAACCTTTCCCTAACTGACCAGACTGGTATGGTTGGTTAGTCGTGACTGTTATGGTCAATCGTTAACCTCTTACTCACAGGTTACTCGTTAAGGAATGATTATGTTCTCGCATACTTTATCAAACATAGCCTGCTATCTGTCTGTCTGTCTGATCGACTGTGTATATCTCACATCTGCGATTGTGGCGTTACCTGAGTAAAGCATTTCAACTCTCTCTCTCTCTCTCTCTCTCTCTCTCTCTCTCTCTCTCTCTCTCACTCTCTCTCCTCTCTCTCTCTCTCTCTCTCTCTCTCTCTCTCTCTCTCTTCTCTCTCTCTCAAGGGCCGGATGAAAAAAAGTATGTAATGCTTACTTACTCTGTTACCCTTGAAAATTAAAGATTATTCATTCAAAGATTATTCTCTCTCTCTCTCTCCTCTCTCTCTCTCTCTCTCTCTCTCTCTCTCTCTCTCTCTCTCTCTCTCTCTCTCTCTCTCTCTCTCTCTCTCTCTCTCTCTCACGTGTTGGAAAGAGCACGAGCCAGCGGATTAGACAGAATGTAGTGTGATATGGAAGCCTTTTCACAGACTTGTTGCTTATGAGATGTTTACAGTTGTTGTGTCCTTCTGCCTCCATTTGTAATGGGATAAAGTGTTACGCAACGATTTATTGAATCTGAATGTAAAACACTTCACCATGTCGTGGATTCCATGCCATGCCGATCATTTGGGCAGTAGAAATGATACACTTTTCATGTCTGAAAACATGTCTGAAGATGTGTGTTTTGTGCCCAGTCCCTTCCCACTGTCCCCTTGTGAATGGGCTGAAAAAGCTTAACACAATAAACTATTGTCATTGTCATTGTCATTTGTCTCTCTCTCACACTATGGTGTGCTGTGTTGTGTATGCTGCAGGGACGGGAAGAACTACTGACAGCGCTGTACAACGCACGGGACCTGACGCACAGCCTGGTGGACGTGGGGTCGGACTGGGAGGTCATGCAGGAGGCCGACCACGACCTGGGGCAGCAGGTGCAGGGCCTCATCTCCCGGGTGGACACCCTCCCCACCCTCGACACCCCCCTCGCCTCCGTCATCCTAGACGGCGAAGCCACGAAAGGGGTGTCCCGAAACATCCAGCAACTCGCCCTCAAAGTCACCCTCTCCTCCCCTATCCCTACCACTCCCACCACCGACTCTCCTACTTCAGGATTCCCGCCTTTCTCCTTTCCCACATCGTCGTCATCGCCGTCATCGTCGTTGTCTTCATCGTCCTCATCGTCGTCGTTGTCGTTGCCTCAGCGGAGGACGCCCAAGCTGCTGAAGAGGATCAAGACCCGTACCGGGCTGGACAAGGAGAAGCCTGAGATCTGGGACATGGCGGTGCTGCCTGAGGGGCAGCTGATCCTGGTGGATCGGGCCAACGCCTGCATCAAGGGCATGAACATGGGCCCCTCCACCCACACCGTCTGCCGCCTCGCCCTCCCTTCCCCGCTGCGCGTCTGCAAGCTGTCCGACACCCAGGTGGCCGTCACTGCGCAGGACCGGAAGCTGTATATCGTCACGGTGACGGACAAGCTGGAGGCCACGCACTGGGCGGACACAGCGCAGGAGTACTGGGGCCTGGCCAGGGTGCGAGACCTGACGCTGGCCGCCTCCTGCCCCACCTGCGCTGCCTCCACCTCATCGACCTGCAAGGCCGCGTCCTGCAGACCATTTCCCACGATTCCTCCATGAACCCTCTCTTCCAGAGCCCGGGTACTTGAGCGCCACCCCGGAAGGGGACATCATCGTGTCGGATTGCGGGAAGAAGTGTATTTATCGCCTGGCCCCTAACGGGGAGGTGCGGTTCAAGTTCCCTTGCACAGGCCCCTTCGGGTTACAGAAGCCGCGCAGCGTGTGCTGTGAGCAGCAGCAGAATCAGAATCAGCAGCAGGGTCAGCAGCAGGGCAGCCTCCTGTGTGTGGACAAGGAAGGACAGAAGGTGGTACGGTTGTCCAGTCTGGGCCGGTTTGCTGGCAATCTGCTGACCACCATTCACGGCCTCTCTTTCCCTGAGGCTCTGGCTGTAGGGCAGAACGGCGTGGTCTATGTCTCTAGTGACGCCTTGCAGGCGGAGACTCAGGACATCTTGGTGTTCGAGATTGTTTGAGCTGTGTTTGGGGATGTTGCTGTGTATGTGTGGAAGTAGTTGGGGTTTTTGGGTGAGATTGTGTACGGTTGTTTTTGTTGAGGGAAAAGTACTGAAATTGTGTGCAGATTTTGCTGGGGAAAAAAGCACTGAAATTGCTGACACATTTTGCTTTAAAAAAAAAAGGCCGTGAAACTGTACAGTTGCTGAAAAAGCACTGAAAGTGTGTACAGTTGCTGAAAAAGTACTGAAACTGTGTACAGTTGCTGAAAAAGTACTTAAACTGTGTACAGTTGCTGAAAAAAGCACTGAAACTGTGTACCGTTTCTGAAAAAGTAATGAAACTTTGTACAGTTACTGAAAAAGCATTGAAACTGCAGATTTTGCTAAACTGTGTACAGTGCTCAACTTCATTCAAACTACTCTAGTTTTTAAAAAAAATAAAAAGAATAATACCAGAATTGCTGGCTGAAGTAGTCCTTTCTTTTGTGGTGAAAAATGACTTGAGGGATTTTTTTTTCTGTTTTACCATTGTTGCAGAAAGACAGTAGATTCTTTTAGCTAATGATACCAGTGTGTGCAGACTACCTTCGTGAAACTATTTTGGCTTTTTCTTTTTAATTCAAGTATTTTCCAAGATACTACTAGTCAACCTGATGGGAGTGAATGAGACATAAAAGGTACCAATGATAATGCATGGTCAATGACAATCGTCTTCACATGAACTGGTGATGGTCACACACTGCATTTAGGGGGTGATCTCCATCCCCCCCCCACTCCCACCCATCCCCCCAACCCCCACCCCTCACCCCACCCCATCCTTTCCAAGAAAAAACAAGAAATGAAAACTGGTGCTAGCTGTGCACTGTGCTGTTGCTACTTAGACACAAGGGGCTTGGGGGGTTGTTTTTGTGGGGGTGGGGGTGGTTTTTGTTGTTTTTTGTTGTTGTTGTTTTTGGGGGGAGGGGGGTGACCAGCCTGTGAGTGGTGGATCTACCTGAACTTCAAACACTGCCTGCCTTCTTTCTGTGCTCGTCAGAAAGTCTTGAACACTTGGGAATGAATGATCAGCATTGCAATTCTGAGAAGTCTGAGATTGTGGACAAGTGTGTTTGTCATTCAATGACGCCAAGCTGTCTGTCTGACCCTGCAAAAGTGGTCACAGGCATGGACTGGAGAACTATACAGAATCGTGCATCACAAGCCATCAGACATTGCCCGTGGGAGTCATGACAGGCACTTATTTATTTTCCGAAAATTTTAAAGTCATCCGAGGCATTATTGATAAAATTATCATCAAAAGTCGTCAAAGGTATTCATCTACTAAAGTCATTTGAGGCATTATTGATAAAGTCATCATCAAAAGTCGTCGAAGGTATTTATCTACTGAAGTCATCTGAGGCATTATTTGCAAAGGCATTTACTACGAAAATCACTGGGGAGCATCGTCAGTAGAAGATTGGGGATTTCGTTTGCAAAAGTTATTGGGGACTTCATCTGCAGAAGTTATTTGGGACATCATCTGCAGAAGTCATTGGAGCATCAACAATAGAAGTCATCCCAGGAGTCATTAGGGACTTCTTCTTGTTCTTCTTCTTGTTCTTGTTCTTCTTCTTCTTCTTCTTCTTCTTCTTCTTCTTCTTCTTCTTCTTCTTCTTCTTCTTCTTCTTCTTCGCATTTTTTCTCTCCTCCTCCTCCTCCTCCTCCCCCTCCTCCTCCTCTTCCTCCTCTTCTTCTTCTTCTTCGTCGTCGTCGTCGTCGTCGTCATCGAACGCTCAGACAGGAACTATTATTGTCTACCATATGAGCGAAAATGCGTCGCGCTGCGCTGCAGTTACGCGCCTGCTAAGTCTGGCCCAGCGCATGTAAAGGTGTTCTACTGATGATATTCACTGTCATCTTGTTTGCTATAGTAAACAACTTAAACAAATGAATAACCTGTAAAACTGAAATAGAGACTGACATAAATGACTGTTTAAAGATGTGGGTCAGATAATCCAAACAGGAAAAAGTAAAGGTGTTCTACTGATGATATTCACTGTCATCTTGTTTGCTATAGTAAACAACTTAAACAAATGAATAACCTGTAAAACTGAAATAGAGACTGACATAAATGACTGTTTAAAGATGTGGGTCGGATAATCCAAACAGGATATAAAGAAATAGTGGCTTGGTTTTTTTTTATATCATGATGATTCAAGATTAGACTATGAATACATACAGAAATGTATAATCGAGAAAAAAAATTAAGGAGGACATGACTGGCATCGTATGGAAAAGGTTAGACAGTTAACACATAAAGGAGATTGAAAACTCTGTGTGTGTGTGGTTGTGTGTGTGTGTGTGTGTGTGTGTGTGTGTGTGTGTGTGTGTGTGTGTGTGGTGTGTGTGTGTGCCTGCGTGCCTGCGTGTGTGTGTGTGTGTGTGTGTGTGTGTGTGTGTGTGTGTGTGTGTGTGTGTGTGTGTGTGTGTGTGATGACCTTGAATTGAACTTCTACTACAACTTCTACTACTGCTGCTGCTGCTGCCGCTAATCCTACTACTACTAAGCCTACTATTATTACAATCACTGCTGTTGCTGATCTCTAACTACTATATACTACTACTACTACTACTACTACTACTACTACTACTGCTACTACTACTACTACTACTACTACTACTGCTTACTGCTTACTACTACTACTACTACTACTACTACTCTACTACTTACTACTAACGCTACTACTACTACTACTACTACTACTACTATACTGCTTACTACTCTACTACTACTACTAACTACTATACTGACTACTGCTACTACTACTGCTGACTGCTGCTACTACTACTACTACTACTACTATACTATGCTACACTACACACACACGCATGCACGCACGCGCCCACACACACACACACACACACACCACACACCAACACACACACACACCCCACCACACACACACACACACACACACACACACACACACACACACAGTTCCTTATAGATAATGCTAGTTCTAAGGACTGTAAGACTGAAAAACCAACAATTTCACTCACTCCCCCTATTACACGTTCCATTCACTTTCTTTCTCTCGCTCATTCAGTTTGTCTTTCATTCATTCATTCCTTCTTTCGTTCGTTTATTCTCATTTATTTTGTCTCTCACTCGCCTCCTTACCTGCTGGGTCATTTTAGCTGCCCACTGGTCAATTATCAGTGAATTGGTTAATTAGCTGGTTACCGTAAGAAGGGTGTGACAAACTTCTTTACTAAATATCCAGGCGCATATGAATATCTGTTTCATGCTCTTTGT
>CM060317.1:19310444-19332944 GCA_030674155.1 Stramonita haemastoma
GAGTAGGCTATGTGTCTTGTGTGTCTGTGTGTGTGTTTGTTTATTTTTATTTTATTTATTTATTTATTTATTTATTCTTTTATATCGAGGATAACAGAATAAGCAATCATGTGCTTTTTTTCATCCGGTCCCCGTGTGTATGCAGTTTTGTAAATATTGTCATCTGTTCCCATCATCTGTTTGTGAGTGAGTGAGTGAGAAAAAGAGAGTATGTGTACGTGTGTGTGTGTGCGCGCGTGCACGTGCGCGCATGCGTGCGCGCGTGTGTGTGTGTGTGTGTTTTGTGTGTGTGCGCGCAAGAGCGTTGTGTATCCGCGCGCGCGCGCGTGTGTTTGTGTGTGAGTTAATAGGACGTGGCTTCGGCGCGAGAAAGAATAAGGGGAGTAATCCATCCACCAAAGCATTCCATGATTGCTTCCCCAAATACTTTTTTCTTTCCCTTTAATCGTTGGTGTCTGGAAACCAGGAAGTATTTTCTGCACTTTCTGCACTTTCAGGATTGCGCAGTGCCATGACCACAGCTGTCAGTGTGGTGTTCAAAGTGTTGATCATTCTCCAATTTCTTTAGACTGAAGCACTGCTCACACTCACACACACACACACACACACACACACACACACACACACACACACACACACACACACACACACACACACACACACACACACACACAGCCGCGGATGGAATAGCCTAGTAGGCAACATAGTGCTCGCAATTTGACGACCTGGGTTCGATTCCCGTTCGATGGGATTTTTCTTCTGGAGTTAACATCAGTGCTGACTCCATTCTCCCCAAAAGTCATTCGGAAGAGACTATAAACCGATGCCCCCGTGTGCGAACGCACGCAGAACATCTTGCGCATATGTTAAATCCTGTTCTGCTTTTCGTAAGAGTAGGCCATTGTGTGCCGGTGGGAACAGATAACAATATTTACAAAACTCCATATACACGGGAACTAGATAAAAAAAAAAGTGTTTATTTCCTTATCCTCGATATAAACGAATACACACACACACACACACACACACACACACACACACACACACACACACACACACACACACACACACACACACACACACACACACACACACTAACACTAACACTAACACAACACACACACACACACACACACACACACACACACACACACACACACACACACACACACACACATGTCTGGAAAGAATGAACAAGTCATTGGTTCCATCCACTGTTTGATGAATCCAAACTTTCCCCCAACGCGCTTTCCCTGGGGAAAATGGCCACCATTTTTTATGCAGAAATCTGCCATGAGTGGCTGAAAGTGATATGCATACAATACAATACAATACAATACAATACAATACAATACAATACAATACAATGTAAGTATAGTATAATACAATACAATCCCATGTGCTGCAGTGGACTACAATGATGCTACACAACCCCACGTTTTTTTCGTTCCTCAGCTGGAGCTCCAAGATTCATCAATGGTGAGATTTTTCATATAATATGACCGTTTTTGCCCCCACCATATAGGTAGCCGCATTCCGACTTCAGGTACCACAACACAATATCATACAATACAGTACGATGCAATACAAAACCATATGAAAAAAACATCCCTCTGATCGTATTTATCTTCATAGCTATGAACGTACTAAACATCCAAGTCAAAACTATATATAAAAAATGATAAATAACAAAATAAATAAAAAATTGATAAATAAAACAATAAAACAAAAAAAAATAAAAGAAATTTAACAAAATAAATTAAAAAGCCAAGTCAAAACTAAAAATCAATAAATAAATAAAAATAAATAAATAAAACAAAACTTTTTTTTTTCATTTAAAGCCAAGAAAAAACTAAAACTAGGCCTAGGAGCCGATAACGCAAGTCCTAAAAGAGGAAGCGGGAAATTGCGGTATGTTTGGCCACGGCCACACGATAGGGGGGGAGGGGGGAGGGGGGAAGGGGGGACAGGGATGAGTCACGACACAACAACAGCTCGTATCATATTTTGAAACACAAATCTTATCAGGTCTATATTCTCTGCTGTTTTGGGGTTACAACGATGACGTTAGAGTTTCGAGGAAAGCTGATAAGAACACCTGTGAAGAACAACAAAACCGACTTCTTCTTCGTGGGTGCTTGCAGAAATACCAGCTTGTCCCTAAAGGCTGTATTGCCCTGAAGATGTTAATTAAACTCACCCTTTTTGCTTCGTGGAAACAGGAATGAGAGAGACATTGGTGAAGAAACACTTGACATGCATGTAGGCCTACAGTTTTATCAGAAGGGAGCAAGGTGAGAGAGACAGAATGACAGCTATCATTTTTCAGGAAAAGGTAAAGACCTAATTTGAGCCCCTATCAGTTCGGGGAAAACCTAAGAGTAATCCTGGTGTGGTAGATATTGATGTGTGCACTGTTTTCCACAGAAATCTTTTTCTCGGGAAATGTCTACATGTAATCATTTGTCCTACATTGTATATATATACCACACGCGCGCGAGCGAGCGCGGACACACACATACACACGCACGCACGCGCACACACCAACAACAACACACACACACACCACACAACACAACACAACACAACACAACACAACACACACAAACACAACACAACACACACACACACACACACACACACACACACACACACACACACACACACACACACACACACACACACACACACACACACACACACACACACACACAAAACACAAAACACAAAACACAGCACAACACAACACAACACAACACAACACAACACAACACACACACACCACAACACACACACACACACACACACACACACACACACACACACACACACACACACACACACACACACACACACACACACACACACCACCACCACCACCACCACCACCACCACCACCACCACCACCACCACACCACCATCAACAACAACAACAACCTACACACACACACACTCACACACACACACTCTCTCTCTCTCTCTCTCTCTCTCTCTCTCTCTCTCTCTCTCTCTCTCTCTCTCTCTCTCTCTCTCTCTCTCTCTCTCTCTCTCTCTCTCTGGAGACGGGATAGCTTTATGGTCAGAACATTGCGCTCGCAATTTGACGACCCGGGTTCGATTCCCGTTCGAGGGGATTTTTCTCCTGGAGTTAGCATCAGTGCTGACTCCACTCTCCCCACAAGTCCTTCGGATGAGACTATAAACCGAGGCCCTGTGTGCGAACGCACGCTGTACATCTTGCGCACACGTTAAATCCTATTCCGCTTTTCGTAAGAATAGGCCATTGTGTGTGGGTGGGAACAGATGACAAGATTTACAAAGCTGCAAAAACACGGGGACTGGATGGAAAAAAGCACATGAATGCTTATTCCATTATCCTCGATATAAAAGAATAAATAAAATATATTTAAAAAAATAAAATATTCTACTAATGCTACACTAGAACGTAACTATACAGAGGCTAATGTTACGTCTTCACACAGCAAAGGCAGTCAAGCTAGAAGTATGGGAACGGTGGCAGCAGTAAGTCATTAGGCTAATGAACAGAGGAAGGTGATAGACAGAGAACGTCTGCTATTGCATAAAGGGGTGTAGGTCTGCAAGCAATTAGTTGGTGAGACTACACACACACACACACACACACACACACACACACACACACACACACACACACACACACACACACACACACACACACACCTGGGTTCGATTCCCGTTCGAGATTTTTCTTCTGGAGTTAGCATCAGTGCTAGCCTGACTCCACTCTCCCCATAAGTTCTTCGGGTGAGACTATAAACCGAGGCCCCATGTGCAAACGCACGCAGAACGTCTTGCGCACATGTTAGATCCTGTTTCGCTTTTCGTAAGAGTAAGCCATTGTGTGCTGAAACTGCATACACACGGAGACTGGATGTAAAAAAAAAAAAAGCACATGAGTGCTTATTCCATTACCCTCGATATAAAAAAAAGAATAGGCTGATGACAAGAGTTTATTGTATATTATTGTATTGTATACAAGTCAAAGGCTAGTACCTGCTGTTGCAGAACACCACCTCCCTGAGAGCCAGTGCGGCTTCAGAGCTAACAGGGGTACCACCGACATGGTCTTTGTGCTCAGACAACTTCAAGAAAAGTGCCGCGAACAGAACAAGGGACTGTACATCACCTTCGTTGATTTAACCAAGGCATTTGACACTGTGAGCAGGAAGGGCCTGTGGCAGATCATGGAGCGTCTTGGCTGTCCCCCAAAGTTTCTCAACATGGTGATCCAGCTACATGAAGACCAGCGTGGCCAGGTCAGAAACAGCAACGACCTCTCAGAGCCTTTCTCAATCACAAACGGGGTGAAGCAGGGCTGCGTTCTTGCACCAACCCTCTTCACTATCTTCTTCAGCATGATGCTTCAGCGGGCCACAGAAGATCTTGATGACGAAGACGGAGTTTTCATACGCTACCGCACAGATGGCAGCCTATTCAACCTGCGGCGTCTTCAGGCCCACACCAAAACCCTGGAGCAACAAATTCGAGAACTACTTTTTGCTGATGATGCTGCCCTTGTAGCCCACTCAGAAACCGCCCTGCAGCATGTAACATCCTGTTTTGCAGAGGCAGCCCAGCTCTTCGGACTCGAAGTCAGCCTGAAGAAGACAGAGGTTCTCTACCAGCCCGCACCTCAGGTAGCGTACCACCCACCTCACATTACAATTGGTGAGACAGAACTGAAGACAGTCCAGCAGTTTACCTACCTGGGATGCACAATCTCCTCTGACGCAAAGATTGATAAAGATGTAGACAACAGACTGGCAAAGGCAAACAGTGCTTTTGGCAGACTCTACCACCGTGTCTGGAAAAACAAACACCTGAAGAAAGACACCAAGATCAGTGTCTACAGAGCCGTGGTACTGACCACCCTCCTGTATGGCTCTGAGTCATGGGTCACATACAGACACCACCTGCGAATTCTGGAACGCTTCCACCAACGCTGTCTCCGCTCCATCCTCGACATCCACTGGAGCGACTTCACCACGAATGCTGAGGTGCTGGAGCAAGCAGGGATCACCAGCATTGAGGCCATGTTGCTGAAAACGCAGCTACGCTGGGCAGGGCATGTCTTTAGAATGGAGGACCATCGCCTACCGAAGATGGTTCTCTACGGTGAACTTTCCACCGGACACCGCCACAGAGGCGCACCAAAGAAGAGATTTAAAGACTCTCTGAAGAAATCTCTGTCAGCCTGCCTCATAGACCATAACCAGTGGTCAGTCCTTGCTGCTGACCGGCAGGCCTGGCGACACACTGTGCATCAGTCGGTCTCCTCCTTTGAGGACAATCGCAGAGCGGCCCTTGAGGAGAGGCGAATGAGGAGGAAGAACCGCGTCCCCTCTACATCAACCCCAGAATCGACTTTCCCCTGCAGCCGCTGCGGCCGGGTTTGTTTGTCACGCATTGGACTGAACAGCCACCAGCGAGCCTGCACCAGACGTGGACAGTGCCCTTAATCTTCGTTCGCGAAGCCAAGCCATGATGATGACAAGTCAAAACAGAATTCTCAACGTGAAATTCGGGCTGCTTTCTCTGGAGAGAGCACGTCGCCACAAGAGCAGCTCCACCCATTATTATTTTTTTCTGTCTGGAACTGTATTTGTTTCACTATCAGAGTCGTTTTTTTGTTATAGAATTTTGCCAGGGACAACTCTCTTGTTACCATGGATTCTTTTACGTGCACTAAATATGACCAACACACAGGACCTCAGTTCATCGTCTCATCTTTATTCTTTTTTTTTCTCTTTTATTGCGACGATAATGGAATAAGCATTCATGTGCTTTTTTACATCCAGTACCCATGTGTATGCAGTTTTGTAAATCTTGTCATGTTCCCACCGGCACACGATGGCCTTTTCTTACGAAAAGCGGAACAGGATTTAACGTGTGTGTGTGTGTGTGTGTGTGCGTGCGTGCGTGCGTGCGTGTGCGTGCGTGTGTGTGTGTGTGTGTGTGTGCGTGCGTGCATGTGTGTGTGTGTGTGTTTTCGTGAAGCAAGCAAGATAAAATATAAAAAAATCCAAGGCCTACTTAGACTCTACCTAATCCACCCACACTGAAGTAATCACACGTCATGTAGATCTATTCCCAAATAAGCCACAAAGCAGCAGTGTTGTTCACCCAACTATTACGTTGGGAAAACCAGTCATTTTTGGCCCATCCACATGCAGGAAATAGCAGCCCAGTTGGCACACAGTACGTGCAGAAGATCACTTAAAGCTGACGTGCCTATTAACCTCTTTAGTGCCTTTGTCACTGCCTGTGGTTGTGGCTGTCATGCTTCTGTGTTTCTTAAAGTGCTCCATGACAGGACAGGCTTTTGTGGCCATGACATGAATTGTAGTCCTTACTGTTTGATTTTAACAGGGTTTTGCAGTACATACACAGTAACGTGTACATGTAAGGTACTAATGAGTTGCAGGGTTTTTAGTCTTATGTTGAATGTCAAAGGGGTTTTGGTTGTTGTTGTTGTTGTTGTTTGTTATGGTTGTGGTTGATTATCACTCTATTTCCAAATATGTAATGAACAAAACGTGATATCAGTTTTAATGTCGTATGTCCGAGTAATGTGCTTTGAGCCTTATTTTTTTAAGCTAAGTGTACTACAAATAAAATGTTATTATCATTACTTCGTAGTAGTAGTAGTAGTAGTAGTAGTAGTAGTAGTAGTAGTAGTAGTAGTAGTAGTAGTAGTAGTAGTAGTGGTGGTGGTGGTGGTGGTGGTGGTGGTGGTGGTGGTGGTGGTGGTGGTGGTAGTAGTAGTATCGTTGTTGTTATAATAATAATTACTATAATAACTTTTTTTATTGTTATTACTATAATCATCATCATTATTTTTTGTATTATTATGATTACCCTTTACACAAAATAGTTGTCACAGAGCTAAGTATGTATCTGGGAGCATCTGTGCCCCTCAAGATCCAGTGTGGTGGATATTGTAAGACAGGCTATGTTTATTGTAAGCCTCCATTGCTCAGGAAGTTCAGACTGTGAGATGTGAGTTGTTCCAACCCAGGAACATCACTCTTTCATTCATTCATCATAGAAACCGCAGTTTTCTGTGTAACCACTCAACGTTCTTTGAGGCAACACAGAGAGATGATTGAAAGGCTCACCATCAAACCATGTTGTGTCCAGTTAAGTGGTGGACACATCAACACTCAAGCATTGCCTTTACTCTCTCTCTCTCCTCTCCTCTCTCTCTCTCTCTCTCTCTCTCTCTCTCTCTCTCTCTCTCTCTCTCTCTTCTCTCTCCTCTCCTCTCTCTCTCTCTCTCTCTCTCTCTCTCTCTCTGCCCCTGGCTGCCTACCAGTTACTTCCCTTCCCTGCTGTATAACATTAAATACCAGCAAAGCGGGCATGAATCAGCATAGCAGTATGACAAACATAATTATGGGTGTTGGTCAATAGCAAAGAGTGACTAGCAAGAAAGGTACATTAAGTTTTGATCATCCTACAAACAGTCAAAATAAAGAGGGGGGAGGGAGACATTTATAAACATGGCTTCTGTTATAACAGTAAGGCCAAACTGTACAGCATATTTCAAACTGTTTTGATAAACTCACCAAACAGGACTTTTGGGTCTAGCTATCATCTACTATCTAGGGGTGTATGGGGTGCTTAAGGAGAGGTGGTACCTTTGTAAACCTGGCAGTAGCATCCCTCGGGATGGACGGGAGCACTGGTCCTCACTTGGCACTCAACTCTCACTTCTGGGTCCGGGTCCTTAACCCACCCACACCCCGGTAACCGCTTCTACTGGCGGGCGAAACGTTGTGAGGGGCTGGTGCATTCTTAATCACCAGTAGGAGTCTTGGAGAGGAGATGGGCGCCACCAAGCTTCCTCAAGCCCACTGCAAGGACATGATGAGAAAAGCAAAACAGAAACACATGCCGGATCGGTCGAGGCCCGGATCAACAACGACCGCGCTACCCACTGCAAGCCTCCAGGGTGGGAGTGACAAGTGTGCCACTGGAGCAGAAGCAACCCTAAAGCTTCCAGCTAAAGGGGTAACCATTGGTACATGGAATGTTAGGACTCTGTACCAAACAGGAAGAGTACAGGAACTCACACATGAATTACAGAGGTATAAATGGGACATCCTAGGGCTTGCGGAAGTCAGATGGATTGGCTTCGGAGAAACAACCACGCAAGACGGCCACAAGATATGGTACAGTGGAGATGAGAAACTACACCAACACGGAGTAGGCTTCATTGTCAGGAAAGAGATTGTGTCAAGCATCATCAACTGCACACCAATATCCAGCAGACTCATCTCAATCAGAGTCTCTGCAAAACCCCAGAATCTCACCATCATCCAAGTGTATGCTCCAACATCTGACTACGATGATGACCAGATAGAAGAATTCTATGAAGAACTTGAAAACGTCATCTCCAAAACGCCCAAAAAAGACATCCTTATTGTGGAAGGCGATTGGAATGCTAAGGTGGGACCTGATGCCTATGACACCTGGGCAGGAACCACAGGACGCTTTGGACTGGGAGAAACAAATGACAGAGGACAGCGGCTGCTGGAATTCGCAAAGAAGCACAAACTAACTCTGGCTAACACACTCCACCCTCACAAGCCATCTAGAACATCAACCTGGCACTCACCAAATGGTCTGATTCATAATCAAATTGATTACATTCTGTCACCCCAAAGATTCAAATCCAGCATAAACAAGGCAAATACAAGAACATTCCCAGGAGCTGACATTGGCAGTGACCACGACCTTGTACTTACCACCATCAGGCTGAAACTGAAAGCAAAACAACAGCCACAAAGCCCACGCATAAGATTCGACCTGGAAAAACTCAAAGACCCAAGAGTGGTTGAGATCTTCCAAGCCAACATTGGAGGCGAACTTTTTCGCCGCACTCACAGCCATTGACAATGATGTGAACACACTAGCCAACAACATCAAAGAAGTGCTAACGACAGCAGCAGAAGAAACATTAGGCAGAAGCAGAACAAAGAAACAACCCTGGGTGACAAATGAGGTTCTTGACCTCTGCGACAAAAGAAGAGAACTTAAGAAGCAAAAGTTCACAAGTCAAGAAGCCAACAACAAGTACATGGATAGCCACAGAGAAGTGAGGAAAAAGATGAGAGAAGCCAAAGAAGCGTGGATAGAAGAACAATGCAACAACATCGAAGATGGAATGGCCAAGGGAAACAGCAAAACAGCTTACAACACTCTGAAAGCACTAACTAAAACCACACAGCCTAAAGCCTCTGTTATTGAAGACAAAGAAGGAAATCTTTTAACAGAAAACAATGCCATCCTCCAACGCTGGACAGAATACTGTGAGGGATTGTATAACTACCCACTACGCCCAGATACCAACATAGTTTCCAACAAACCCCCTGAACACCAAGATAAAGACCCACCAATACTAAGGTGTGAAGTAGACACAGCTATTAAACAATTGAAGAAGGGGAAGTCCCCTGGAATCGATAACATCCCAGCTGAACTCATAAAAAATGGAGGGAATGAAACAGCAAGGCGATTCACAGATCTTTGTCAGAAGATCCACGACACCAAAGAATGGCCAAAAGAATGGACACAGTCTCTTGTAATACCCCTGCCAAAGAAAGGAAACCTCAAGCAACGTCAGAACTACAGAACCATCAGTCTCATAAGCCATCCTAGCAAGATCATGCTGCAGGTAGTCCTCAACAGACTGAAAAACCAAGCAGAAAAACTCCTGGCAGAAGAACAAGCGGGCTTTAGACCAAAACGCAGCACAATGGAACAAATTTTCAACCTGAGAATTCTGATAGAGAAGCATCTCCAACACCAAAAAGACTTGTACCACAATTTTATAGACTTCAAAAAGGCCTTTGACAGGGTATGGCATGACGGCCTCTGGCAAGTACTCAGGCACTTCAACATTGACAACTGCCTAATTGAAGTCATCAAGGCTCTGTACGAGAATGCAAGAAGTGCAGTTTTCATGAATAATCACGTGGGCGAGTTCTTCAAGACCACGGTTGGAGTCCGCCAGGGCTGCCTTCTCTCACCTGTACTCTTCAACCTCTTCCTCGAAAACATCATGACAGAGACACTGCAAAACCACCACACTTCCATCTCCATTGGTGGAAGACCCCTTTGCAACCTCAGATTTGCAGATGACATTGACCTCATGGGCAGCAGCAAACAAGAACTGCAAATCCTCACAGACAGTCTAACAGATCGAGCGAGCGCATACGGCATGGAGGTCAGTACAGAGAAATCGAAGATCATGGTCAACAGCGCGAGTAATGACAGCACGGAAATAAAGATGAATGGAGAAATATTGGAAGAGGTGAGCCAATTCAAATACTTAGGCTCCATCCTAACAAAAGATGGCACATCAAACAATGAGGTGAAAGCTCGCATTGCAACAGCAACATCTGCTCTAGTCAGACTCCAGAGGATCATCAGAAGCAACAACATCAGCTTCTGCACCAAATACCACCTCTACAAATCCCTCGTGATATCTATCCTCCTATATGGCTGTGAATCATGGACTCTGACAGCAGAGTTAGAGAGAAGAATCCAAGCATTCGAGAACAAGTGCCACAGAAGACTCCTCAAAATATCATACAAAGAACACAAGACCAATAACTATGTGAAAGAAGAAATCAAAAAGCGTGTGGGCCCCCAAGAGCCTTTGCTCTCCACCATAAAGAGGAGAAAGCTGATGTGGTTTGGTCACACCACAAGACACAACACCCTAGCAAAAACCATCTTGCAAGGAACAGTCGAGGGCAAGAGAAGAAGAGGCCGCCAAAAGAAATCATGGGTTGACAACATCAAAGACTGGACTGCCCAACCCCTGCAACGCCTCCTACTAGCCACACAGGATCGTGAAGCATGGAAAAAGATCTCCGTTGCGTCTTCTCTCATGTCCCCCCTACGTCCTTTGGGACATGGGACTGAGTGAGTGAGAGTGATCATCTACTTTCTTTCAATAAGCAACAAATGTTTATGTAGTTAGACCAGAAACATATTTTAAAAAATAGATACCTCCTCTTTCATTACAATTGCTCAACCCCTTAAATATGTATGCTATTGTTAATGATAGTATACTGTGTATGTCATATGTTGCAATGCAAAGTCATCGGTCACACTGTGTGCAAGTGAATATGACAGGTCTGTCATAAATTTTCTTGTCCTGCCAAGGTATACTTGTACTTTTGTGACACTTTTCTTGAATTAATTTTGCTTAAACTGGATAACCTCAACCCAACCTCCAACCCCCAACCCCACCCCTATGTGCATTCCAAAACGAGATCTTGGTTTGTGGTGTCATCTGAAGGACTTTTGGGGGAGTGGAGTCGGTGCTGATATTAACTCCAGGGGAACACGTCCCCTCGAACAGGTGTCTCGGTGTTGGCTCGAACCCGGCCATCAGATCGCGAGCACAATGTTCTAACCACTAGGCTACCCCTACCTCCAGAATAAATAATTATACTAGTGGGAGAGGAGGAATGAGAGGGGGGAAGGATATAGCTTAGTGGTTAGAGCATGGAACTCATTGTGGGAGGGTAAGTGTGGCCAGGGGGTGGTGTATATTATGCTGTATATGTTGTGATGTCCTTTGATCAACAGCGAGTGTGAGTTCTTGAAAAAAAAGTGTCTTAATATCCCCGTGGAGCCGCCGCTGTAGTCTAGTGGTTAGGGCGTTGGACTCGTAATCTAAAGGTTGCGGGTTCGATCCCAGCTTTCGGCTATGGCGTTGTGCCCTTGGAAAAGGCACTTTACGGCTATTTTCTCACACCACCCAGGTGTAAAAGGGGTACCAACCTTGTGTTGGGGGTTAACCCTGCGATAGACTGGCGTCCTATCCAGGGGGAGTCTATAACTCTCAGTCGCTTAACGCCACAGAAACCAGGATAAGCACTGGCCTGATGAGCCTTAGGCTCGGGACAGACTTTAACTTAATATTCCCGTGGGGAAGCCAGAGCCAGGGACTTATTAGTATAAATAGAATTTCCACGTTTTAAAAATTATGTGCGAGGAATTCCCTCTTTCCTATCCCTCTTTTTGTTTTTGCCTTCTCGGTCTATTTTCCTGTCTTTCCTTCCAGAAAAAAAGCAAGCTTAAAAGACAACAATTCTCTCCTACAACATTGTATGCCGGAAGGAACGGGTGAACGAATTTTTTTTTAATCCGTGTACACTGGTTTCATGTTTACACATCATCCTTGAAGTCGACATGCTGCTACCTTCATGGTGACTGAACGGTCACATACACAAAACCTCACCATGGTGAATCAGAGAGCTCTAGCTGAGGGACGAAAGAACAAAAAAGAGACTCGTATTTTGTATTCTGTACCACTTTATGTCACAGCAGATTTCTCTGCATGAAATTCGGGCTGCTCTCCCCGGGGAGAGCGCGTCGCCACAAATGCAGCGCCTACCCATTTTTTTTTTTTTTTCCTGCATGCAACTGTATTTGTTTCCCTATCAGAGTGGCTTTATCTACAGAACTTTGCCAGAGTCAACCCCCTTGTTGCCGTGGGTTGTTGTTGTTTTTTACATGCGCCAAATAGGGATGCATAACACACGGACCTCGGTTTATTTTTTTGTCTCATCCGAAAGACTAGCACCCAGACCACCACTCATAGTCTAATGGATGGGGAAAAGTTTTGGGTCCAAACGGGGTACAAACCACCGCACACTCCGACCCGGACTTTTTGCTTTCTAGACAAGGCGCGTTACCGCCAAGACCACCGATCCACATGTAAAACAGTCCGCTATAGGCTGAGCTGTCCCTGCCTCAGACTGCGGGACACGAACTCTACTACCCTGGCAATGAAGGGAAAAGGGCGAGTTTTACGTCCTCATGGCAATATAGCCTTTTAGGGACAAGCTGGTGTGTGGGTGCAAGGCAAACACCCACGAAGAAGAAGTCAGTTTTCTTATTCCTCACAGTGTTCTTGTCAGCTCTAAAACAGCAATGCAGGCACGCCTATCTGTAGCGAGAGACAGTAAGTCTGGAGGAGGGTCACGCCATGAGCACAGAACGTCTGGGACACTCCCCCCCCCCCCCCCCCCTCCATCATCAGCTGGTCTGTCTGCCTCTGACTGGCCACACAGCTCGGGGTGCCTGGCGTTCTTGGGCTGGCAGTGCTGTGCTGGCTGCTTCAGCTGGCATTCCTGCCCAGTGACCGAGCGGCTTGATGTGCAGGACTGGGAAAGTACTTGCCAGTTGATAGGAGGTGCTATGCCAGTCATCTGTTTGATTGATGTCTTCTTCTTCTTCTTCTTCTTCTTCTTCTTTTGTTCTTCTTCTTTTCTTCTTCTTGTTCTTCTTTTCTTCTTCTTTTTCCTTCTTCTTTTTCTTCTTCTTCTTCTTTTTCTTCTTCTTCTTCTTCTTCTTCCCTTTCTTTCGTTCGCTTTAGGCTGTCAGATATGTTTAGGAAAAAGAATGGCATGGCATGTCCTTTCCTGCCCTTCTCGTGTTCCTTAGGTCGCTGAATAGAGTACACGTAATCTAGTAACATTGTAGTTTTGTTTGGGGTTTGTTTGTTGGTTTTTGCTTGTTTTTTTTCCCCAACGTTTTGTATGTGTTGTTCTTTGGGGCACATGGCAATAAACAGACCTGCAAAATGAATAAAGAAACAAAAAATTTTGAATAAAAAATCCCTTTGAAAGTTTTTTTTAACAGAAACAAACAAACAAAAACAAACAAAAAAACCCACTGGGACCTTTTGTTGTTGTTGTTGTTGGTTGGTTGGTTGGTTGGTTGGTTGGTCAGAGCTTCAAAGTTCGCCTTTGGTAAGATCTTTGTATTTGCGGCTGTTTCCCCTCCATTAACTCAGTTAAGGTCACCACATTCTGGTTTCGGGAATGATGAATGATGACTGAACCTGACACAAGACTACATGTGTTTTCACTGTGCATGGTCATTCCTTCCTGCTGGCACCGGATGGCTAGATATGTCTTCTCTGGAATGGCTGGCAAGATCGTCTGTGTCTGCGTTTGTGTACAGGACTTTGGTTCTGGGTCTCATCCGAAGGACTAGAAGGGGGGTGGAATTTATACAAATGATGTCTAAGAATCTCTCCTGTCTACCCCCCAAATCAACCAATGAGATTCGAATTCATGATCTTTGGATCAAGCATAAAAATTCCTAGCACTCAGCAAATCAGTTGTGTCCCTGCAATGGGACAAAAGGTTATTTTTTTTAACCAAACAGATAGATACCTCAGATGGTTTGATGTCAAGATCACTTGTCAAAGCCTGTCTCCATAGATGGCAGTGTTTGTATAAACTTGAATTCCTGTGGCTTCTCTTTTACAGATTTCTCTCTATCTCCATGTGGAAAAGTTAGTGTGTTTGTGTCTTTTTGTTTCTTAAACAAACAAACAAACAACTAATGTGAAGTCAACTGCACCCACGAAAAAAAATGTCTTACAGACTGAAAAACGTTTGGATCTTGTATCTGAAAAAGGTTTTTAAAAATATTACAAAAGAATATTAAAAGAAAAAGATAACCTATGATTTAAAAAAAAAAGGAAAAGATAACCGTGCACACTGTGAAAAAAAAAGAAAAGGAGAAGATTACCCTACACACTGTAAAAAAGAAAAGAAGAAGAAGGAAAGGAGAAGATAACCGTGTACACTGTTAAAAAAAAAAAAGAAGAAGAAGAAGAAGAAGAAAAGGAAAAGATAACCATACACACTGTTAAAAAAAAAAAAGAAGAAGAAGAAGAAAAGGAAAAGATAACCATACACTGTAAAAAAAAGAAAAAAGAAAAAAAGGAAAGATAACCGTGCACACTGTAAAAAGAAGTAGAGGAAAAGATAACCACTGTAAAAAGAAGAAAAGGGGAAAATAACGTGCATACTGTAACAACTGCAGAGGCTTATGCCCAATGACTTTCTTCTTTTTTTCTTTAGTTCTTTATTCTGAGAACACATTGGCATCTCCATCATATGTTGTTTCTGGGGTGATGGTTTGTTTACCTGGGTTGATAGTAAAAATAAATGAGAAAGATTGTGTAATCATTCTCCCAGAACAAGGAAAAGCACAATCTGGAAGAACATCAATAACCTTTCTTTTTTTTTCTTCTTCTTCTTTTTTTCTTTTTTTTTCTTTTTTTGTCGTTCCTCAGCTAGAGCTGCCAGGTTCACCGATGGTGCGATTTATGCCTATAGACGCCAACAGTTTTTCCTCACCATCCAGGTAGCCGCATCCAACTTCGGGGAGATTTGATTGATTTGATTTGATTTATTCTTTTATATCGAGGATAATGGAATAAGCACTCTCGTGCTTTTTTTTTCATCCAGTCCCCGTGTGCATGCAGTTTTGCAAATGTCATCTGTTCCCACCGGCACACGATGGCCTACTCTTACGAAAAGCGGAACGGGATTAAACGTGTGGGAGATCTTGTGTATTTTTTTACAATAAATCTTTCATCTGCTGACTTCTGCTCTTCTTAATATCTAACATGTCAGGGTGGTTTGGGGTTTTTTGTTTTGTTTAGGGGATGGTTTGGTTGTTCTGTTTTGTTGATAGGGGTGGGGGGTGGGGGGAATCCCCTTGAAGGGATGCCTCAGTTGTAGCTGGAACCGGGATCGTCAGATCAAGAGCACAACGCTCTAACCACTAGGCTACCCTACCAAGTGTTACGTGTTCATTCTCACAGGTCTCTCTCTATCTTTGATAAAACAGATGATCCACTCGCACAGGCCAAGAGCTGTTTATCAGTTTGTTCATGTCAAGAAATGCAGAAGACCTACAATTCAGAGTGGCCATGCTTTGATAATACTGTAATCATTGAGACAGTCTTCGTCACGACCAAAAAAAAACCCAACCAAACAAACAAAAAAACAAAAACAAAACACAAAAAACAAAAAGCATAAAACAAAAAAACCCAAAACTGCATACCTCCTCTTCTTTAAAGGAGAATTTTTTCTTAATCCTCTGAATCAGAGTACAGCTGTCTACATAATGAACCCCTTTTAAAAATCAAATAAATAGAATAATCATACAGGCAAACTTTCTCATTCATAATGTGCAACTATCAATTGCACAGAACCTGTGTTGAGCTATATTGATGTTATTTTTGTGTGGTTATTGTTTTTATATATGGCTTGTAACCCACCGGAATTTCTCTGTTTTAGAGATACTAAAGTATTTTGAATTTGAATTTGAGTCCCAGATGGGATGAACCAGGAGTAAAATCAGTGCATTTATATTCTGGGTGGGGTTTTTATTCTTTTATATTCTTTTATATCGAGGATAATGGGAAAAGCCTCATGTGCTTTTTTTCACCCAATCCCCGTGTGTATGCAGTTGTGTAAATATTGCCATCTGTTCCCACCAGCACACAATGGCCTACTCTTACGAAAAGCGGAACAGGATTTAATGTGTGCGCAAGATGTTCTGCGTGCGTTCGCACACGGGGCCTCGGTTTACAGTCTCATCCGAAGGGTGACCCCAGAGAGTGTGTTAATTCAGCTAGAAAATACCCAAAACCAGTGCAACAAGATGACCCACTGTGTGTGTGTGGAGGGGGGGGGGGGGCTTCGTCTAGCCAGCGACAAACAAATAAGTCACAGTTGGTGTGAAATGGGATAGGTCCACACTTTGTCCCCCCACATGACAAAGGACATACCAGCTAGGCCTATACTACGGCTGGCTGGCTGGCTGGCTGGCTGGCTGGCTATCTCTCTTCCCACACCTGCTGACTTGGCATGTGGAAAATCCACACTGAGACCGAGGTCTGTTGTCTTTCCCACTAGGCTAGGCTACATCTCCTGGGCCTCATCTGTTTCTCGCTGCACGAGCCACACACACATGTAGTACATATAGCGAACGGGCAGCGGGCGCGCACGCGCGCACGCGCACCCAACACACACACACACACACACACACACCACCTCCCACCCCTCCCCACGCACACACCCACACATCACTATTCGCATCACATTATTCCCACTAACCCCACCCACCTGTTTTTTTCTCGTCCACCAGACTCTGTTTGTATAGTGCCATGCAAGGGTATGATATATCTATCTATCTATATCCAACAACATGTCTACTACACACTACACACACTACTATCACATACTACTACTATCGCCTACACGTCTACATATCTATCTATCTATACTATCTATCTATCTATATATATTATATATATATATATCACACAACAAATATGTGCATACACTAATATTATTATTGTTATATATATGTGTTGCGCACGGCACGCACACACACACACACACACACACACACACACACACACACACACACACACACACACAACACAACAAACAACAACAACACACAATAACCAACAAACACACAAAAACAAAAAAACTAAACAAATAAACAACAAAGAACAAACTAATAAACGAGGAAAGAAAAGAAAAGAAAAACAACAACACACACACACACACACACACACACACACACACACACACACACACACACACACACACACACACACACACACATACAATTAATAATCATAAATCAAAACACTAACACACACAACACACACAGATACACACAAACACACACCATATTCCTCCACCAATATATACACAGCTCACACACACACAACACACACAAAAACACACACACACACACACACACACACGGAATTAAAGTAAAGTTTCCATGTAAATCATTTAAACACTTAACACACACACATATATACACACACCCACACCCATATTCCCTCCACCATAATTATTTATAATCATGCTCACACCACATACAAACAAAAAACAAGAAACAACTCAAACAGAAATTGGATTCAAAGAAAAAAAGTAAATCAATGACATCCCACTTCTTCCCCTCTCGCCAGGTCCTATACACGCAAGCACGTGTGCTTTTCAATCTAAAACAAACATACATTTATCCCTCCATCAAAAGAACATATTCAGGGAATACAAAATCGCCCACCAACTCAGCTATTACCAACAACAATTTACGTGATCCAATACAAGAAAGAAAAAAAAAGAAAAAAAAAAATGCACCCACAAAAAATCAAACCAACATTGTTTTATATTATAACTAAATAAGACTCATACCCCCCCCCCCCCCTTCCCCCAAAGAAAGGCCAGACCAACAATGAAATAAAAAACCCAACCCAAACCAAACCAAACCCAAACCAACTACACACAACACACAAACCAACACCAAACACACACCACACACACACCACCACACACACACACACACACACACACGTGCGAGAATGCATGTGTTTGTGCGTGTGCGCACGTGCGCGTGTGTGTGTAGGTGTATGTGTGTGTGTAGTGTGTGTGTGTGTGTGTGTGTGTGTGTGTGTGTGTGTGTGTGTGTGTGTGTGTGTGTGTGTGTGTGTGTGTGTGTGTGTGCACGCGCAAAGATGTTAATACGTCACTTTCAACATCCCTAACTCTAACGTTGCTCCAATAAACAAGCTTTTCGTCTTGAGACTCTGGCATTCCTCTTCTTCAGCTCTTTCTGCAACTATTTATTTATCTTATCTAGTTTATCTATTCTTTTATATCGAGGATAATGGAATAAGCACTCATGTGTCTTTTTTTACATCCAGTCCCCCTGTGTATGCAGTTTTGTAAATCTTGCCATCTGTTCCCACCGGCACACAATGGCCTACTCTTACTGAAAAGTGGAACAGGATTTAACTGTGCACAAGATGTTCTGCGTGCGTTCGCACACGGGTCCTCGGTTTATAGTCTCATCCCAAGGACTAAATAAACAGGACTAGTCAAGAAGTGTCCATCAAAGGCAACTCAGAGCTATTTTAGGAAAAAAAACAAACAAAACAAAAAATCCAAAGAAAAGCTTCCAGAGAACGGGCGGGAGAGGACAGACACCTGTTGGACGATTGAGAGTACTGTGTTCTCTGTGAAGACTGAGTTATCACCCTTAGCTGTGCCTGGGAAAAGCGGAGTAACGCCCCATTGGGGTGTTTTTTTAATAGCTTTGGTTCTCTTCTTGAGTGTTTCTGTTTCTAGCGTCCTCTTCTTTAGGAGTGAGAGTTCCCTTCTTCCACTCTACCTCCCCTTTTATTTTTGTTCTTTTTTTTTTTTTTTAGGGGGGGGGTCCCCTCTGTGTGTGTGTGTGTTTGTGTTGTGTGTTGTGTGTGGCGTGCGTGTGCGTGTGTGTGTGTGTGTGTGTGCGTGCGTGCGTGCGTGGTGTGTGTGTGTGTGTTGTGTGTGTGTGTGTGTGTGTGTGTGTGTGTGTGGTGCAAAATTCATCTATCATCTCCTCACAAGTTGAAATCTCATCATTTGTGATCCTTAGAAATCGAGCTGAAGAACTGGGGGAGGGGGTGCATTTCTAAATCTAACAACACTAGATTGAGTTATTACAGTGAACAAAATTAAAAACTCAATTAACTGAACTGCAATCGACAATGAGAAAAAAATTATCAAACAGCATCTGAGGAGAGAAAAGACACAAACAATCTTAATTACTACAAAAAGTAAACGTGTTGCTAAAAGTACTTGATAAGCAAGAAAAACGGGGGAAAAGGTAGGCCCACTGCAGTAGAACGTCCTTAAAATCCAACGTAATTATAGCAACAAACCAACTGGACTATGCCACAGCCATTAAAAAACAAACAAACAACAAAAAACAAAAAACAAACCGAACAAGCTGTTTCGTGTACCTGTAGTTTAGGCACACACACACACACACACACACACACACACACACACACACACACACACACATGAATTGATCCTTAGGCTTAACAATAGGCCTAGGAGCCCCTTGGTCGGCAATTGAACACACACACACACACACACACACACACACACACACCTGGGAACTACTTCTACTCGGAAACTATTCATAGGATTCAACAAAGGCCTAAACAAACGGCACGTTTGTTCGGCAAATTAACGGAAGTGTCTCTAGTTTTTTCCCCCTGTTCAATTGGTTTGCTTGTCTGTTTGCTTGCTTTATTTATTCAGTACCAAGATAGACTCATGTCCCTTATTGTCGACACGGAGTAGGAGACTATTGTATACTTAATTTAGAGGCAATCTGTGACTGCAACGCCAACCTAGACTACTTATCAACGTAATTCAGTGTGAGCTATTTGACTCGACAGTGGAACACGTTTCCACTTGTTCTGGTTGTTGTACTTGAATACATTATAAACAACATAGGTAACTTATCTCAACCAAAACAAAAAAAAGGTAAACACCCTGAAACATAAACATTATCTTTTCGTTGTTGTTTTTTGTTGTTCTTTTTTCTTGGCCCTATCACCCAGCCTGTGCCACATTTCCCGTTGTTCCTTTTTGATAAAATCAAGGCCGTTTAAAAAAAACAAAAAAACTGATGGATTTTTTTTAAATGATAAAACGAACTTCATTCTTTGTAAACAGCGCACACTTATCTACAAAAAATAGACATTCTATTTGCAAAGCAAGACTAGATTTATATGGCAAATTCTGTAGGCGGTTCAGTTTGCCCATACCATTACGAAGAGAACCTACGCATAGGCTAGTAGTCCGACAGCAACAAGCAACCCAAGCGAAGGAAGAAGAACTTGCCTAAGCCCACAAGGCTACACACACTCACACACACACACACACACACACACCATTCTCTCTCTCACACACCACACCACACACACACACACAAGCCAAGCCATTGGTGGTGGTGTGTGCCGTTTTTTTTTCTCAGGGTCTGTTCTTGTCAGTAAGCTTCCACAAGAAGCGTCAGTCTGTGTAGCCTATCAGTGGCGGTTGGTAGCTTTGCGAGAGAGAGAGTGCAACTTGTTGTGGAGTGCGGGCTAGCCTGAAGTTATACTGTTGGTGGGAGTCCTAGTGTTGTTTTGCTTGACAGACGTTTGGAGTCTTTGCAGCAGCAGCAGCAGCAGCAACAACAGCAACATCTAGCAGCATCATGGCACTTGAAGGATGTGCAGCATGCCTGAAATATTTGATGATCATCTGGAATTTCCTGATATTGGTAAGGGGAATGAATGAATGAATGAAAGCGTTGAGTGGTGGTGGTGGTGGTGGTGGGAGGAGGAGGAGGAGATAGCGAAGGAGGGTGGGCAGCTGGGTAGTGGGTGGGTGGGGTGGTAGTGAGTGGATGGGCGGGAAAAAGGGTTTTGGTTTGGTGGTGGGTATAAAGTGATTTGAATGACTGGCGCTGATTTATTAAAACAAAAAAAAGAAATTGCTTTCGGGTGTGTGTGTGTGTGTGTTGTGTTGTTGTTGTTGTTGTTGCTGTTGTTTTGTTGTTGTTGCTGCTTCTGCAGCTGTCGGTTATTTTTTTTTAGTGTTAATAACATGTTCTTTTTTCTTTGTGCGCGCGCGCGTTGTGTGTAAAGTAAAATGTCAATGCCATATTGTGCCATCCTAACCCCACCCCTCCCATCCTGCTCATGCCCTTACCATGCCATAATACTGTGCCATGTCATGTCATGCCACGCTATGCCAGGATTGCTAAACTGTATTACTGTACTGTATTTTTACCTTACCATAACAGACCATACATGTGACACTAAATACTACGCCATACTTTATTAATTTGCTTATTCCATTATTCTCGATATAAAAGAACAAAAAATAATAATAATAAATACTTATCCTGCAATACCACATCTTACAACACCAGACCGTACTATTATAGCATCGGTAAAGTTGATACCACAGCATGCTGCTACACACTTTCGCTCAGTAACATAGCATAACATAATGGTAGCATACCAACCATACCGCTACCATAGTAAACCTACTATACCACACCACACCACACACATACCATACCTTCTATGACTCTCATACCATAGGCCTACCGCTCCATACCCACTATACCCCACCACTCTAACCATACATTACCATACAGTACTGTTACATTGAACTTTTTTTTTGTTGTCAAAATAACCTTTTCACGAACAGAACACTGGGAGAAATGGCAGGCGGAAGAATACAAGAGTCTCCCTCCCTGATAAACAGGAAAGTACACGAGTGTTCCCATCCCAAGTCAAGTCAAAATGATCTTTATTGAGGGGAAAAGATTTAAGTTTACACAACTTTTTTGCATCCTGCTCTCACAACAACAAAAAATCAAGAAAATGACTTCTAAAACATTCAAAGACAAATATTATCAACCTTTGATCCCAGCATAAGTCATGAATAACCAAAATGTACACATCAGTTCTCACCTACATCATTGCTTCATCTGTAAAGTATTGGTTTGGTGTGGGTGTGTTGGGTTGTGTGTGGTGCTGTGGTGTTTATTTTATTCTTATTCTTATATCGAGGATAACAGAATAAGCATATGGCTTTTTTTATCTCCCCGTGTGTATGCAGTTTTGTAAATATTGTCATCTGTTCCCACTGGCACACGATGGCCTACTCTTTCGAAAGGCGGAACAGGATTTAACGTGTGCGCAAGATGTTCTGCGTGCGTTCGCACACGGGGCCTCGGTTTAAAGTCTCATCCAAAGGACTTTTGGGGAGTGTG
>CM060317.1:19342944-19352944 GCA_030674155.1 Stramonita haemastoma
AGAAGAAAAAGAAAAGCAAAGCTTCCACTGTCAAACAAATAAGAATCAGACAACTTAAGGGCGCGCGCGCGCGCACACACACACACACACGCACGCGCGCGCGTGCACACACACACACATACACACACGCGCACGCACGCACACACACGCACGCACGCACACACACGCACGCACGCACGCACGCATGCACGCACACTCAAACACACACATTTTTAGGTGGGAAATGCACAGAGCTGTACAGCACAGGACCTAACACAGAAAACCGGTTAGACGGGCATCACATGTTTGACACACACACACACACACACGCACACGCACACACACACACTCATAAAATTCTGGTTCCCAAAAGAGGCTGAAAATGGTATTGGAGAAGGGAAGGAGAAGAGGGATGGGAGTGAGGGGGGGGTGCGGTGAGAAAAAGGGGGAGGAGGGTGATAGGGGGGTTAGTGGGTGATGGAGGAAGCATAGGACCTGATCAATATGCCTTATTAGATACAATCCATACTGCCCACCCCCCACCCCCACCCCACCCTTCCACCAAGTGCTACCAAAGCCAACCGACCTTAGTCCCTTTACTGCCAACTGTGGTAGTGGCTGTTTTACATAGAATGATTCATGCAGAGGGGTCCGTCCCTCAGTTGGGCTGAGTGGATAAGTGAGGCGATTGACGCTTGATTCTACTCGGAGGGTTTTTGGTCGTTGTTTTTTGTTTGGTTGGTTCTTTTTTTTTTTTTGTTGTTGTTTTTTTTTTTGGGGGGGGGGCGCTTTTTTGTGGGGGGGAGGTATTTTAGGGTTTGTTGTTGGGTTTTTTTTTGGGGGGGGCGTTTATTTGGTTTTTGTTGTTGTTTTGTTGTGTGTTTTTTTGGGGAGTTCGGTTTTCATTCATGCTGCCATGTTGGAAAAAGACAAGATATTCTTGACAGTGTTAATATTCCTCCTGCTCACCCCAATCCCCTTCTAATCCTGACCTGGGACTTACATTAATTTTTGAAGGTTCGTATGTATGGGTATCACAATAATACTGTTAACAGCCTTTCACATATGAAGGCTCGTATGTGGAGGTATCACAATAATACTGTCAACAGCCTTTTACAGTTGAAGGCTGTATGTGGAGGTATCACAATAATACTGTTAACAGCCTTTTACAGTTGAAGGCTCGTATGTGGAGGTATCACAATAATACCGTCAACAGCCTTTTACAGTTGAAGGCTGGTATGTGTGGGTATCACAAAAATACTGTCAACAGCCTTGTGCATGCTTTCGTTGAATTCCATTCCATCATTTGGTTGAAGAAGAGAACGTGGCTTTTGAACACAGCTATAGGAGTGAGTGACATGAAAGAAAAAACACATACACGCTGGTGTCATGATGTGGATATCACCCCGTGAGTCAAGAATGTTGGATTTTAATCAATGATTGGAACAGCCCTATTTCAGTATTTCTATAGATTTCACCAAGTTTGAATCTTTTTCTTTTAGTTCTGGCGTTTCTGGTCGTTGTGGTAGTCGTTTTCGTCATGGTTGTGGAATGCTCAGATAGCAATTAATGAATTATTGTTGTCTGTTTTATTAGTGAAAATGCATTGCGCTGCCCATAAGCACTTGACAAGTCAGGTCCAGTGCATCCTACTTTAGCATGGGAGAGATTTATCTTCTAAGTCTTTGGGTGGGGGGTCGGCGAGGAGGATGGACCAAGAATGCAGAAATAGACAAGAAGGAGGTGACAGGAAGAAAAGGAACAAGGCAGAAGAAACAAAGAGAGGAATAGAAAAGAAGGAATTTCTATAACAGAATTTTCATACAGTGGGGATGCTATTTTTACGCTGACAGGTTCCTGGCATCCTAAAGGAGAGAACAAGAAACAAAGGAGAAGGAGACCCAATCCATTCCAATCAGTGTTCCCTTAGCCCCACCCACCACAGAGGTCATATAATTCTAAGGACTGTCACTCCTCCAACTGTTTCAAGCTGATAAGAACACCTGTGAAGAACAACAAAACCGACTTCTACATGGGTGCTTGCACCCACACCAGTTTGTCCCTAAAGGCTGCATTGCCATGAGGACGTAAATCTCACCCTTTTCCCTTCCAACTGTTTAAACTCAGATTGAAACTGTGCAACTTGGCTTAAAAAATACACAGGTCAAAACACCCAGATTAAAACCAACTCTTCAGTCATTCCTAGTTATCCGGCCTCCTCATCGTGGGAGAGCAACATAAGTGGTACTGATGATAATGGAGGTAAAAACCCTTTGCCTGGGACCACAACAGGGAGATGGAGGTACACACATAGTATGGGCAGGAGGTACACACATAGTATGGGCAGGAGGTACACACATAGTATGGGCAGGAGGTACACACATAGTATGGGCAGGATGTACACACATAGTATGGGCAGGAGGTACACACATAGTATGGGCAGGAGGTACACACATAGTATGGGCAGGAGGTACACACATAGTATGGGCAGGAGGTACACACATAGTATGGGCAGGAGGTACACACATAGTATGGGCAGGAGGTACACACATAGTATGGGCAGGAGGTACACACATAGTATGGGCAGGAGGTACACACATAGTATGGGCAGGAGGTACACACATAGTATGGGCAGGAGGTACACACATAGTATGGGCAGGAGGTACACACATAGTATGGGCAGGAGGTACACACATAGTATGGGCAGGAGGTACACACATAGTATGGGCAAGAGGTACACACATAGTATGGGCAGGAGGTAGGTACACACATAGTATGGGCAGGAGGTACACACATAGTATGGGCAGGAGGTACACACGTAGTATCGGCAGGAGGTAGGTACACACATAATATCCGCTACCTAGCGTTCTGCTTATAATTATGTGTACTGCCTGTGCTTGCTAGGAAGTATGTATGTAGACTAAGTGAGATTGTAAATGCTGGGATGGGCAACAGGATGTCCATTTTTCATTGCCAATTTGCCTGTATAATGGTTTTTGTCGTCCACTATGTATGTTCAGACCGCGTAAAGTGAGATTAAGTTTGACATTACTGGCAGTATCTGCTTTTTTTTCACGGGGAAAAGTGCGTAAATATATATTTGTGTGTGTGTGTATATATATATATATATATATATATATATATATATATATATATATATATATATATATATATTGGTAGTAGCATCGTGGATTTGGTGTTAATTGTTTATAAGTATTGAAGTGAGTGTGAATAGCAAATACAGAGCTCTCTCTCTCCCTCCCTTTCTCTTTCTCTCTCCCCTCCTTCCCTTCATCCCCCCCCCCTCCTCTATATGTGCATACACACGCCCACACACGCACCTGTTTGTATTTGAAAAGACAGGGGAGCAAGCCAAACTGCCAAGTCAAACTTTGAATGTGACCCATAAGTGAATAGTAGCGAGTAGGCCACGGGCTATAGAGTAGGCCTACAGTAGCACAGGCTATAGAGGCGAGTTGCCTCTGTGTGTGCCTTGAAGTCTCTCTGATAGATTACGATGATAGATCGTTCTAATCCCGAAGCGGAGCCCTGTCACCTATGACGAAAGACGTGGGTTTTTCTCGCTTGAATAGCTTTGGGAAATTCATTGCCCTGTGTGTATGTGAAATATATATATATATATATTATATATATATATATATATATATATATATATATATATATAATATATATATATGAGTTGTTGACCCTGCGGAGTGTGTAATAGGAAAACAATTTTCACTTTCAGATCAGACTTCTGGCCAAGACAGAAATTTGAAAGCTCCTAGGGAGTGTGAATCTTAGTAGCTTACTCAAGCCATTTTAGAAAATTCAATCATGCAGGTCCTCACAGAAAGATATAGATTATGTGATAATCCCCGAAGTCGGAATGCAGCTACCCTAATGGTGGGCTGAAATGGTCGCAAGCGCCAAAAAAAATCTTACTATTTGTGAACTTCAAAGTGGGTAACGAAAAAAGAAAAAAAACAAAAAAAAAACAAGATGATGCGAGCAACGTGATATAGAAAAGGAAAGGGGCGTAGACAAGGGTGTCTATCTATAGGGCAGTGTCAGTTACACAGCGTCTCATTCAGTGTGTGCATTACTATATCTTACAGTTTTTCCCAGTACAGGTGAAATGAGTGAGACACAGAGTGTGTATTCTGCATGACCTCCTCAGTGTTAAGCTAGATAACGCATAACAACAGTGGCAACAATGATAATAGAATTCATACCAAATAGGGGAGATGAGGGTAAGGGGGTAGCCTAGTGGTTAGAACATTGCCCTGTGATCTGACAGCCCGGGTTCGAACCACCACCCAGGCAACTGTTCGAGGGGTTTTCCCATGTAGCTAACATCAGTACTGACTCCACTCTCTAGAAGGTGGTTTTTGGGGGGATAAGACTTTAAACTGAAGTTTTGTGTGCAAAGACCGGTTGGAATAGGTGACGAAATTTAAAAAACGAAAACAACAACAACAACAAAACGCGCAAACAAAATCAGACCGGCGTGCACACTGATGTGTTTAATCACCATCCCCAAAGTCGGAATGAGGTTTCCTTTTTTTTTTTTAATGTAATGGGTAAACGATTGCATAATACGCAAACATCTCAGCATAGCCGAACCTCGGAGCTGTAGCCTAGGAACGTAAACAAAAAGCAAATCTAATCACCACAGCGCCATCTTGTAATAAACAATACGGTAATGACTAGAAAGGGATACCCGCCAACTCAAAAACGTGGGACCCCCACCCCCATCACTACTACCCCCCCCCCCCCCCTGCAACTTTCCCCAGGGTGCCCTTGACGCACCTCAGGTAACTTCCCCACTGTTTCCTTCCCCTCTCCGTTCCTCCCCCCCCCCCCCCCCCCCTTAAAAAAAATTCTGACAGGGATTCAACCTGTTCTTGCTCTTCTTCTCCCCTCTTATCTACAACAGTTTACTTACTCCTCCCTCGCTTGCCGGTGTCACCTTTCCCAAAGTGTCTTTCAAATCCCCTTAGGGTGCAGGCATGTAGGCCCCACTATACTACTACTACTACCACTATATATACAAATATTGATACCATAATAAATGCGTAAAAATGGCATAGTTAGTGATGGTTGGTTGATGGTACAGTTTCTAGATCGGATAACTCTGCTGGGACTATAATACAATAACATTTTTAAAAAGTAAGAAGGTAAAGGTGTCCCATAACCTATGTGGTCATAGGGGAGGAAGCATCAGAGACCTCAGCTTCTCTAGGGACCAGCATGTTGAGGGCGGGGCCCATCTCCTCTCCCTCGCTGCTTTACCTTCCCTGACCCTAAAGAGGGCAGGTACCCATTTACAACTGGGTGGACTTGGGGATTGTACTGAAGTCAAGGCGCACAAACGGTCACCTATCCATTTGGTAACCTTGCTCAGTGCTGCTTAACCTTAGCTTGGGGGAAAGCGAGTGCTCTGATATGGCCACTGAGCTATCCCGCCCCCCTAAAAATGGCAACAATATATGTGGCAAAGCAAGGTTTATTTCCAAAGCCCCGTTCGAGATTCATGGAAGCGTTACATAATGCATGTAGCTTTAACTCCAAACGGGATTGTAACGCGGCCAGGCCTTTAGGGAAAATCAGACAGCAATCAGGGAAGTTGTGCAGAAAGCAGCATGGTTTTAAATGCATGACAAGGGGAGAGAGAGAGAGAGAGAGAGAGAGAGAGAGAGAGAGAGAGAGAGAGAGAGAGAGAGAGAGAGAGAGAGAGAGAGAGAGAGAGAGATTATTATTTATTTATTTATTTCTTTTATATCGAGGTAACAGAATAAGCATCATGTGCTTTTTTCATCCGGTCCCCGTTGTATGCAGTTTTGTAAATCTTGTCATCTGTTCCCACCGGCACACGATGGCCTACTCTTACGAAAAGCGGAACAGGATTTAACGTGTGCGCAAGGTGTTCTGCGTGCGTTCGCCACACGGGCCTCGGTTTAAAGTCTCATCCGAAGAGAGAGAGAGAGAGAGAGAGAGAGATGAGAGCAGGCAGAGAGAGAGAGGAGATGGAATGAGAGAGAGAGAGAGAGAGAGAGAGAGAGAGGGGGGGGAGCAAAAGCAAGGCACAGAGAGAGAGAGAGAGAGAGAGAGAGAGAAGACAGACAGAAGAGAGACAGAGAGACAGAGAGAGGAGAGAGAACTTTAGTATCCATTTACATCCAGTCCCTCACCCCCATTCAGAATCAGACTTTAAAAAAATATATTATGCACAGAGGCAGCCACACAGCCATTACACAGAAAGGGCAAACACATAAAAAGCACATGATTCACTTTGTAGCTTGACTTAGACCTCATCATTTTTTTTTTTTATTATAAGCTCTGTGTCTATGTATGTGGTCTGAATAATAGTACTTACCTTACTCTATGCTTTTTTATTAATGATTTATGTCTAGAGCCAGCCACTGTACATGTGTGTGTGTGGGTGTGTGCATGTGTGTGCCTCTGTGTGTGTGTGTGTGTGTGTGTGCCTCTGTGTGTGTTTGTATGTTGTGTTGTTGTGTGTGAGAGAGAGAGAGAGAGAGAGAGAGAGACAGACAGACAGACAGACAGACAGACAGACAGACAGAGAGGAGGGCTTCCGAAAGATGCCCTTGGTCTGGGGTTCAACAGATTTTTTTTTCGTTCCTTGGCTAGAGCTCCGAGGTTCAGCGATGGTAAGATTGTTGCTTATGCAACGGTTTTTTTGCCCCACCATGTAGATAGCCACATTCCGCTTTCGGAAACGATGTCCCAACAGAAACAAACAGAAAGGAGAGAAGACAGACAGGCAGAGTGAAAGACAGGCGAGCAATCAGTCAATAATCAGTGAGTGGGTAGGTAAGTAAGTAGGTTGGCAGGTAGGCAGGTAGGTGGGTGGGCACTGGTAGGCCTGAAGAAAGCTAAGTGGGTTCGTGGGAAGACAGATATGCTGGCATGTCAGTATTCAGATAGATAGGTAACCTAATGTAAATAAAAGAAAGGAAGGAAGGTGAGCAGTGAAGGGGAAAAAACCAAACTTAAAAGCAGGTGAAAAAAGCACAAACCGGCAAACAAAAACCCAACCCGAGAAAAGAATTCTTCAGAATTTTCTCCATTGTTCTCTAATCTCAAGTTCTCTCTCTCTTCTCTCTCTCTCTCTCTCCTCCTCTCTTCTCTCTCTCTCTCTCTCTCTCTCTCTCTCTCTCTCTCTCTCTCTCTCTCTCTCTCTCTCTCTCTCTCTCTCTCTCTCTCTCCCCTCTCTCTCTCTCTCCTCTCTCCCCATCTTCTCCTCCTCTCTCTCTCTCCTCTCTCTCTCTCTCCTCTCTCTCTCCTCCTCCTCTCTCCTCCCTTCCCCTCTACGCCCCTCCCTCCCCCACCTTTCCCTCTACAAAGCCTCCCGTTTTTTTCTGTTTTTTCTCTTTTCTCTTCGTCATTCTTCACCCCAAAGTTTTTAAGTTCACTGATAAACGATATATAAGCAAGGGAAAAATAACCTGTGCCTGACTCACACGCACAGACACAGACTTGGCCTGCACCCAACAGCATCTTTTATAGATGAAAACACCAGAGGAAAATACAGCAACACGTAAACTGTAAGCTTCTGAACTTAATGTCTACGCGTGTAAGATTTTCTGCATCTCAGGTCTGCCTGTTTTGTTTGATTTTCTATGCAAGACTTTATATATCAGTTTCATCAATGAATGTATATAACCAGTTTTCAAACGCAGCCTTTTCTTATTTAATAAATGTCTGTTGTGGTTTGTTTGGGTGTGTTTTGTTTGGGTTTCTTTTGGTTTCTTTATTCCTTTTGACTTTGATATGATGAGAAATGTATGGTCAAACAAACCCAAAACAACTACAAACACTGTTATAGATTTTTTTTAAGGAAAAGAAGAGAAAACATATGCCAAAGTGGCTGATTTTGTGAGATAATTTTATAATTACAAGCCGAAGTTGGAATTGCTGGGCCTGACTTGTCAGGCGCTTCACGGCAGCACAGCTCATTTGCGCTCAAATAGCAGACAATAGTTGCTGTCTGAGCGTTGAAGAAGAAGAAGAAGAAGAAACAAGAACAAGAAGAAGAAATGATCATTATTACCATGGTTAATTAACTCTTTCCATCCCATGATCTAATCTATTGTTTCATTTGCCCCGCTGTATCTTGAATCTTTGTGGGAAGTTAATCAATATTTGCAAAATCTCATTGGTGCCCCCACGGTCCAAGGGACTTGGGGATAGGTGAAGTCACAATTTGCAATAATGACTGAAAATGTATTCTTTAAGCACAAAAAGAGTAATTTTGTGACGCAAAATGCTATGTGGGGGGTTAAGGTTAAAATTACTTCTTTTTTTTGACACGAGAAGCTTACCATTCTTCAGTAAGGCAATTCTATCTGTTACCACTTTCTCTGCTCTTATTTACTTTGGGGTGTATGTAGGCTTGCGCGAAGGGTCGATCAGCCTCGATTCTGGTTTAATTGATGTAATCATTTATTTATCTATTTATACCACTTTATGTCACAGCAGATTTCTCCGCGTGAAATTCGAGCTGCTCTCCTCGGGGAGAGCACATCGCCACAAGTGCAGAGCCACCCATTTTTTTCTGTCTGCAGTTGTATTTCTTTCCCTATCAGAGTGGCGTTTTTCTACATAATTTTACCAGGGACAACTCTCTTGTTGCCGTGGGTTCTTTTACGTGCGCTAAATATGTAACACACGGGTTCTCGGTTTATCGTCTCACCCGAAAGACTAGCACCCAGACCACCATTCATGGTCTAATAGATGGGGGAAAAGTTTTGGACCCAAACGGGATTCGAACCACCGCACGCTTCGACCCGGACTTTTGGCTTTCTAGACAGGCGTGTTATATTATAACCTCTAGAAACCACCGATTCACTACCTTTGGATCAGCTAGAACTTTTTATTTCTTTTATATCAAGGATAATGGAATAAGCACTCGTGTGCTTTGTTTTACATCCAGTCCCCGTGTGTATGCAGTTTTGTAAATCTTGTCATCTGTTCTCACCGGCACACAATGGCCTACTCTTACGAAAAGCGGAACAGAACACTGCAGAGCGATGCATTCATGCATGTTGGTCAGTAACTACTCAATAAGCCTGATACACCAGGGTGAAGTCTGTTATTTTAAGTTACTGTTTTCGGGTTTGGTGAGGTTTGGGTGGGGAGGAGGGTGTTTAAACGTGTGAAATTTGCTTTGATGTCAGTCAGCAATGACGACTGCAGCTCTGTTTTGAATTACAAAAAAATGAAATAAAATAAAAATAAAAAGCTCTTGTTTTGAATAAAAGAGTATTAATTTGTCAGTTTGAGGTTTTGCTTTGTTTTTTTGTGTGTTTTTTTTTAAGATGCAGGGAAAACAAACAAACAAATTATGAAAACCAACACCCCGTATCCTGCCTGAACTGACGTTTGCAGTGGGCGTGGTGTTTATATTATTATTATTATTATTTCTAGCTTCTTTGTCCTTTGTGTGTTGTGTGTGTGGTGTGTGTGTGTGTGTGTGTGTGTGTGTGTGTGTGTGTGTTGTGTGTTTTATTTGGTGTGTTTTTTTCATTATTCTTTTATTGTGTGTGTGTCTGTGTCTGTGTGTTTCTGTGAACCTTTTAAAAAAAATTTATTCTTTTATTTCGAGGATAATGGAATAAACACTCATGTGCTTTCTTTTTTTTTTTTTACGTCCAGTCCCTATGTGCTTGCGGTTTTTGTAAATTTTGTCATCCTTTCCCGCCAGCACAAAATTTAATGGCCTGCTCTTGAGAAAAATGGAACAGGTTTTAACATGTGTGCAAGATGTTCTGCGTGTGTTTACACATTGGGCCTCAGTTTATAGTTTCATCTGACGGAGTCTGCGAGCGAGTGTGCGCGTGTGGCGTGCGTGTGGGTGTGTATGTGCGTGCGTGCGTGCGCGCGTGCGTGAGGTTTTTATCCCCTCGCGTTCACAGTAGGAAAACCCCAAGCAAATAGGCAAACAACCAAAAACTCCAGACATTTTGGCTGCCAGTGCCAAAAACGCCAGCAC
>CM060317.1:19367531-19370031 GCA_030674155.1 Stramonita haemastoma
TGGAAGTGTTCGGTATATTTGTATGGGGTTGGGTTAGTTAAATATAGGGGCCAGCGTGAGTTAGATCGAACGACTAAACCATATCGATCTATTCTCTGTCTGTCTGTCTGTCTGTCTGTCTGTCTGTCTGTCTGTCTGTCTGTCTGTCTGTCTGTCTGTCTCTCTCTCTCTCTCTCTCTCCTCTCTCTCTCTCTCTTCTCTCTCTTCCTCTCTCTCTCTCTCTCTCTCTCTCTCTCTCTCTCTCTCTCTCTCGTGTGTGTTTTCTGTGTCTGTGTCTGTGTCTGTGTGAAACTGAAACAGAAATCACCGTTACAATTTATTCTGTAGAACAAAAAGGGGAATGGATGAGAGAGAGAGAGACAGACAGACAGACAGACAGAGAGAGAGAGAGTGTGTGTGTGTGTGTGTGGTGTGTGTGTGTGGTGTGTGTGTGTGGTGTGTGTGTGTGTGTGTGTGTGTGTTTGTGGTGTATTTGTGTGTGTGTGTGTGCGTGCGTGTGTGTCTGTGTGTGTTAGAGACAGACAAACAAACAGATAGACGCAGAGCAAACTCGTTCAACTTCAAATGGCTTTTGTTTTTCTTCTCTCGCTGTGTTTTCCTAACTGAATATCGACCTTGTTCTACCCACAGTCGAAGTTTTTATCAACAATATTGAGAAAGGGGGGGGGGGGGGGGGGGGGGGGGGGGGGGTTAGGGGAGGGGGTGAAAAAGAAATGGCTTTATATTGCATTTGTGTGATTTTTATTTGTGTCTTGTCTTACCGGATAAACTAACACTAGCTATTACTTGCAATGAGTCTTGAGAGCGTGTGTGTGTGTGTTGTGTGTGTGTGTGTGTGTGTGTGTGTGTGTGTGTGTGTGTGTGTACCTGGATGGTCATATCAGATTATATTAGTAGTTATCAGACTGTAGACAAGCAACCAAGGTCAGGCTGACCTAGTTTGACACTGCCAAGTTCGACTGTTTAAGAAAACTTCGTTTGTCAAAAGGAAGAAATGTTTATTTATTATCATTTTGAATAGAGTTTTTTTTTGCTAGAAAGTAATTTGTACCAAAACTGTAGTAAACTGTAACCTTCAGCCAGAGTTATATTTTTTAGGTTGCTTTTTTCTCATATTCAAAGGTGTAAGAAGGGGGGGGGGCAGCATGAGGAAAGTCACTAGGGTTCGAAAAATGTTTGCAGGAACTTGAAATTGCTTTTTTTTTTTTTTAATTTAATCGTAAATCACTTTTTCCAGTACAGTGTGGTTTTCCATGCTTGAACTATGTCATAAATTTGTGGTATTCATGTTTCGTCATAAATTTGTGTTATTCATGTTTGATTTTGTTGTGAATAAAAGCAAAGTGTGTTTTTCTCGACCAGAAATTAATTATACAAAATGTGTAGCATTTTGTACAACATAAAGGATGTGTGTGTGTGTGTGTGTGTGTGTGTGTGTGTGTGTGTGTGTGTGTGTGTGTGTGTGTGTGTGAGGGAGGGGGGAGGGGGTAAGAAACATGTTAAGCACCAAAGTCTTCTTGGAGTGCATTGTTCTTTACAGAAGCTAATTTTAGTGGGGGGGTATTTTGACAGTATCAGAAAATGGCTTTCTCTATTACAACACCAACACATATATATTCTACAACCAAAGGCTCAGAAAAAGAAGAACCCGCAAAGGAGAACACGTCTAGACTTCTTGTAAATGAGGAAACTGTTTTCTCAGAAAACATTCTCCGTTTCTCCAGAAAAAACTTTTCCTCACAAACTTTGCAAGGGGAGGTAGTTTCTCTATGGCTGTGATGTAGACCTAACTTTGCCTCCTGTTCACAATGGATTGGGGTAGAGGAGGGGAGGGGAGGGGGGGTGGGGGTTTCCGATGACGTCACTCAAGGTTAAGAATAGGGTTCGCGTTACTACTTAACTAGTCTAGCATTTTCCTGCTAATTGTTAAATATAGGACTACGTCAGTTGCACGAGACTGATGTTATTATTAATTCTAGTGCAGGCAGATGTTGTAGATTTTTTTTTTATGATGTAGGTTTTTAATTAATGATATAGGTTCTGTTTTAGTTACTGTCCATATGTCTGTCTCCCTGTGTGTGCTTTTTGTTTTGTCTTGTCTGTTATTTTTGTTGTTGTTTTTTTTTGTTTTTGATCTCTCTTCCTTATTTCGATGGTATTTGCATGTGCGCGCACAGCACACACACACACACACACACACACCACACACACACAACACACGCCACACACACACACACACACACACACACACACACACACACACACACACACACACACACACACACACACACACACCATATAACCCTTACATACATTACCTACGATTGCATAACTTGCCTATAACCATTTCTGACAGTTTGACAAAAATCGTTCCCCATAGACACATTTTTTAGACTCAAGACTACACAACCAAGGACGGTAACTTCTCAGACCAGACTTGGGTGGACTTGTCAATGGATGGGAGAAGAAGAAAAAAAAAAAAGACAGGTGGGGGGGAGAG
>CM060317.1:19372531-19380031 GCA_030674155.1 Stramonita haemastoma
ACATATGCTTTTAATCATTTCCTTTATTCTCTTGCTCCTTTACTTTTTTCTCTCTTCAACCATGTTCTGTGCTTTTAAATGCAAAACATTTAAATATGGTGTAGTGTATAGGCTGACAGAGGAAATGATGGGAAGACAACATCACAGAGTAGACTGGTCTTGAGTGGAACGGTTTGTTACTGGAAGCTGAGAACCGCGAGGAGTGGAGGAAGCTGGTTGAAAAATCTTCAGTGGTGCCCCCACGGTCTACTAGACGATGAGATAGGTGATGGGAAGTATGTAGTTACAGAACTTTCCACACACAGTAACATCACCATTATAAATAAAAAAATAATCTTGAAAATAAAAATAGATATAAACATAAGTATTAAATCAGAACGACAAGAAAAAAATAACATCACCATTATATAAAAAAATTAATCTTGAAAATAATAGAAATAAACATAAGTATTAAATCAGAACGACAAGAAAAAAAATAACATCACCATTATATTAAAAAAAAATTAATCTTGAAAATAAAAATAGAAATAAACATAAGTATTAAATCAGAACTACAAGGAAAAAGTAACATCACCATTATTTTAAAAAATTATTCTTGAAAACAAAAAATAGTAATTAACATAACTATTAAATCAGAACTACAAGAAAAAAAAAGTAACATCACCATTATTGAAAAAAAAATCTTGAAAATATAAATAGTATTTAACATAAGTATTAAATAAGAAATACAAAAAACTAACATCGCCATTTTTTTTAAAATGTTAATCTGGAAAATAAAAACAGAGATAAACATAAGTATTAAATCAGAACTACAAAGGAATAGGTTTTAACTTGGTAGTGGGTAAAGAGGAAGGGTAGGGGAAATAGCTCAGTGTTTAGATGTGTCACCAAAGACCATGCAGCACACCCCAATGCAAAGCAAATGTAGGCCTACACCGCCCTTTGTGAAAAATTGGCATGCTACAGCTGTGAGAGCTGTGAGAATGTCATGGGGTCACTGTGTCTTTTTCACCGGTTGTGACGCATGCGTGCTTGCTCAGTCCGTTACACTATCGTTTCAACCTTGAAACATGAGGGAAAAGGCTTCAGACGAACCCAGTTTAACAATTACCTTACCTCCTGTGATATTGTTAGGAACGGTTTTTTCCTTGTAAATGATAATTTAAAAAAAAAAAGTTATATACACACACATATATAGAGAGAGAGACAGACAGACAGTCAGACAGACAGACAGATACAGAGAGAGAGACAGAGGGATAGAAAAACAGAAAAAAAATCAAAGTATATCGAGGAAGAACGTTTTCTGATGTATTTCTATTCAGAGCATTTTTCGGAAAGGTGGGGGGGGGGGGGGTGCCCGGGATCCCCACATGATCCCTAACGTTGACTTAGTTGATTCATTTCAGTATTTCAAGAATGTCTCCCACATTACATCGTCATTGCCTTTTTCAGTTCTTGGCTGATTTACATTCTTGTTGCAATAAAGGCAATATTTCTTTAACGTTTTGGAGAAATGTTGTAAAAGAAGAAATTAAAGGGAAACTCTCTCTCTCTCTTCTCTCTCTCTCTCTCTCTCCTCTCTCTCTCTCTCTCTCTCCTCTCTCTCTCTCTCTCTAACACACACACATATGCGCGTACACACACACATACGCACGTGCACACACACACACGCACACACACATTCACACACACACTCACACTCACTCTCTCACTCACTCACACACACATACACACACACGCGCGCGCGCGCGCGTGGTGCAAACACACACACACACATAAACACACACACACACACACCACACACGTACACACACACACACACACACACACACACACACACACACACACACACACACACACACACACACACACACACACACACACCTATCTTACAACTAAGAGAACAAGAGCGTTGAAAGTCGCCATCATTCTGTCATAACAACATAACCTCTTTCACTCCCATCTAAACACGAAGTAATCTAAAACTACAGTACACATTACAGGGGAAAGAGAAGGGAGGGAGGGGAGGGGGGGGGGGGTAGCGTGGGCGGAGGAGAGAGACATCAAAACAAAACAAGATAGGTCGCTGTGACTGACACTGTGAACCTAGGATTCTGACACTGCTGACACTGACACTGACAGATGTGACTGGCTACTGGGCCAATGGTGGCAATATTTTTTTGTCAGTTGGTGTTTATTCTCTTTTTCCGTTATTTTTGAAACGGATAATTTCTTCCTTCCTCTGAAATCGTGACAGGAGGAAAATGTGGCCAGTTTGTCCGCTTTATTGATCAATAAAATGAAATATTATTGTTCATCAGTCTGTGTGGTAACTAGTCTCTTTGATTTTTTTTAGGTAGGTCTGTTTGTCTGTCTGCGTGACTGGCTCGCTTTGTGTGTCTGTATGGCTCTTAATTTAACACCAACACCACCACCTCTCTCTCTGTGTCTGTCTCTGTCTGTCTGGTCTGTCTGTCTGTCTTCTCTCTCGTCCTCTCTCTCTCTCTCTCTCTCTCTCTCTCTCTCTCTCTCCTCTCTCTCCTCTCTCTCTCTCTCTCTCTCTCTCTCTCTCTCTCTCTCGATTTCAAGTTGCTCCTTCTATATCTCTCCGTTTGTCTCTCTGCCCCTCTCCTTCCTGCTCGCTTTGTGTGTGTGTGTGTGTGTGTGTGTGTGTGTGTGTGTGTGTGTGTGTGTGTGTGTGTGTGTGTGTGCATGCTTGCGTGCGCGCGCGTGTGTGTGTGTTAGGGGGGGTGAGGAAGGGGAGGGAGGTGGATATGAGGGAAAATTTGTATCACCCTAAGTTTTTAAAATCGTAACCCCCTCTTACAAAAATTTAGATTGTTTTCATTGGAGTTGGGGTTGTTTTGTTGTTGTCGTTGTTTTCCCCCCAACAATGCGGTGACCGTCTAAGGTTGATTGACCCTTATGGTTGACCAGGGCATTGATTTTTGATACGAGGAACAATTGAACAGTTGGCCATAATCTTGCTTTAATCTGCATTACAAAGTTACGGATTTAATCAGAGATTTAACCATTAACAAGAACATGGCAGCCTCTGATAATTATGGTCTCTGTGGTCGGCGGGGCTGTAAACAATAGGATTGGATTGGATTGGGTTGCAGTTATTTCGAGTGACGGACAAACAGGGAAAGGAAGGAATGACTGACTGCGCGCTGCCAGTACTAAGATCAGAGCGCTCCACGCACTGTTAGTCGTACTCAGCAGCGACGTTTGCTTAAAAGCTATGTTATGTTGTGTCAAGATATTGTTTACTTAGGCTCTCTCTCTCTCTCTCTCTCTCTCTCTCTCTCTCTCTCTCTCTCTCTCTCTCTCATCTCTCCTCTCTCTCTCTCTCTCTCTCTCTCTCTCTCTTGTATTTATGCAAATGTGGCTTTGCCGGCGTGTGTGGACGTTATTGACAGATTATAAATACAAAGATATCGTGTGTAGTAGGCTACACGCCTGCGTTTGAACAACCAGTTGTTTTAACACTTTGTGGCTTAAAGCTGAATAGAAGATAATTATGCAGACACGTAGATTTGTGCATGTGTGTAGCAAGCAGTCTTTCTGCGTGTCTGTCTATGTTTTTATCTGTCTGTGTCTGTCAGTCTCTGTCTGTCTGTTGTCTGTTTGTCTGTCTGTCTGTCTGTCTGTCTCTCTCTCTCTCCTCTCTCTCTCTCTCTCTCTCTCTCTCCCCTCTCTCTCTCCTCTCCTCTCTCTTCTCTCTCTCTCCCTCTCTTCCTCTCATCTCTCTCTCCTCACTCTCTCTCTCTCTCTCTCCTCTCTCTCTCTCTATCTCTATCTCTCTCACTGTCCCACGCACCATGCATACACTCACATAAACACACACATACACACACGCACGTGAGCGCATACACACACGCACTCACGCACGTGCGCGCACTCACACACACACACACACCACCACACATATTAGACAGGGAGGGGAGAGACAGACAGACAGACGCGCGCGCGCACACCTCTCTCACTCTCTCTCTCTCTCTCTCCTCTCTCTCTCTCTCTCTCTCCTCTTCTCTCTCTCTCTCTCTCCTCCTCTCTCTCTCCACTCACTCACTCACTCACTCTCACACTCACTCACACACACACACACACACACACACACACACACACACACACACACACACACACACACACACACACACACACACAGAGGCATAGAGAGACAGAAAGAAAAAAACAGAGATGAGACAGAAGGCAGAATGTCGAGGCTTGCCGCTCAGCAACAAGTGGAATCTACAAGTCATCAGTAGGGCAGGAGAAGAAAGAAGGCGTGTGCCTGAATATCTGTCTGTCTGCCTGCCTGCCTGCCTGCCTGTCTGTCTGTCTGTCTGCCTGCCTGCCTGCCTGCCTGCCTGTCTGTCTGTCTGCCTGTCTTCGTCTGTCTGTCTGTCTGCCTGTCTGTCTGTGTCTGCCTGCCTGCCTGCCTGCCTGCCTGTCTGCTCTGCCTGTCTGCCTGTCTGCCTGCCTGCCTGCCTGCCTGCCTGCCTATGATGAATAGCCTTTTCCACCCTCACTACTGTACACGCCGAGTCTCCTGGTGAAATGGCCTTTCTCTTGCCTCTCCTCCTCTCCTCTCTCTCCTCGCCACCTCGCTTCTTCCTTATCAATACAATACACAGACCACCAACACCCCCCCCCCCAGATACAGCCGAAGATCACGTGCATCAGAATTTTCCCCCCAAGTGTCTTTTGTCCTTAGCGTGTGTGCTGGCCTTAACTGAAATTGCTTGCATAAAATTGGACGTTGAGGTACTGGGGAAGAGGATGGGGGTTGGGGAGGGGAGGGAGGAAGTACTTGTTTTGATATCGCTTTGTTCTGACTTGTTTAATTAATGTTGTAAAGTTGTTTTGATTAAGTAGCTCTCTCTCTGATAAGGAGTGTATTGTTATTGGTGGTTGGGGGGGTTGGGGTGGGTGTGGAGTGGGGGTTGTCAAAGTCAAAGTCAAACTTTTATTTCCAGATGGTAAATTGAATGAGTAGTGCAATTGCTTTTTTTTTTTCATCAAGCCTCCATCTAAGTGTGTGTGTGTGTGTGTGTGTGTGTGTGTGTGTGTGTGTGTGTGTGTGTGTGTGTGTGTGTGTGTGTGTGTATGATTAATAACTGTGTCGTTAAATGCAGTCAAGGAAGGATTGAAGGAGCCAACTAGCCTTGAGAGAGAGAGATTATTACTGGCCATGAGTTAGTACAGATGTCAGGGTTACTTTACTGGATTTTGTTTTTGTGGTCGTTTTGGTTCGTAACGGTAAAAAGACTTAGCAAGTGCTTTCATTGTATTGTGGTCACATGGAAGGTTAAGGGTTTTATCATTATTAATTATATTATTATTATTTTTTATTATTATTATTATTATTATTATTATTATCATCATCATCATCATTATTATTATTATTTGTTGTTGTTATTGCTGTTGTTGTTGTACTTGTTGCTGCTGCTGTGCTGCTGTTGTCATCATAATCATGGTCATTATTATTGTTGTTGTCGTCATCTTCATCTTCATCTTCATCCTCTCTCTCTCCTCTCTCTCTCTCTCTCCTCTCTCTCTCTCTCTCTCTCTCTCTCTCTCTCTCTCTCTCTCTCTCTCTCTCTCTCTCTCCTCCCTCCCTCCCTCCCTCCCTCCCTCCCTCCCTCCACCACCCCCCCACACACACACACACACCCACAAAGGGGCATGTGTAATTTTGGTATAAACTTAATCAGGGATCAAAGTCTTGTATCAAGGAGACCTTACCTATAACTAACTGGTAGGGTCATCATTATTTCATCCCCATTCGCCATGCCACAGGCGAAACCCTCAAGTGTCAGTCAAGGCTATAGATACTCCCATCCATCGATCGGCTGCTGTCATCAATAATGAAGCAGAAGCAGGCTTTGCTGCTTTCTTGTCTCCAGCCAGAACCAAGCCAGGCCTACTGTTCAGACCAGTATTGATTTTTTTTTTTTTTTTACTGTCGTTTTTTTTTCTTGTCCACGTCACTGTCACTCCTCCTCAACCAATCTCTTAAGAAATCGTGATCAGAATTTTCTTAAGAAATATCCGGTTTAAATTGCCAACACTTTTCTTTGGCAAGGGGGTGAGTGAGTGTGTTGTGTGTGTGGGGGGGGGGGGTTATGACAAACACTACATGTACGCAACCATCAGCTAAATAACAACAACAAAAAAGCAACAGCAAAAAACCCACCCCAAACAAATTAAAGTTTCTCGATAATTGTTGTTATTAGAAATGGGTCGAAAAAGATGTTGGAGAAATATGAATTGATTGAATTAAAGGAGAAGAAGTGCATGTTTACTTTGTTTGTAAAGTCTTGTGGACTCTGTGTGATTGGATGCTATATAGTATATACATGCAGTTTTAGATGTTCTAGGGTGGTTAGTTTGCTCGTTGATACGTTATGTAAACTTTCATAATTTATCTGTCATGGAAATGACAGAAGTCGAAGAACCTGAATGAAATTGACTTCTTTCTTCTCTTCTTCTTCTTCTTCTTCTTTTCTCTTCTTCTTCTTCTTCTTATTATTATTATTATTAGATATTATATTATTATTATTATTATTATTATATCTTTACTCCTTTGATATTTGTTGTAGTTGCTGTTGCTCCCTTCAAAAACCCTAGGGGTTACCCAGAATATATAAACCTGAATGAAATTTACATATTATTATCTTTCCTCCTGTGGTATTTGTTGTAGTCGCTGTTGCTCCTTCCATCAACTTACCAAAACCCCTAGAGGTTACCCAGAATATGCACTCAGGTCCTTCTCCCACCAGGAAATCACTGCGATATTGAAAGTGCACACTGGATGAGAAATTTGTATTCCTTTCATCAATACAAACCACCCAGTTTTTAGGCTGGGCAAACTCCCTACATCAAACCCACTCAAATTATCTGCTTGGATTTTTTTTTCTCTCTATTTCCTTTGACTGTTTTTTGGTTGGTTGTTTTTTTTTAAGTCACTTTTTTCTTCTTTTGTAATCTGGACATGATCAATTTAGTTGATGTGCTGGCATCAGCATGTTGGAGTTGAATTCAAAATCTGCCTTGGCTTTAAGGGATTAAATGGCTGGAGGTTGTGCTTGTAGATCTCCTAAGTGAATCATGGAGCGTGCCTGCTCCTCACTTAAATCTGGCCACTCTAAATGATATTAGACAAGAGGAGGAAAGGGGGGGGGGGGGTTGGGAGGAAGAGGGAAAGGAGAAAAATTATTAATATGTATGGGTATATATATATATATATATATATATATATATATATATATATATATATATATATATATATATATATATATATATATAGCTGAGAGACATATCTATGCAGCTGAGAGAGAGAGGGGGGGGGGGGGCTGCATGGTATGTGAGTGAGTGTAGGGTGTGTGTGCGCGAGTATGCATGCATGACTGTATGTGTGAACTACAAACTGCTAATTTCTTTCTTCTTCTTCTTCTTCTTCTTCTTCTTCTTCTTCTTCTTCTTCTTCTTCTT
>CM060317.1:19395299-19425299 GCA_030674155.1 Stramonita haemastoma
TTTCTGGCTTCAGACGACAGACAGACAGATTTCTGGCTTCAGACAGACAGACAGACTTCTGGCTTCAGACAGACAGACAGATTCTAGCTATTAGGCAGACGCAACTGTCTGTTTAGACAGACAGACAAACAGATTTCTGGCTTCAGAAGACAGATTTCTGGCTTCAGACAGACAGATCTCTGGCTTCAGACAGACAGACAGACAGATTTCTGGCTTCAGACAGACAGACAGATTTCTGGCTTCAGACAGACAGACAGACAGATTTCTGGCTTCAGACAGACAGACAGATTTCTGGCTTCAGAAAGACAGATTTCTGGCTTCAGACGGACAGACAGATAGATTTCTGGCTTCATACAGACAGACAGGAGTCAGTCAGTGTTGTTGGCAGATTTCTCAGTTTTTGGTAGTTTTGTTTTTGTTGGTGGGGGTTTTTTTGGAGGTGGGGGGTGCTTTGGTGTTGTTGTTTTTTGTTTGGTTTTTTGGGGGGTGTAAGAGCCTGGGGGGGAGACACACACACACACACACACACACACACACACACACACACACGCACACACGCACGCACGCACGCACGCACGCACGCACGCACACACACACACACAGAAACAGACACACAGACACTGAGACAGATAGAGAGAGGGAGAAGTCTGAAGCCTGAGAGAGAGGGGGAAGAGAGAGAGGGGTAGGGAGGGAGAAATGGGGGCAGGTAGGCAGACATACATACAGACTGAAAGGGATAGGAGGGGGTGTTGGACTTCTGACAAAAAAAAAACGCCCTAGCTTCCCAATGCTTTGCCCCCACAGTTACCCCCCCCCCCCCCCTCCATGATCTGCTGCTATCCCACCCCATGCACTTTTCCCTCAACTAAGCAAGATTAAAGGAAGAATTGTAAGAGAGATTGCAGATGCCTCTTTTTTTCTTCGTTATTTTTTTTGTAAGCTTTTCTCTCACTCTTTGGAAATGATGCATGAAACAAGCATCTCCATTGTTTTGTTTTGATTGTTTTTTTCTGAGGGAGTGTTTTGTTTGTTATTGTGAGGATGTTTTTGTTTTTATGTGTTGGTGTTTTGTATGTATTATATTTTGTTGATGTTACATGTGTGTGTGTGTGTGTGTGTGTTGTGTGTGTTGTGTGTGTGGTGTGTCTGGTGTGTGTGTTGTGTGTGTGTGTGTGTGAGGGGGGGGGGTGTTGTTTTTAGTAATACTTGTGTGTGCTGTGTGTGTGTGTGTGCAAGGGGGGGGTTGTTGTCTTTAGTCAATAGGTTGTGTTGTGGTGTGTGTGTGTGTGGGGGTGTGTGTGTGTGTGTGTTTGTTGTGTGTGTGTGTAACCGTGATTGAACCTCAGAAAAGTTTTGACTGTTCAGACACAAAAACCATCCAAGAAATGCCCAGATGTAATTTTGAATACCATCTATAGCCAAGGGCAATTTGGCTTCAGCACAGTCCCCCCCCCCCCCCCCCCCCCCCCCACAGTTCACCCAGCTGTAAATGGATACCTGCCCTCTTTAGGGTCAGGGAAGGTAAAGCAGCAAGGGAGAGGAGATGGGCGCCACCGCCCTCAACATGCTAGCCCCTATAGAAGCTGAGGTCTCTGACACCACCTCGCTCCCCTACACCGCCTAGTTATGGGACACCTTTACCTTTTACCTTATAGTAAACTCTCACTTGCCCCCACTATAGTATAACTATTTGCACACTGTGTGTGTCCCTCCTTCCTCATGTTTTTGTTCATTGTAGCACCATTTTCTGTCCTGTAACAACAGCTCTGGGCATCGCCATCGTGGGTATCGGAGTATGGATGGTGGTGGACAAGGACTCAGCCCAGTTTGTGGATGAAGCGCTGGACGGGGAAAGTCCCTTCGTCATCAACTTCAGCGATGTGTCGGACCCCAACATCTACCACACCATGGCCTACATCCTCATCGCTTTTGGGGCCATCACCGTCATCATCGCTTTCCTGGGGTACTGCGGAGCCGTGCGGGAAAGCCAGTGCCTCCTGGCCACTGTGAGTATGAGCTGCTGTTAGTGTTTACTTACTTACTGCCCAGTTAACAATAGCAGTAGAAAAACAAGAGTGAACAGACGTAAAATTGAAGACAATTAACAATTATGCGAGTATGTCACTCTGAGTACAGTACATCAGTACAATACAGTACAATGCAGTACGGTACGGTACAGTACACTAGTAGTACAATCAGTAACTCAGTAGTAAGTCGACAATACAGTCAGTGTGAGTACAATACGGTACAGTACAATACAGTACAGTGCAGTACATACAGTACAGTACAGTACAGTGCTCAGTACAATGTACAGTACATACAGTACGTACAATCAGTACAGTACAGTGCAGTACAATACAGTACAGTGCAGTACAGTACGGCAGTACAATACGTGCAGTACAGCATACAGTGCAGTACAGTACAATACAGTGCAGTAAGTACAGGCAGTGTACATACATGCATACAGTCAACAGTGCAGTACAGTACAGTGCAGTACAGTACAGTGCAGTACAGTACAGTGCAGTACAGTACAATACAGTGCAGTACAATACAGTCAGTACAGTACAATACAGTGCAGTACAGTACAATACAGTCAACAGTACAATACAGTGCAGTACAGTACAGTGCAGTACAGTACAGTGCAGTACAGTACAGTGCAGTACAGTACAATACAGTGCAGTACAATACAGTGCAGTACAGTCGTGCAGTACAGTACAATACAGTGCAGTACAGTGCAGTACAGTACAGTGCAGTTACAGTACAGTGCAGTACAGTATGGCAGTACAATAACAGTACAGTACAGTGCAGTACAACATACAGTACAGTACAGTACAATACAGTACAGTGCAGTACAGTAGTGCAGTACAGTACATACAGTGACAGTACATACAGTCATACAGTACAGTGCAGTACAGTAATCAGTGCAGTACAATACAGTACAGTGCATAGTACAGTAGACATACAGTGCAGTACAGTACATATACATACAATACAGTGCAGTACAATACAGTGCAGTACAGTACAAGTACAGTACAATACAGTGCAGTACAGTTAGTGCAGTACAGTACAGTGCAAGTACAGTGCAGTATACAGTGCAGTACTAGTACAATACAGTGCATCATGCAATACATGCAGTACGATTCCACTGTGAGTATGAGCGCTGTTAGGTTACTTACTGCCCAGTTAACAATAGCAGTAGAAAAACAAGGATTCCCTATTCAGTACTCCTAGGCTGAATCTATCACATTGTGGTTGATGACAGGAAAAACTGAAAATCTGATCTCAACAAAAAAAAAAAAAATAAAAACTACTGCCCAGTGATGGGTAGGGATCAAGTCAAGCAACAAGTCAAGTCAGGTCAAGGTCAAGTCAAGTCAAAAACACTTTAATCATCCCTGAAGGGCAATTACAATTACAGTACTGACAGCAGTTTGTGGGACATACATAGTATACTTATGAACCATGTTTCTAGTAAAAGATGGTTCTTAGTGTGATTGATTGTGTGTTTTTTAGAGGATAGGTTTGATGCCCACAAAAAAAAAGAATTACCAAAAAAAATTTTAATTAAAAAAAAATAAAAATGAGTAAAAAAAAATAAAAATATTTTTTGTAAATATATAAAAAGATTTGATGCCCACCATGAAGTGGTATTGCATTCCACTTACAGTCATAGCAGATTTCTGAAACATGCTCTTCCCAAAAGGAGTAGAGCTCTTAAACTTCCTGCTGAAAGTCTGCCATTACTGGAAGTGATATGTACATGTTATATTATATATATAATAATATTGTACACTACAGCACAGTACATGACAATACAATGTAATACTGTATTAAAGTCTGTTCCGAGCCTAAGGCTCATCAGGCCGGTGCTTATCCTGGTTTCTGTGGCGTTAAGCACTGAGAGTCATAGACTCCCCCCTGGATAGGACGCCAGTCTATGCAGGGTTAACCCCCAACACAAGGTTGGTACCCCTTTTACACCTGGGTGGGGTGAGAAAATAGCCATAAATTGCCTTTTCCAAGGGCACAATGCCATAGTCGAAAGCTGGGATCGAACCCATAACCTTTAGATTACGAGTCCAACGCCCTGACCATTAGACTACAGTGGCGGCTTGTAATACTGTATAATACAATATAATAGAGTACACTACTGTACAGTACCATACAGTACAATGTAATACTGTAAAATAAAGTATAATACAGTACACTACAGTACAGTACAATACAATATAATACTGTACAATACAATATAATGCAGAACAATACCATACAATACAGTACAGCACAGTGCGATACAATACATGACACAAGCTACCTTCAGTGCACTGCTTTTCTCCTCGTTCTTCAGCTAAACCTCTGAGGTTTGCTGAATGGCGATATTTTGCATATAATGTGACCATTTACTGTGGACCCGCCTGGACAGTCCAACACTCATTCGGAAGGCGGAGGACAGGGCTGGATGGTGACGGCTGGCTGCAGAATCGTCTCTCATGTCTCCTCCACGACCGTTTCGGTCATGAGAAAGAAGAAGAAGAAGAAGAAGAAGAAGAAGAAGAAGAAGTGACCATTTACCCACCATTTAGGTAGCCACAGTCTGGCTTCAGGAATGTGCACTGCTTGATAAGGGCTCAGTAAATCCAAGCAGCAGAAGCAACAGATGAACATCTGCTCTCTCTTTTTGTTGTTGTTGTTGTTATTGTTCGTTCGTTTGTTCCTCAGCTAGAGCTTGGCGGTTCTCTAAAGGTAAAGATTTAAGGGGACGGGATATCCTCGCAATTTGATGACCTGGGTTCAATTCCTGTTTGAGGGGATTTTTCCCCTGGAGTTAACATCAGTGCTGACTCTACTCTCCCCAAAAGTTCTTCAGATGAGACTGTAAACTTAGGCCCCGTGTGCAAACGCAAGCAGAACTTCTTGCGCACACTTTAAATCCTGTTCCGCTTTTCGTAAGAGTAGGCCATTGTGTGCCGGTGGGAACAGATGACAAGGTTTACAAAACTACATATACACAAGACTGGATGTAAAAGAGAAAAGCATGAGTCCTTATTCCATTATCCTTAATATATAATAATAATAACAATAATAATAATATTAATACCGTAAAATCCCTAGCATATGCCCGCCCCCCTGTGCACTGATTTAGGGCAAAATTGGGGGGTGGGCGTTTGCTAGGGATAGACCCTTTGCACGAAATAATTTTTGTGCTCAACCGTGTAATTGAGTGAATACAAACCCCGAAAGCATGTAAGTTAGGTTGTGTGAGTAGAAGTGAAGGAAAATAGAAAAAAAGGGACTTTGAGGCAAAGAAGACCAACGAGTTCCATAGCTTTCTGTTGTAGGCCCTTGTTTCCCAATACCCTGCCTTCAGATCTTTCATTTTCCAGATAATGCAGCACACCTTGGTCGACATGTTCAGATCTAACTGCTGGCCCTTTTGACAGTTTCCATTTTTGTTTGTCTTTTCCGTACTGCTGTTCAAGTCTATCTCTGTTTTCACTCCATTCCCTGATCCTTTTCCTATCCACAGAAAATTCACGGGCACACTCCGAAACATTCCCACCTGCTTCGTTATCCAGATACTACAGGGCTTCCAATTTGAAAGATACAGTGTAAGACTGTCGCGGGAGTGAGGAGAGGGGACAAAGAATAAGAAAAAAGGAAAGAAACACGAAAAGGTAAAGAAGGGGAACAATATGACTTTTAGAACAGTCTGCACAAATCCTAGTGAAAGTGAGCATAGTCTCTTTGAAAAAAGCAGGGTGGGCGTTTGCTAGGTAGTTACCCCTGTGCACAACTTTTGGCCCAAAGTGGGGGGTGGGCGTTTGCTAGATGGTGGGCTTATGCTAGGGATTTTACGGTAATAGTAATGAGGAGGAAGATGATGATGATGATGATGATGATGATGATGATGATGATGATGATGATGATGATGATGATGAAATAAAGATTTTGTGTATGTGACCAGCCTTGTCTACCATTAAGGTAGCCACTTCTACTTCAGGGTTTATGTCTGCTGAGGAATCACATAATTTACATCAATGACAGGAACAGAAAATGATCTTCTGTTTTTCCATTGCTTTTCAGCTTTTGTTAATGTGGGATTTTATTATTTGTTTTGTTACACACCACAGTGCTTTGGACTGCTCTTCATCATTTTTGCTGCTCTGGTGGGTGTTGGAATCTACCTGTACATCAAGAAAGATGAAATCGACGTGGATGAGGTATGCCGGTAAATCGTAGGACTGTTTTTATTTGTATGTCTTAATGATAATGAGTATGGTGACTATTATCATAATATGGATGATAGTGATGATAGTGATAATAATAATTATGATAACAATTGTGATAAAGTTTGCTTATCATTTTAAACCTTTGCAATACAATTATAGACTCAAAACACTCTAGACTGATGTACGTGCAAACACTATTATACAACTCAAGTCAAGTCAAGTCAAAAAGGCTTTAATCATCCAATGAAGAGCAAAATTTTACAACACTGACAGGCACACAATTGATAGGAATCATAATCTCATAATCTGGTATGTCGGAAACAGCACCTGTCGGAATAGTGTTAATAGCTCATGTGGTCTTTAGTTTACTAGCTCTTAGGCACATGCACTGCCATACATATGCAGAACAGCACCACTGAATATACTTATCCTAGGACAATTTCTAACCAATAGTGCAGTACCCCCCCAAAAAAGTGATTGACTCTGAATTTGGTGACATTGATGTCTTTTGATTAGAGAAGTAAATGAAAACTCTTGTGTGTGTGTGCGTGCATGCATGCGTGTGTGCATGTGTGTGTGTGCGTGTGTGCACGTGTGTGTGCGTGTAGTGCATGTGTGTGTGTGTACAGAAAAAAATAACTACACATTCTTTTTTCTTTGTCTATTATTACAGGAGAAACTGAAACCTGTGATCAAGAAAATGATTGTGGATGCTGTGAAGCTCTACAGAACGGACGAGGAGTCGAAAAAGTTCATGGATTCAGTGCAGAACAGGGTTTGTACAGTTTACAGTAAAACAGAAGTTCAGCTGTCAGAAAACAGTGCAGTGTGGTCATGGTTTTGAATTCTTGGGGTGTGGGTAGGTACTGCTCTGTCTCTACATTCACCCTATGGCCCTTTATTGGTGCAGAGGATGCACCTTGGGTGTGTTCATGTCATGCCACCAGCAATGGCTGAAAGATTCTCCTCAGGTATTGGGTGAAAAGCAGGAAGATCTCTTTATTTATTTTTTTATTTTTATTTTTTTTTAATTCTTTTATATCGAGGATAACAGAATAAGCAATCATGTGCTTTTTTTCATCCGGTCCCCGTGTGTATGCAGTTTTTGTAAATATTGTCATCAGTTCCCACCGGCACACGATGGCCTACTCTTATGAAAAGCGGAACAGGATTAAACGTGTGCGCAAGATGTTCTGCGTGCGTTCGCACACGGGGCCTCGGTTTAAAGTCTGATCCGAAGGACTTTTGGGGAGAGTGGAGTCGGCACTGATGTTAACTCCATGAGAAAAATTTCCTCGACCGGACTCGAACCCGGGTCGTCAAATTGCCAGCGTAACGTTCTGACCACTAGGCTATCCGTCCCCCCCTTTGCTTAGGTTAGAACAGAACAGGCACTGCTGAACACCACCAAAGTGACCCAGCAGCAGTGAAGGGCCCTTCTGGCTAATGGCCCTACTGTGGTCTGACATGGATGGGCTCCCTGTGGACTTCCAACCCTGTTGATGCCATTTAATGAATATGGGTATGGCTGGCTGGGGTGGGCAAATTTATGAGGGTGAGGGAAGTAGAACAACAGAAATGTCACGGTAGAAGATGAGACAGGAAAAAAAATCTCTTTTGCTTACAGACGAAATGTTTTGAAATTAATCATTCCATGCAAAGGACAGATAGGCCTACTTATCAGGACAAAAAGTGCCTCCATAATGTTATGCACGCAGAACATCTTGCGCACATGTTAAATCCTGTTCCGCTTTTCGTAAGAGTAGGCCATCGTGTGCCGGTGGGAACAGATGACAATATTTACAAAACTGCATACACACGGGGACCGGATGAAAAAAAGCACATGATTGCTTATTCTGTTATCCTCGATATAAAAGAATAAATAAATAAATAAATAAATAAATAAATAAATAAATAAATAAATATGTGTGAGGATTGGTTATTCTCAAGCTTGGGGTGATCATAAAGTTAAACAGAGCATGTGTGTGTGTGTGTGTGCGCATGCGTATGTGTGCGTGCCTGCGTGTGTGTGCGTACATTCGAATTTGCTAAAACTACAAATTGTTATTGATTGCTTGTGTGTTGTATAGGTTGAATGCAAGTGCTTTGATTTGTTTTTGGAAGATATAGCGCTATATAAATTCCATGTATTATTATTATTATTATTATTGTTTGTTGTCTATCTGCTGTGGAATATTGCTTTTTTAATGACAGTGTTGTTGTTGCTGCATTGTTTGTTGTCTTTCTGCTGTGGAATATTGCTTTTTTTAATGACAGTGTTGTTGTTGCTGCATTGTTTGTTGTCTCTCTGCTGTGGAATATTGCTTTTTTAATGACAGTGTTGTTGTTGCATTGTTTGTTGTCTCTTTTTAATGACAGTGTTGTTGTTGCATTGTTTGTTGTCTCTTTTTAATGACAGTGTTGTTGTTGCATTGTTTGTTGTCTCTTTTTAATGACAGTGTTGTTGTTGCATTGTTTGTTGTCTCTTTTTAATGACAGTGTTGTTGTTGCATTGTTTGTTGTCTCTTTTTAATGACAGTGTTGTTGTTGCATTGTTTGTTGTCTCTCTACTGTGGAATATTGCTTTTTTTATGACAGTGTTGTTGTTGCAGTGTTTGTGTGTGTGTGTTAGTGTGTGTGTGTGTATGTGCGCGTGTGTGTGTGTGTGTGTGTGCATGGGTGCGTCCGTTGCGTGTGTGTGTGTGTGTGTGTGTGTGTGTGTGTGTGTGTGTGTGTGTGTGTGTGTGTGTGTGTGTGTGTGTGTGTGTGTGTGTGCGCATGTGTGTGCGTGTGTGTGTGCATGTATTCGAATTTGCCTAAAACTATAAATTGTTATTGATTGCTTGTATGTTGTATAGGTCGACTGCAAGCGCTTTGATTTGTTTTTGCAAGATATACATATAGCACTATATAAATTCCATGTATTATTATTATTATTATTACTATTACTATTATTATTATTGTTTGTTGTCTCTCTGCTGTGCAGTATGACTGCTGTGGAGGGGAGGGGGCCGTTGCGGACTATGGGCTCAAAGGTCCACCCAGCTCCTGTTCCCCTCTGAACTATCCAAAAGTAAGTGACCCACCTGCACAGAGCCCACAGTGAACAGATGACAATATTTACACACACACACACACGCATGCACGCACACACGCACGCACACACACTCACTCACTCTCTCTCTCTCTCTCTCTCTCTCTCTCTCTCTCTCTCTCTCTCTCTCTCTCTCTCTCTCTCTCTCTCTCTCTCTCTCTCCTCTCTCTCTCTCATCCTCACTCACACTCACATGCATACACACACATACTCACACGCACACACACATGCACACACACACACACACATGCACACACACATACATACGCGCAGTCACGTGCACAGACGCACTCATGCACACACACACTCACACCTATACACTGTCTTTCCCTCATCACACACACACACACATGCACGCACGCACGCACGCGCGCGCACACACACACACACACACACACACACACACACACACACACACACACACACACACACACACACACAACACAACACACACACACACACACACACACACAACCACACACACACACACGCACGCACACACACACAAACACGTCTGATATCACTCTCTCTCTCTCTCTCTCTCTCTCTCTCTCTCTCTCTCTCTCTCTCTCTCTCTCTCTCTCTCTCTCTCTCTCTCTCTCTCTCTCTCTCTCCTCACTCACACTCACATGCATACACACACATACTCACACGCACACACACATGCACACACACACACACACATGCACACACACATACATACGCGCAGTCACGTGCACAGACGCACTCATGCACACACACACTCACACCTATACACTGTCTTTCCCCACACACACACACACACAGCACGCACGCACGCACGCGCGCGCACACACACACACACACACACACACACACACACACACACACACACACACACACACACACACACACACACACACACACACACACACACACACAGCACCACACACACACACACCTAACACTCTATTACTATTAGTGGAAGGACGTTAAACTGAAGTACTACTACACAACTGCATACACACGGGGACTGGATGAAAAAAAAGCGCATGAGTGCTGATCCCATTATCCTCGATATAAAAGAATAAAAGAAATAAAATAAATAAATAAATAAATAAATGATAAAAAAGGCCCCTGGTTCTCTCCTGGCTGTTGATGTGACAGTACGTAGTTAGTTAGTTTAGTTTAGGGGACGGATAGCCTAGTGGTCAGAACATTGCGCTGGCAATTTGACGGCCCAGGTTCGAGTCCGGTCGAGGAAATTTTCTTCCTGGAGTTAACATCAGTGCTGACTCCACTCTCCCCAAAAGTCCTTCGGATGAGACTTTAAACCGAGGCCCCGTGTGCGTATGCACGCAGAACATCTTGCGCACACGTTAAATCCTGTTCCGCTTTTCGTAAGAGTAGGCCATCGTGTGCCGGTGGGAACAGATGACAATATCTACAAAACTGCATACACACGGGGACCGGATGAAAAAAAGCACATGATTGCTTATTCTGTTATCCTCGATATAAAAGAATAAATGAATGAAATGAATGAATGAATGAATGAGTGACTTGTTGTGTGGCTGAAATGAGGAGTGTGTGTGTAGGGGGAGGGGGGGGTAGAGGGGTTCAGTGTGTGTGTGTTTTATTTATTTATTTATTCTTTTATATGGAGGATAATGGAATAAGCACTCCTGTGCTTTTTTTTCATCCAGTCCCTGACTGTGTGTATGCAGTTTTGTAAATCTTGTCATCTGTTCCCACCGACACACAATGGCCTACTCTTATGAATAGGGGAACAGGATTTAACCTGTGTGCAAGATATTCTGTGTGCGTTCGCACACGGGGCATTAGTTTATAGTCTCATCAGAAAGCCTTTTGGGGAGAGTGGAGTCAGCCCTGATGCTAACTCCAGGGGAAAAATCCCCTCAAACGGTGTGTTTGTATGTGTGTGTGCGTGTCTGTGCCTGTGTGTGTGTGTGTGTGTGAATGAGAGAGAGAGAGAGATTCATGATTCACAAAATTTATTGCATAAAGCTTTCACTCATTGCAAAGGGATGAGAATTGGGGGGGGGGAGGTGGGACACAATAAACATATATTGCACCAGCTGCCATGGCGCAGTGGTTAGCGCCTTGGATTTCGGACTGGAAGGTCGTGGGTTCGAATCCCATAAGAGTCATCGGGATTTTTCGGGCTCCCACCGGCTTCTACCCAGAGTGAGTGTGCTGTGGGCTCAGTGGGAAGTCAAGCTTCATCCACTTTACGGATGCGAATTTGAGAGTGTTGCTCAAATTACCAGACCAACACTGCAGGTGTCTGTATCTCTCAGGCCCGGTTGACGCCGGGGTATATTATGATAGCAAGCGTAGAGTACAACCCTGTCAAGTAGTCTCAAAGCGGATGCACCTCCACAGCAGCACCATTACATCATCCTCACCATCATTGATCATCATGCAATAAAAAAATTGCCTCTGATTCGGTGGCCCCAGTTGCTCTGGTCTCATGGTGACCTCAGATTCGGTTTACCCATACACTTCTGTGCCTGTGATGAGTTTGTGTCAAAAAGCCTTTGGGGTTGGAGGTTCGTGGGGAGGCAGTCGTTGGAGGGACGTTGTGGTGGTCACCACCTCAGGTGGGTGACTCACTCAGTCTGGCTCAGCGACTGAGCTAATACTGTCATTTAGTAGGGGACTTAGTAGGTGGTGTCCTGCTTATGTTAGCTCAGAACAGGCACCACTGAACACCACCAAAGTGACCCAGCAGAAGTGCAGGGCCCCTCTGGCTGGTGGCCCCATGGCAGCCTAATATTGATGGGCTCCCTGTGGACTCCCGGCCCTGGGGGTGAGACACAATGAATCCGGGTATGGCTGTGGCGGGGAGATTGAAATGAGTGGCGTGGGAGCAACAGGACAGGGACGTCACAGACGAGGCAGCAAAAAGACATTTAATGAAAAAAAAAAAATATATATATATATATATATATAATAATATATATATAATATATATATATATATATATATATATATATAATATATATTGCATTGACAACACAGCTCAAAAAAACCAATAAAGTTTGTGACCAGGTTTCTAAGTCATACCATGTTCTGTCATTTACACACACACAAACACACACGCACAAACACACACACACACACACACACAAACACACAACACACACACACACACACACACACACACAAACACCACACACACACAACACACACACACACACACACACACACACACACACACACACACACACACACACACACATACACACACATAGTCTGTCTGTCTGTCTGTCTGTCTGTCTGTCTGTCTGTCTGTCTGACTGTCTGTCTGTCTGACTGTCTGTCTGACTGTCAAGGCAGAAATATAAGATTTGATATGGAGTTACAATCTACATCAGTGTGTGGGGTGCTTTGCAACGTCTTTATTTGAAACAGTAGTAGTAGTAGTAGTAGTAGTAGTAGTAGTAGGCACCCATCAGTCTCGGAAGACTATGGAGTTGCGCTCTAGTCCTTAGAGCGCAAAGCCTGGGCAAGTATGCATGGAGGGCAAGCTGTTACCCATGCAGCAGACCCCCCCTCTCCACGGCACTGGAATGATCCATTGGAAGGGCATTGACCGATACGAATGGTTCCAGTACTGTCACAGGAGCCACCAGAACTTTGCCATATACCTACAGCCCCGAGCCGCTCTGGGACTCCAACTCCCCGATTTTTCCTCAGGGATGGTGTATAAACACGACACCTGTGTGCATGCTGGTTTGTTATAATTTTGTCATCCGCTCCTACCGGCACACAATGGCCTACTCTTCTGAAAGGTGGAACGGGGTTTTAATGTGTGCGCAAAATGTTCTGCGTGCATTCGCACACGGGGCCTCGGTTTCGAGTCTCATCCAAATGACTTTGACATTCAGTTCGATTTTTTCGTCAAACTGGGAAGAAAGGGCGAGGCTGGGTACGAACCCAGAAACTCACGATTTACATATTGGCAGGCGAACGTCTTAACCATCCTGCCACCGTCCTTCCTAACAGTATTTTCTGATGAAATGATGGTTTGTTTGTTTTATTTTCCACAGGGCTGCATAGACCCCTACTTCCAGTACGTGAAGTCGACGATTGGTGTGAACCAGTTCTTTTCCTCCAAAATGACCATAGCTATGGCCGTGGCTCTTGGTGTAGCTGGTGCTTTGGTGAGAGACCTGTCATCTTCCGTGTGTGTGTGTGTGTGTGTGTGTGTGTGTGTCACTGTGTGTGTGTGTCACAGTTTATTTTATTTTTATTTATTCTTTTGTTCTTTTATATTGAGGATAATGGAATAAGCACTCGTGTACTTTTTTCATCCAGTCCCCATGTGTATGCAGTTTTGTAAATCTTGTCATCTGTTCCCACCGGCACATGAGGGCCTACTCTTACGAATAGCGGAACAGGATTTAATGTGTTCGCCTCTTCTGTCTCTGTGTGTGTGTATGTGTGTGTGTGTGTGTGTGTGTGTGTGTGTGACTCTGTGTGTGACTCTGTGTGTGTGTGTGACTCTGTGTGTGTGTGTGACTCTGTGTGTGTGTGTGTGTGTGCCTGCCTCGCCTGCCTGCTGCCTGCTGCTGCCTGCCTTCCTGTCTGTCTGTCTGTGTCTTTCTGTGTCTGTCTGTCTGTGCACACGCATGTGTGTGTGTGCGCGTGTGTTTGTGTGTGTGTGTGTGTGTGTGTGTGTGTGTGTGTGTGTGCGTGTGTTTGTGTGGGTGTGGGTGTGGGTGTGTGTGTATACACATGACAGAATATGTCATTTTGTATGTGGCACTCTACACATGTAGCATTTTTCCAAAGCATCAGTCTGCTGATAGAGAGACTGCAAGGAAATGTGACCTTCCATCTCGAAAGATTTATGTTTTATATTTTATACCACTTTATGTCGCAGCAGATTTCCTACAGAAATGAATCCATTTGTACCTGGCCCTCTTTTCTGCTAGAAGTGATTTTAGGCAATTGGAGGTCAGGTTGTCAATTTTGAGATTTTAATTGATCTGGAAAAAAAAATATTTAATTGATCTTAAAACAATATTTTTTCTTCTACCGTGTACTGAAGTGTTACAGCATAATTTAAGGTCACTTTTGTCTTTTGGTTGGGGGGAGGGTCTTTTTTTGAGGGGACGGGGGGTTCTTTTTTTTTTTTGAGTGTGGGTAGTTACTTTTAAAAAGGCGCTCAATTTCTCATTTCATCCCTTCCTTGCATCTAGCATTTCAATTTGTACATAAATTTCATAGTCTGATTTTTAGGGGGAGGTTGTTGTGGTTTTGTGTGTGTGTGTTTTTGGGGGTTTTTTGTTCTTTCATTCTTTTTTTTTTTTTTTGGGGGGGGGGGGGTAGGGAATAGCTTTTTATTCTGTTGCAGATTAATACCATGTTAGTAATCAAAACTTCGGATGAGAGTCGAAACCGAGGCCCCATGTGCAAATGCACACAGAACATCTTGCGCACACGTTAAAACCCGGTTCCACCTTTCGGAAGAGCAGGCCATCGTGTGCCGGTAGGAGCGGATGACAAAATTATAACAAACCAGCATGCACACAGGTGTCGTGTTTAGACACCATCCCTGAGGAAAAATCAGGGAGTTGGAGTCCCAGAGCGGCTCGGGGATGTAGGTATATGGCAAAGTTCTGGTGGCTCCTGCGACGGTACTGGACCCATTCGTATCGGTCATTGCCTTTCCAATGGATCATTCCAGTGCCGTGGAGAGGGGGGGTCTGCTGCATGGGTAACAGCTTGCCCTCCATGCATACTTGCCCAGGCTTTGCGCTCTAAGGACTAGAGCGCAACTCCATAGTCTTCCGAGACTGATGGGTGCCTACTACTACTACAAAAAATCAAAACTTAACCTGTGACTCATTATGTGATGGGGGGGTAACAAATTACAACCAACTTTGCTTGCACAGTTGTGAGGAAAAAATTAATGGACATCTTTCATGGAAAACTACACGAAGAAATAGTAATTAGTATACAGACTTTTTTTTTTCCCCAGTGTCATAAATTTCAAAAGAAGGACCAGAGAGGGGAGATAAAAAAAACAACCCAAAAATGGAGTGCATTGCCTTGATGTTGTAGGTTTAGCTTTTTTTGTGTTATTTTTTAAGATACCATTTTTTACCCACCATTAAGGTAGCCACATTCTGATTTCACTAGGGATGATGTCTAAACACAAAACTTCTGTGCATATTTTGAGGGGGGGGGGTTTCCACAGTTTTGTCATTCATTCCTACCTGCCCAAAATGGCCTACTCTTCCACCACATTTTTAGAGCTGATAAGAACACCTGTGAAGAACAACAAAACTGACTTCTCCGTGGGTGCTTGCACCCACACCAGCTTGTCCCTAAAGGCTGTATTGCCATGAGGATGTTGAACTCACCCTTTTCCATCACCTTTCCTTCATCTTAAAAAAAAAGTTAAAGTCTGTCCCGAGCCTAAGGCTCATCAGGCCGGTGCTTATCCCGGTTTCTGTGGCGTTAAGCGACTGAGAGTCATAGACTCCCCCCTGGATAGGACGCCAGTCTATCGCAGGGTTAACCCCCAACACAAGGTTGGTACCCCTTTTACACCTGGGTGGGGTGAGAAAATAGCCGTAAAGTGCCTTTTCCAAGGGCACAACGCCATAGCCGAAAGCTGGGATCGAACCCGCAACCTTCAGATTACGAGTCCAATGCCCTAACCACTAGACTGCAGCAGCGGCTTTCCTTTATCTACCTTGATTGTATTGTTTTGTGGGTTTGGGTTAAGCACCTTTTTTAAGCAACCCCCCCCACCCCACCCCCACCCCCCCAAAAAAAAAAAAAGAAAAGTGATCATCACTTTTTTTTTCATCTAGCTTGATTGTTTTGTTTGTGCTTTTGGACCCCCACCCCCAACCCCCACCAAAGTCTTGTAACTTTTTTTTTGTTATAAATAATAATAATAATAATAATGATGATGATGATGATGATGATGATGATGATAATAATAATAACAATATATGGAATTTATATAGCGCTATATCTTGTAGAAACAAATCAAAGCGCTTGCATTCGACCTATACAACACACAAGCAATCAATAATTTATAGTTTTAGAAAATTCGAACAAACACACACGCACACACACACACGCACACACACATGCGCTCTCACACACACACACACACACACACACACACACACACACACACACACACACACACACACACACACACACACACAAATATATATATATATATATATATATATATATATATATATATATATATATTATATATTATATATATATATATATTTATATATATATATATATATATATATATATATATATATATATATATATATATATATGTTGCAGGATTTCAGTTGATGTAAGCGAAAACAATTACAATCAAGCAAGATGAAGAAAAAGGGGAGAAAAAAAAAGAGAGAGAGAACAATTTGTTGATCATAAGTCTTTTCTAGTCAATGGCTTTAATAACATTGTATCCAAACATTGGTGTGTGTATGTGTGCATTTGCATATGTGCGAGCGCGCGTGCGTAGAGTGTGAGTGTTTGTGACTTTTTTTTCTTTTTTTTTTGAAGTTATCATATAATGTCTGAACAAATATGAAATGTAACTATTTCGTGTCTTTGATTATGATTCGTATCAATATGCCTGTCAGTATTGTAATTGCCCTTCAGGGATGATTAAAGTGTTTTTAACTTGACTTGACTTTGACTTGACTTGTTGACCATGTTTGTTTGTTTGTCCTTCAGATTCTGGCCATGCTCCTGACCTTGGTGCTGTGTTGCTCAGTGAGAAGAAGCGGCAGTACTAAAGAAAGAAAGCTCTCTGAAAAACCACCCTGGACATCAGAGTTAGTAAGGCTCATCACTTTCTTGTCTTTTTTCTCCACACTTTAATCTCCTTCTTCTTCATTGTCTTCATCGTCGTTGTCTTCTTTTTTCTTTTTTCTTCTTCTTCTTTGCTCTTCTTTTCTTCTTCTTGTTCTTCTTGTTCTTCTTGTTCTTCTTGTTCTTCTTCTTGTTCTTCTTTTCTTCTTCTTCTTCTTCTCTTCTCTTCTTCTTCTTCTTCTTCTTCTTCTTCTTCTTCTTCTTCTTCCTCTTCCTCTTCCTCTTCTTCTTCTTCACAATTCTTCTTCTCTTCTTCTTCTTCACAATTCTTCTTCTTCCTCTTCTTCTTCTTCTTCTTCTTCTTCTTCTTCTCCTTCAACATCATCCATCATCATCATCATCATCATCATCAATCGCTCAGACAGCAACTGTTGTTGTCTGTCATTAGAGCGAAAATACTTTGCGCACCTGACAAGTTAGGCTTGGCACATCTGACATTGGCGTGGGAGAGAATGGTTATCTTTTAAGCGACATTTTGACTTCAGGGATGTAAGCTGGGGTATGTTCATGTTTTCCTGAACCCACCTAATGCTGACATGAATTTTGGGATCTTTGACACGCATATTTGATCTTCTGCATGTATAAAATTATACACAAAGGAATTAATTAAGGCACTGGCAGGTCTGCTTTTGAAGTTGATCTGGGAGAATTTTGGGATCTTTGACAGCATATTTGATCTTCTTCATGTATAAAATTATGCACAAAGGGAATTAAGGCACTGGCAGGTCTGCTTTTGAAGTTGATCTGGGAGAATTTTGGGATCTTTGACGTGCATATTTGATCTTCTTCATGTATAAAATTATACACAAAGGGAATTAATTAAGGCACTGGCAGGTCTGCTTTTGAAGTTGATCTGGGAGAATTTTGGGATCTTTGACATGCATATTTGATCTTCTCTGCATGTATAAAATTATACACAAAGGGAATTAATTAAGACACTGGCAGGTCTGCTTTTGAAGTTGATCTGGGAGAATTTGGGGATCTTTGACATGCGTATTTGATTTTCTGCATGTATAAAATTATACACAAAGGGAATTAATTAAGGCACTGGCAGGTCTGCTTTTGAAGTTGATCTGGGAGAATTTGCGGATCTTTGACATGCATATTTGATCTTCTTCATGTATAAAATTATACACAAAGGGAATTAATTAAGGCACTGGCAGGTCTGCTTTTAAAGTTGATTGGGAGAATTTTGGGATCTTTGACATGCATATTTGATCTTCTGCACGTATAAAATTATACACAAAGGGAATTAATTAAGGCACTGGCAGGTCTGCTTTTGAAGTTGATCTGGGAGATTGTAAAAAATCCCCATCCTTAATTCACCAGACACTGTTCAGCTCTGCTCCAAGGTTCACCAATGGTGAGATTTTGCGGATTCAACAGTTCTCCCAACATTAGCTACTTACAAGTTAAAGTCTGTCCCGAGCCTAAGGCTCATAAGGCCGGTGCTTATCCCGGTTTCTGTGGCGTTAAGCGACTGAGAGTCATAGACTCCCCCCCTGGATAGGACGCCAGTCTATCGCAGGGTTAACCCCAACACAAGGTCGGTACCCCTTTTACACCTGGGTGGGGTGAGAAAATAGCCGTAAAGTGCCTTTTCCAAGGGCACAACGCCATAGCCGAAAGCTGGGATCAAACCCGCAACCTTTAGATTATGAGTCCAACGCCCTAACCACTAGACTACAGCGGCAGCGTCTCCCAACATTAAGATAACCTGAACCACTCTCTGACTTCAGGGATGATGTCTGTGTTTGTTTGGGTTTTTTTAAATGTTATCATCCGTTCCTAGTAGCATACAATGACCTACTCTACTGAAAAGTGGCATGGGTTTTAATGTGTTCTTGCTGCATTTATGCGCAGGACTTAGCTGGGTTTATGGTCTCATGTGAAGTGAGGATGGTGGAGTAAGTACTGATGTTAACTCCAGGGGAAAAAATCATTTGGCAGGAATGTCTCAATGGAAAAGGGATTTTTTTTTCCCCAGTCCCTTGGCTACATTTCAGAGGTTGGCCAGTGATGAGATTTTTGTGTATGTGACTGTTTTCGCCACAAAAAAAAATTATATATGTAAGATTTAGTGATTGTTAAGGGGGAGGGGGGGGGGGAGTTTGACAAAAGAAAACGTGAGATTGAGTGAGTGAGTGTGTGTTTGTGTGTTTTATGTTGTTTTACATATGTGTAATATTTATGATGAATGTTCTTTTTATATAGGCTATGGTTGCACTATTGCTGTTTTTTACACTCCATCCGCTGAATGCATGATTTGTAAATGTCTTCTGTTTAGGTTGAATGTTAAAAGCAAAAGTAAACTGTCCAAGCTAAGGCTCATCAGGACCAAGTGAATGAATGACCTCGGAAGGAAAGGACAGAGAATAGACTTCCTCACAGTGAATAGGATGATTTTTTCCATCTGCAGTGGGTTATTCATCCCCAACAAAGGTTGGTTTTTCACGAGATGAAAGGGGAAATATGACCTTTTGCTTTTCCCTAGTGTCCATACTCCTCAGCTACAAGGTTGAAATTGAGTTCAACCATTTATTTGTTGTTCACGGTGATGTAAAAGTCTTATCTGTTCTACACCCAGGCTAACAGCGGTGGCTGTTGAGTGAATGTGTGCGTGTGTTATTGTGCATGTTTGTACACATATATGCCTGTAATCTTTTCGGACTGTACTTCATCACCAGCTGAAATTGAACATGGATTCCTGTCTGTCTGTCTGTCTGTTCTAGGTTGCAATGTTCACAGAAGCACAAGAGTCAAACTGAAAGGAGATGAGCCATCAGGACATCAAACGATTAGGGAAGAAGACCTCGAGAAGGAAATGGGTACAAGAAAAGCTTTCATCACAGTGAAACTGAGATGATTTTTTTCCATCTGCCAGTGACGCGTGTCATGCTTTCATCCTCATCACAAACAAAGCCTGTGTGTCATCGAGAATGAAAGGGGAATGTACTGACTCTTTTTGCTTGTCTGAGTGTCCCATTATCTCCCCTCAGTATCAGGGTTTGAAAATTTTGTTCACCATTTATTTGTCTGTTCAGGGTGATTGATAAAAGTGCTTCATTCTGTTACGTACATCCCCGTTAATTTAGATTTTTTTTTTTTTAATCTTGCTAAATCCATGGTCAGGAAGCCAGTTTTGAAGATACCATTGTTTGACCCTTCCTTCCTAAAAAAAAAAGCAGGGCTGTTTTTGAAAAGCTTGATCTGGAATTTAATCAGAATTCATTCATGGTAAGCATCCAGAGGCAAAAGATTTTTTGTTTTGTGCTTATCTGACCAAAGGTTTTACTCTGCAACAAATTTCATAATGAAAGTATATCAATCAGTAACAAATCTTGTGATGACTTGTTAATAAAAATGTCAATCTACAGCAGGTTTCATAACAGTTACAAGTACAAATCTGTGCTCAGTCACATTTCTTTGCAAACATCAACAACAACAAAAAAGAAAGGGTTCTGTTAAACGATATACACGGGTGAATGCTATGGAGTTGGCACTTTTTGATCCACAAAATGAGTGTACCTACACTGTAAAAAAAACAAAAAAAAACTGTTGTCTACAGAGCATATTATTTTTTACTTAATGCTGTTTTTGTATATCATGCAAATTCTAATATTGTTCAAATATTGTGTTGGCTCAGTAACTGACAAGATGTGAGGATTTGTTGTACACCAAAGTATAGAACTGGTAGCTGTAGTTGTATTGACAGCACTCAGCATTGCTCTAGAGCTATCGTCGATATAGAAGGCTTACTATGGATTTGTGTTTGCCGTGTGGTGGTGTTCCACTGTGTGAAAAGTTAACATGGAATGCTTAGACTGTGTAAACTGTTGGCTACTATTAACTGTGTTATCATCTCTCGTTTCTTGTTAGAATGTCTTCTCTTACTTATAAACATTCAAAGCAAGGATTCGATTCATTTGAATCGTGTGTGTGAACAGTGCAAATCTATGTGTAACTCTCATCGTTGATGGTGTGCTTTTCACTGTGTGCAATGAGGAGATGCGGTTTTTCTCTCCCTCACTTCTTTTGAAGATGTTCTGTTTACTTTTGAATTATTCTGCTTATGCAATGTTCAATAAACATCATCAGTAAGGCACGAAATCTTTACTCCCATCACCCGAAAGGATGAGGAGTAGGCCTACTGTATGCATCCCTCGAAACTTTCTATAACCTCTTGTGCCTGGAGCATGTTTGTTTGTTTAAGAATGCGATTTAGTTTTTATCGGTTTCAGCCCTTGTCACACAAGCTTCAGTCTGACAGTGATTGGATCAGCTGGGGTTAATGTTGGAGGATGTAGCGACGAGTCGTGATCAGTATTGTCTAATTGTGAGTTACAAAAACAATCAGCAAACACCACAATTGTTTTCAACTTGTTTAAAAAAAAAATTTTTAAAAGCACTTGGGATTAACAGTCTAGAAATGTGGACTTGGGTACTCCTTGTGACTACACACCACACACAAATATATATATATATATAATATATATATAAATATATATATATATATATATATATATATATATATATATATATATATATATATATATATATATATATATATATATATATATATACATACACACACCTTGTGACAAAGGCCTGATGAGTTTAATCCTTCAACAGAGACAGGAATGGAATTAGGCAAGGCATGGTCCACTTTCAGGTAACAACAGTGATAGAGAGCATACAAGTAAGATCATACTCCTGTCTTTAAGTATTAGTATTACACTTTGGTAGCATAACCAGGCAATATTTGAAGGTATGGTTAACACCATTCTTTTCCAGCCTCCAATTTTAGAACACTACTTTGCATGGAGTAGAAGATAGTGCATTGTTATAAACAATAGGGTAAAAAAAAAAAGGACGATTTAGAATGGCCGTTTTGTTTTGTTTCCTTTCTTTCTTCTTATTCATTCCGTTCTACCAAGAGAGTGTTCTTTTTTTTCTCTCTTCCAGAAATTGTTTTGAAATAATGATACTTTTTGTACTGATGTCTTGTGGTCTTTTTTAACTTGCAAATCATATTTTTTTTGGTACTTCTTTTTGCCTTGTTATCACAGAATGGCATACTGTTGGTTTGGTTTTCTATCCAAGATGTAATTATATATATCTCTATATTTTTGCCTCCTGGTTATCAAATTGGCCTTCATTGTTACTTGTGCTCTGGTTTGTTTGTTTTTGTTTTTAAATTACATTGACTCGAGACCTCTTGTCTGTGTTTGAGAAATCAACGTAAAGTGTTGTATTTCTTCTTATGTTGTGTATGTGTATGCATCTTTCAAAAAAAATTTACCTTTGCTTTTTTTGATGTATTTCTGTTTTTAAAAAAATTATCATTGCTCATCTCGAAATCTTCGGGAGAAGATGAGAATGAATTTCATTAATGTGCACTTTATCTTTTAGAGAAATTTATATGTTGAAAGAAGAGAACTTTTGTTTCTACCCCTTTCTCTCTTGATAATTGGAGTTAGTTAATCAAAAAGCAGTTTCATCAGCAAGCTTTTCCACTGCGACATAAGCAACTCGTCTTGTGTATAGCCATCTTCAGTTTTCATTTCCATCCTCGACTCATTTTATTGTTTTGAACGTGACACCATCTCCAGCAGAATTTTTCAACCATCTTTAGCATGTTTCTTTGCTAACATGTACTTCATGGTCTATTGAAGCAGTTGCTAGAACGGAGAGAAGGTGAAGATCAAACTATTCAGCTTAGCATTAGTTAGGATAGATAGGACTGTTTGATGTAGTATGGTTAAGGAAGAGAGAGTTAACCTGCACGATAATTGGTCAGAAAATCCACTGTTTTCAAGACATGACCAAAAACCTACCATGTCGAGTAAATAGGGAAGGATAAAGAGGTGAATTTGTTTGCTTTGGCGTAGTGTTTTATATATATATATATATATATATATATATATATATATATATATATATATATATATATATCTATCTATATGATACACACCAACATTTTTTTTTTTCAATGGAATATGGGAAAAAAAAGAAGTTTCTTTTTTATTTCCTTTCTTGGGGTAACACTGTCTATACTTTTGTTACTGTAAACTAAGTGACTGTGCACCTAGCTAACAAAAAACAAGTTTTGTCATAACTAATATTTCTCTACTCAAAGCAGTCTATGTGTGCATGAATGTGCGAAATGCACAACCCTCCTATTTGCATCCATTCTTAATATTTCAGAACTATATCAATGGTGCCATTTCTAAATCCTCTGCAGCTATCCTTTAACCTTTTTCATATGCATCAATATTTACTGCTGAAAACCTTTTCTTTGCGTCATTTTTTGTCGTCATCAATAATCCTGTCAGAAAACTATTATTGTTTGATGTTATTTTCCAAACTTTTTGTGGACCTCTTCTTTGAAGACTTTTTGGATACATTTTTTTTTTATGCATTGTGTGAATTTTTTTTTTTCTTCTGAAGCCTTCAATGTTTATAGGTGTAGACGGTGTTTTATATTGTGCCTGCTTTTCAGATTTGTAACCCATAATATACCAATGGTTTAAAACAAACTGTGTTATAGATTCATGTATTATGTTTGGGGTTTTCTTTATTGATTTAAAGGAGAGCAGAGAAGAGAGAGAGAGAGAGAGAGAGAGAGACGAAGGGAGGGAGGGGGGAAGAGGACGAGGGGGAGGAGGAAGTTCATAAATTCAGTGAGAGAGAGAAAAAGAAGAGAAATGTACACTTTAATTCTAAACGACAGTAGGGGGAGGGATAAGCTAGTGGTTAGGGCATGGAGCTCGCAATCTGATGACATAAGTTCAAACCACTACAAGAAGCCTGTTTGAGAGGACTTTTCCCCTGGAGTTAACAACAGTACCACGTCCACTTCCTTGAAAATCTGGATGGGACTATACACAGAGGTTAGGTCCTGTGTATGAACACACCCAGAACATTTTGTTCACACTGTAAAACCTGCTCCAGCTTTCGGAAGAGTAGGCAATAGCAATGCCAGTAAGAGTGGATGATTTTTTTTTTTAACGCATGCACTCTAGTGTCTTGATTACACATCATCCCTGAAGTTGGAATGCAGCTACCTTAACCCTCTTAGTCCCGATCTGGGATTTGCCGGGATTGAATAATTACCCCCCCCCCCCCCCCCAAGTCCAGATCCTGGTTTGCTGGGATTTACACACAGTAGATATCCATAACTCTGTGACCATCACTAATTGCTACCACATGTTAAACCTCTATCAGGCCAGAAGGAGAAACCCTGTTGAGAGTCTGGAAGTAATTATAGCTGCTGGTGATGTACTTAGAAGGAGGAAAAGACCAGCCAGCATGTGTGCCTGACCTGATTTCGTGATGGAATGTGAAATCTAGGGGTAGTTTGTGTTCAGAGAGTCGAAAGCAAGAGGGTTAATGATGGGCAAACAGTCACATATGCAAAATCAGAGCTCCAGCTGAAGATTGGGGGGGAGGGGGGGGAAGCCAAAGCAAAACAAAAACACAATAGGACTCTACTAAAGAATTTTGCAAAAAATGAAAATACAAAAGCAAGAACGAAACCTTGCAAAACTATATTATAATTTCCAACTACAATCATCAATTCAACAAAATACAAATAAAAAAAAGAGTATCACTCACTCACACACACACGCGCGCACACACATACGCACGCACGCACGCACACACACACACACACACACACACACACACACACACACACACACAACACGCGCACAAGAGAGACAGAGAAAGAAACAAGAGAAGGGAAGCTGCAAACGAAGAGAAACATGAAGTTAAAACGATAACAAAACTCCATGGATCTTTGAATGCTGATGTGTATTTGTACATGAAGTCACCACAATACATTTCACAATCTTACTATATGATACCTAAGATATGTCAAGTTCTATCACTGTACACAAGTTTCATGCTGTTCAGTACTATCACTGTATCGACTCCATATTGCACATTGATACCATACTATCACTGCATCAACACCATATTGTACATAGATAGCATCCCTGTATCAATCCCATATTGCACATTGTTTGGTACCATCACTGATCAGTTCCATATTGCACATCATTTAAGTACTACAAGTGCATCAATTTCTGTATTACGCTCTCTCAACAGGTTTCAGTGTACTGCCTTGCGTGTCCCTTTTCAAAACAGACCTATCTCACACACCCTGTTTTCAACTTCAGTATGAATCCATGCTTCGAATTGAAAAGATTAAGTCAATGAACAGAGGTGGTTTGTTTGGGGGGTTTTATCAACAGAACATAAATATATTTTTCAATATGTACAAGCTTTCCCCCACCCTGTCCATATCAAAGAAAACATTCTGACTTCCCTTTTTAAAAAAAAATTTGTTTTTAGTTTCATTAAAAGATCGCTCAGTCAAAAAAAATATATATCACTCGGTCATACTAAAAATGCAAAACATTTGATCCCACCATACATCACAAGTCTACACAGAGAGCTAAAAAAAAAAAAAAAAAAAAAAACTTTAAAAAGGCTGCATTAAATCACACTGGCAAGACGTTCAGCAAGAAACAGAGAATAATACGCATATATATATACAGTAAAGGAATAGTCCTGTCAAGTACCCAGAAAGAACACATAGATAAATCAATGGAAGTATACTGTCGCATGGAAGTCCTTGTCTTGTACCTCATGAGCTTGCACACGCTCACGCACACAGAAAAGCATTTTCCCTGATCTCAAGGGTTTACACATGTAAGCTCTTCACAGAACACAGTCACAAACTTATGCATACCACTATCAAAATCTTCACACAAACCACCAACACAACTGCATCCTATGCAACACTCCTGCCTCTTTGTCAGTCATACACTCCCTTCACCTTTTTGCACCAAGTGAAAATGTACACCTTAAACATATTTGTGCTCGTTTCTGGAGACTCTTACCCTAACGTTGGTCTCAAATGTATGTCACAGACCCAAAGGTGCTCAACACTTGGCTAAAAAAAAAGACATCTATTGCATCACAAGAGGACATACAGAGATGAAAATGGAAGACATGGGGGCTACAGATATCTGTAGCCAAGAGTAAACTTAGAAGAGGTAATCAAGAGGAAATGTGAAACGAAACCAACCAACTCTGCTGCTGTGAGTCTCTTTTCTCATACTGTTATGCATTGAAATGATATCAAAACTACACGGTTCCTTACTATTTTTAAGAAATGATGTAACCGATATATTTCTAAAACACAAGCGGATTGTTTGCCATAACTTTACTACACAGTGTATCATGACTTTAAAGGTAAAGCAAAAAACACTTGCATTGCTAAGTGAAAACAAGACTGTTTCCTTGATACTGCCACTACCTGTCCTTTTTTTTAAAGACCTTACTGAAACCACTGTGAACAGCAGTATTTCTTTTTCTTTCTAAGACTTTCTAACTGAAGCATCACCCCTTCGGTGTCATAATCCAAGGCTAATGTCCCACAGTTTATTTTCTAAAGAGATAGCCTACAACACACCACAAATCTCAAACAGGTGAAAATAAACATGACAAAAATGAAAACAGGTCTGATGTATTGCTACACTTTATTTTCACTCCAGAGTATGCGTTCCCCTTTCATTGCTAACAAACTTCCAATCCAATCCTATCTTGTTCTTTATAGCCTTGCCGACCTGGACCAGAGGCCATATCAGGGCTGTCAACTCATAAAACTTTACATCAGAGATTAAAACTGTGCAACTATATAAAACAAGACATAAAACCAACTCTACTGTCGTTCCTTGTATCAACACTGGCCAACCATAAGGGTCAACCCTAGACTGTCACACTATAAAACCTCACATTTGTCAAAAACACACATATGTATATACACACATGCAAATGCATCTATGCAAACAATCTCTCTCTCTCTCTCTCTCTCTCTCTTCTCCTCTCTCTCTCTCTCCTCTCTCTCTCTCTCTCTCTCTCTCTAACACAGAATACCCATTAAAAATCATGAAGTTTTATATCAGCTATGGTAAGTTGTGTGACCAATCACATAAGCCACCACTTTGATGAAATTTTGGATAGTACATCCAAATTGACTAAGCAGTCAATCAAACAATGACTTCGTAGATTTGTAGACAGGTGTGGTGTAGCCCATATAAAATATTCTACAGGCAGTAAAACCTCCCTGGGGAAACTGAAAACGTGTACATACTGAAAAATAAAGTACACACACTTTGCTTTGTTCGACACCTGTCTGACCACCTTAGCAATACAAGGTATGTGGACCCAAAAAATTGTGGTCTTTGTGTACAGTCAAAACAAAACTTCTTAACCATCTGTGGATGTGAAACACCTTTAAAGACTTTTTTTTTTCTTCTGAGACAAAGCCCAAAGACATCACTACTCAGGTGATCACAAAGCCCTTGTCATCAAAGTTAGATATAATGAAGGCATCAATTCCACTTTACAACAACGAATAATGAAACGGAAAATGAAATAAAGATGCTGAAGAAACGAAAAGAACAGTCCAACAATCACCATCTTCTAATCCGGCATAGGTCCTTTGTTACAAACTAGTCAGTGCAAGACATTTTAGGTAAACGTTTGCTTTCCAAATTTAAGTATATATGTGTGGACACTGAGCAGAATGACTAGCATCTCTCAAGCATAAACTGTTTTGAGCAAAACTTTGAGGAGTTCAGGTTTGCTGGGTATCTATCACTGGTTACACTTTTTTTTTTAAGCTGTCTAACATCCTAACAGACTTGAAGAGGATATTATGGTTGACCACAAACACTAGCCAAACCCTGACTAATTAAATACATGTGGTTTTGTGTTGATAAATGAGTAGAAATATGCACATTGTGCACATGAGCTTGTCAGTGCAGTGTAGCACAAATGTTTGCAGCAAAAAGATATAATACTAAGATAAGTTGATATAATCATTATGGAGCAAACAGCAGACGTACAGAAATGAGCAATTACATTATAACTGATCTTTAAGTTCAGAGAATTCTCTCTCTCTCTCTCTCTCTCTCTCTCTCTCTCTCTCTCTCTCTCTCTCTCTCTCTCTCTCCTCTCCTCACTCACTCACTCACTCACTCACTCACTCACTCACTCACTCACTCACTCACTCACTCACTCACTCACTACACACACATCACTCACTCACTCACTCACTCACACTCACACTCACACACACACACACACACCACATTTTGTCTAATATCACAACTTTTGAAAGACTTTAAATGAATTGAACAGGCACACACTCACAAAGACTCCCCACTCGTCACCACCCTCTGTCTATATTTCGCTGAGCTAATGAGCAAATGACAAGAGAAAAATATCAGACAGCATGTACAGTGTCTAATATGCACTTGCACATTTCTTTACTCACAACAACCAAACATGAGTGAATCACTGAACCCAATAAACTGGGACAAAGATTTACACAACAACAAAAAGAAAGAAAAGGTTGAGATGGAAGGGTAGATTAGATGAGATTTGAAAATAGTAACCAAAATATTTTTAAAAAGGAAAGAAAAGAAAGGGAGAGAATACAGAAGATAATGATATTGTTTGACATCAACACCATAAAAGATGATTTAAACATGCACAATCATACATTCACTCTCCAAAAATGATATTTCAGAGGTGACTTTGGATATCAACACTATGAGCATCCATAATAACTTATTGCCATGAAGATATAAACCCCATTCACACCAAAGTTGGATGCGCTGGGCATGACTGTCAGTGTAGTACACACAAACACTTAACAGGAGCTAACGGCTAGCACAACACATTTTCACTCATAAGACAGACAACAATATTTGCTGTCTGATGTTCAACAAAGAAGAAGAAGAAACCCGGTTCATTTTTATCATACTGGCAAACACAACATTGAAAGACAACAACCCGACTCTCCCACTTCAAATGATAGAAATAATAGTCTCTTTTAGTGTCTACTTTCAAACAAATTATGAATTTTAAGTACAACACTTAAATGATGAAATTCAAAGTAAAACAAACAATTTATCAAAGTACTCTGTCAGCCCCCCTCCCTTGAGAATTCAAGCAGGCTGAAAAGGCAGAGAGTGAATAGCTAGTAAGACTGACCATGGTGATCCCAGCTGGAAATCATTTTTCTCCTATTGAAATTGACATGGTAGTTTTCTGAATAACGTAAGTAGTAGCAACAACACTAAACAAATTCCTTTTTCATAAAAGAAACTTCAAAACATTTTCAGTCGCAGCAAAAGATTTCATACACAACTTCCATTTTTGCAGTCATGAAAAATCCAGCAATATGAACACATATGATATTTCTCTGATTCATCAAAATTTCATACACAACTTCCATTTTTGCCGTCATGAAAAATCCAGCAATATGAACACATATTTCTCTGATTCATCAAAAACCAACAAAAGACATTCTTGTCTTATCATTGTTGAAAGCATGCATGAACATATACATAAGTAGTTTCAATGACGCAGAATAAGGTTTTCTTGTAAGTAATGCTACCCATATGCTCAAAGTAGGCTGCACCTAAACAAAAGCATGTCTATTTACAACAAACTTCACAGCTAAAAAATGACACAGACAAAACTGACAACAGATAAAACTGACAAGAGATTATGATTTTTTTTTTAAAGAACATAATATGAATAGTCACCTTTAAAGAGGCAAAAATTACCTTTCATGAGCATAAAACTTACCTCAGATGAATAAAATACAGTTGGTTTTCTTCATGAAAACATTTGTATCTCATAAACATAATGTTTCAGTAAAATATTGCACCAAGACCCAGAACAACAAATATCAAACAAATACAATAGCAATGCTTTTCAGAAATATCCATACTGAAA